>OX388316.1:23976307-24393516 GCA_947579605.1 Athripsodes cinereus
ATGAAGTGTTTGCACTCTAGTTGCATTAACAAGAGATAGTTTTAAATACTTCTTCTTTTGACTCTGAAGTACTTTATTACCGAGAGTTGAAAATCTCGGTAATAAAAAGCATAAATATTAAATTCAAAAAATTCTTATACATATTAGATTTTATACTTATGAAACATTCATTATCTGAAATTCAGCGATGAGGTGGAACACTCACAAACTGAATTTTTTATTATTTGATTATAACCCAAAAATAAATCTCATTCATTTATTGTACACAGCACAATAGTGAATCTTAAAAAAATTATAAATAATAACATACGAATTTACGCAGATTATACTAACGATTTACCACGAATGTTTATAAACGTACAGTATGTATGTAGGTACATACCCAAAGACATTTTACATCATAAATTCGGCGATGAGGTTTGCGACCCTCCTGATTGCCCAAATTTTTTATCGGCCTGGAAAGAATAACTTGTTTATCTATTACATGCAACTGGTCCACTGGCTCCCCCACTTATTAGATGGACCGTGATGGAATGGTAAGTAAGTTATAAACATAGAATAGACTTACTGAGCCCAATAGAGCCGGTAAGTCCAACTTCTACGAGAGGGCCTTTGGTGTTGTTGGACCAGTTATGTGGAATCGCCTACCGGTGCTGCTGAGAGATGGTCAGACAGTCACTAGCTTCAGAGGCAAATTAAAAACTGAACTCTTCACTGGCGCCCTTGAGACGGTCTAGGGACTGTAAAACGGCGTCATAAATAAAATAAAATCATCCAAAATTATCATCATCATCATCATAAAAAAGCACTGTATACTTTCACTTGATTAATATAATTATTAAAAATAGAAGATTTTGTGACATACGTCTTTGGTACTCGTAATAATAACTTATAACTCAAGATAACTAAAGATTCACGTAGGTATATCTGAAAACCTTTAAATTCAATATATTAGTTGGGTGACAGATAACAGTTTTTTTTGCTTATATAATAATTAATTGATTTTGTGTTTGTTTTTTCAAACCAATAAGAAATATCCTTAGTTATTCGCTTTATTTGATTCATATAGGTATTTGTACAACGAATTATAAATTGTAATGAATGTCTTGATTTTATATTGGCACGAAGAGGACGGCTTCCATGTTTCTTGCGTGCGGCTGGTCTGCTGGCTGCCCCACTTGTGGGATGTGCCGTGATGGTATAGTAGTATAGTAGTAGTAGTAGTAATTATAAATTTAATTAAGATTATGAAAGTATGTTTTTTATTATTCGCATAAATTATAAGATGCAAAAGTCATATATTTGAATGACAAATAAATACAAATGTTAAGCTAATCTAACTAATAACATATTTTTATTTTATTATCAGAATTAGTTACTCGTAAAAAGAAATTACATTATTATTTTAATCTAGAAAACAAAATGAACATTTTTGCTCTTTGTCTGATTCCGTTCATCTGCCAATAAGTTCAAATATATTATTATTGTTTTTGGAAACCGTCTATGTGCATTCTCTTTGTACATAAATAAGTAAACAAATGTACAAAGCAATACATTTATTTACTTTATCAATGTAAATAACAATCATAACAATTTGGTTGCGGTAGACACTAGACCCATACACTATTATATTCCATAGGATTTTGTTGAGAAAATCTTCAGAGGCGGCTACATAATCATTATATTTAACTTTTTTTCCGTTAATTTACAATCATTTCTGTAATATTGAAAGTGTTCTCTAAAAGGAAGGTATTCGTAAACACCACAAATAAATAATGGGATTCTTCTTCTTGTGTTCCAATACTATAATGACGTAAACATTTTATTTTACGAATACCAGAAGCTTTTTACAGGACACTAAAAAAATTACTGAAAATTGTGTGAGACCAGTTATTCTTTGCCTGTGACTCTACCGGACATATCATAAAATATCAAATTTATGGACTGTATCTATGATGCAACGACAACGACATTATCCTATAACACGTGGAAAGAGGTGACGCAATTGGCGCAGAGACGCTCTGAATGGATGAGGCTGGTTTCTGCCCTGTGCTCCCGAGAGGAGCATTGAGGGCGATGAGAGTGAGAGAGATGAAGCAAGACCGGAAGTGGCGAACTAGCTGACGGCGCTGAAACCAAAATTATAGAGGAACGCAGCCAACTCGGGTGAAAACACACAAAAATTCTAGGCCAGAGAAAAAGTATGTGATTATCATACATACATACATACATCTTCTTCCCCTTCTTTTATTTGGGTCGGGGGCCCATTGCTCCTAGGTACCTCCTCCAGAAATCCCTGTCGACCGCTACTTCCAGGACCTCTGACCACTCCAAACCAAGTCTTTCAACACACAAGTTCGACACCTGCTCTAGCCAGCTTCTTCTAGGGCGTGTTGATTCCATTTCTAAAAACAAAAAAATAATATAATGAACTTGGTACGGTATATATATTTAGAATGCATGGGAAGAGACTGATAAGATCTCAGTGGTAGTTCTGGCATGCGAAGCACGTGACCCAGCCATCGCAACTGCGACCTCTCTATATGCTGGAGTACTGGTTCCACCTTGAGAGCCTCACGAACATACGTATTCCTTATACGATCTCTCAATGACACCCCAGCCACTCTCCTAAGGAATGTCAGTAAATGAAACAAAACATATTTTTAAATACAAATTTTAAAGAATAATGTCCGAATCCGAAAATGTCTGTCACTTCAATACATTTGTGGTGAGGTTTGCTATCTCACCAAACCCATAATATTATGTACATAACTGTATGCGTGCATTTTTATGTATTGTTTGTCTACATATTATTATTATATTATTGTTTGTTTGTTCCACGTATGTTTGTACCAATGTACCTACATTCGCGTCATGTATCTTAGTGGTCCCCAATGCGAGATGCGATATTCCATAGGGGTTACAATAATAATATGAAACGGATATTATTGAAGGATGCGGCGACTGAAAACAGGAAGAAGAATAATAATTGTTTATTTAGGATGAGAAATTGTTATCTGCTTGATGTTTAACTTCCCTTAAATGTGTTTTTTTTTTCATTGTTTGTGATTGAAAGAAAACAGTGCCAAATTTTAATGTATTATTTCAGTTGTTTTGCAATTGGTCCCTGGTTCGATACTAGGTGCCGGCAAACTCCCCTTTCACTACACAGGCTTTTAGTAGCTTACTGTGAAAGGTGTAAAAGGTTGTATTTGGGTTATTTGGAAAAAAAATATACACAATTTTGTGATTCATAAAATATACTGCACATCACGTTACGCCACTGCCAGCTGACCAGCTGCATGTAATAACATGCAAGCCGTCCTCTCCATGCCAACTAAAAATTAAGACATTCAGGATGATTGGCTAACCGCATCGCTGAATTTAAGCTGTAAAAAATATTTATTTTTACGAACACCTGCCTCTTACAGAACACTCGTAAACTTACGGAAAAGGGTGGAAGACCAATCAATTGCCAAGTGCTCCATTGAATCTCAATAGTAGTTTAAATATTTTTGAAGAGAAAATATATTTTCATCGTTTTATTTTTTTTTTTGAAAAGATATATCTGGGTTTTGTTATAAACCCAAATACAACCTTATACACCTTTCACAGTAGGTAAGCTACTAAAACCTTGTGTCGTGAAAGGGGAGTTTGCCGGCACCTGGTATCGAACCACGGAACCCTTGTTCACGAGGCCGAGACTCTACCTGCAGGCTGCCGACGAACTCGAAAATTATGATAATACCATGTCATAAACATGCAAGCTGTCTTCTATGTTTCAAGAAAAATTAAGACATTTTGTATGTGCAGCAATAAATAATTATTGATTCGTAAATACCCCTGAAGGTATATGAGTAAAAATATTTGAGTACCACTGATTCTAACAACAGCTACTACTACTACTTCTACTTACTAGACTATAATACCCGGTCATATAATTTAAACAGACATAGGTAGGCATATAATATAAAGTATTCCGGAACATATTTTGTTATCTGCATCGCAAACAAACAAAAACATTCCTACATATTTAATGTAGTAGATATGCTGTTTTATATAAATAGATAAATTTACTTTGAACATGGATTCTCCCCACTTTATTGGAAAAGGGAATCGAGATATATACCGACTTTTGTTTTATCAAGATCTTTCTTGCGATATTTTTGCTGTTGTACATGTCAATGAGATAAGAAAAAAAGCACAAAAATGTATGAAATCAAAAATATGAAAAAAAAAAAAAAAAAAGTTATTTTTTTGTATTTTTATATGTTGGTGTTTTTGCTTTATATATTTTTTTTTACATACCCTAAGCATTTTAATTGATCTATATGTACGCCTTTTGTACAAGTCTATCGTGACAATAAAGTGTTTATTATTATTACGAAAATTATGATGTTCGATGATATTTTGTTTCTATGGCGCCGTTTTACTATCCTTTGACCGTCTGAAGAGCCCTGTTCTGTAAAAGTTGGATGTTGAAAAATACATTTACATTCAAAATTTAACGAAAAGGTGTTACAGCCATCATAAATGTTGATGTGCGTTGCTTGGTAGTGTGACGGAAAAGATTATAGACCATTAAAGGATGACGTCACAGAAAAATCCGTGAGGGGCATCAGGCATCCCAACACAACACATTCACAGTGTTTACGGTGTAATATTAGGTGGGACGCCTAAAGAATAGATACCTAATAATCAAAAAAAACTGTCAGTGTCGATTTTGTTGTCTGACTTTCTTTTTTTTCTCTTATGGCATAACATCCTACAAGTATGATTTGCGCAATTTGATTGTTTGCCCCCCACGCAAAAGCAAATCCATAGACAAGACCACGTGACCTTTAATGGTCTATTGTAAATAAATAGGAATTAAGAACAGATAATCATTATAATTATAAAAATGATTCTAGTAATGTTGCCTATGTAATTGAGGTGAGAGACGTTATGTCATGTGTTTTTTATAATATGTATGTGTCTGCATTGTAATTGCTAAGAAAAAAAGCGATAATTTAACTTATGTATGTCTTTGTATATCAATCGCTGCATAGCTATAAGTAGGTATATAATGGCAGAAGATTAGGTAAAATTTTATATGTTTTAGGATAAATATCTACCTACACTAAATAATAAGAAATTCAAAAATGCTACTATGCGAACAATAATAACAAAATATGACATGGCTAGACAGGTCCTTTTGTTATAATTAGCATAAATGAAAAATGCGAAGATGCATCGTATTCACGACATTTATTGGTTTATGGGAGTAATAGTATCAACCCTTGCTTTGGGAAGTCTATATTGGCGACATGGAATGCCTAAGAAACATGGCAATTATTATAATAATAAAAGCATTGAAATCATCCACTCAGCGGCAAAGTTGAAATAGAATAATGTACAATGAGGTAGACGAAAAACAAAGGAACTACCCAGTCGGCGACACTAGGTTATAATGGCCGGTAAAAGTTATCAGATATAGATCTAAAGAAAAAAAAATATTTCAAATTTGGCAGTACAATTTATTTTATTGGATCTTTAGAAAATAATTTGTATTTTAAGCAAATAATAGAAATATATTATTATGCAGAGCCCAGGCAATTTTATTACATATCTCATTGTATAAAGGGTTGTCTAGCCAGGTCGTTTTATGAATCTGTCTGGAGACAGGGTAGTAATTATTTCAAAGCGTTTGACCACTCATAAAGAAATCAAAACAAAATATAGACTTTAGGTAGATATCTATTGTTGTAATTAGGCATTGTAATCTTGAGTCTAGCGAGTGAATAGGTAGGTACAAATCAGTATGCAGGTACCAAGCAAAATGAATATGTATGTATCTAATTGTTAGATGTGATTACTTGTATGAGAAATATGTAATAACCAAAAAGATCAGAGTAATTGGATGTATAAAAGTATGTGTATAATAATTAGACTACTACTGAATTAGAATCACTGAGGTATAGTTTAATTAATCTTGGAAATGTATAATACAATTGAATACTTATGACCTAAGTAATTATTGTTGCAATATTTATTGTAGAGTGTTGTAAATAGAAAAATATCATATAATATATCTTAAGGACTGATGCCAGATACTCAGAATTATAATAATTAAATGATAACATTGATATCACGTTAACATAAGTTGTAAAAGGTATAGAGAGTTGATATTGTTGTATCAATATATGCAAATTAAATAGATAGTAATGTGACATCTATCAGGCGAGTAGAATGTATGTATATATCGATGTAAGAATAAAATGAGAAAAACAGAATAAATGTATCAAGAGCTAATGGGTTTTTGTAATATGTACATTGTTATTGTGTCAATTGGAATCTTATTGCAAATTTGATTTTAAAGAAAATAATAGCGTTATGTAGGTCTTGAGTGAGATGACATCAGTGGGCTGATTTGAACCTAATTGGAGGGTGTTATTAGAATCAAAGGGGGTGTGAATAAGAATTCTCGGCCAGTCGAGACAGCGACAAGTCCAGAAGGAGATGCAGGATATTCCAAGATGGAGCCCCGCCCGCGGAACCCAACTAGGCCACCAGTGTCCACTGAGCAAATATAAGCGCATAGAAAACGCCTCGGAGTGTCACTCTGTATCCAGTAGTCATTCTGTATCCGGTAGTCAGTCAGAGTAATTCGCTCTTCGACATTGTCAGTCATCAGACGATTGAAATAAAAATCGTGAAGACTTCAGACTAGAGTCCGCGAAAAGAAAGAAAAACTCCGGTATTATATCACCTCGCGATCTAATTTAAAATCTGTAATCGCGTATAACATCCAACTGCCTGTGCAAAGTTTTATTAACTGATCGAAAGAAACAATAATAGTGACCTCTGATTTGAATAATAATTCGAATGTCTCATTAAAACCAGTGGTAATTTAAAATTTCACACTACAACGCCGGAATAGTAATCATTAGATTATATTATTTAACTTCAGTGTGTAAATTCCTGGTTAGGCAATCGACCAGTACGAGTAATACATTAAAACGCGAAGAGATCCACGAACTTAGAGCAATTACAAAATAGTATGATACTATAAATTGCTGATAGCGAAGATAAACAGAGGTACTGCTATGACTTCGATATCATCCGGTTGGCGCAATCCAGATGTGATCCCAAGAGGGCCAGCGCACTAAGAGGGAAGGAAGCGTGAGTAGCAGTAGGAGGAGCGAAGGTGGCACCCGCCGCATACCCGTAAATCACAGCCAAACGTAGATATCCGGAGAGCAGGAGGGACAGGCGGAGATCTTCGCATTCCTAGACAGGCCAGATAATTTAGTTTTTATTTTTTTTTGCCGTTTTCTTGTTGTTATTTGGTATTTTAAGAGATTGTAAATGACAAACTGCTCTCACCTCACTCAAGGCTAAAGTATTGTTAGGTATTTATCCGGGGATAATTTTTATTATTATTATTAGTTGTGTGAACATGTCATACTGTTAACTTGTTATTTAACATACCTATGCATTTTCTCCTAAACTTTTGCTTATAATATTTACCCAATATTTTATATTATAACATAACATAGCATATCAAAACAGAGCAAAGTATAACATAACGTGTATTTTTCACCACCATTGATGGTTATAGATATATAACGATTATAAATGAATGAAAAAGGTTTCATTTGATTATTGTGTCTTGTTAAATTTATTTCACTAAATATTATACTAGAAATGTAGTACAGATTTTTAATAATATGGTGATAATTCGTTAATGGAAATAAATAAGATTAATTTGTCAAGCATTGTTGTTATTCCACCATCTACCCACTTTTAGAGGAACAATTGTCTGTAACGTGGCCCTAGAGCTAGCCGTGGTCGTGGTTAAGTGTACCACCAACTGAAGGGAGGGCGGCACGTTATATTGGCGGTCCCATCGTGGGTCTTTAACGAAAAAATACCTATTCAGGTATAATCGTTTAAACGAACCCAAATATTTTGTGTGTACATTGCGTAATTAAATTTTAAATATGTTTCCTCTAATAGTGGGTGGTGCTACGATTAGCATAGGTGGAATACTATTGTTATTCAGATTTTTAATCATGTCTGTCGTGTCGCGGGACGATTTAAGAGGTGCAGGCAAGACTTCTACGGATCCCGGAAGTAGTAGTCAAGGTATGGCTGAACAGCTTATCATACCGGAAGCTGAACGACTTGTCATACCGGAAGTGGAACAGATAGCGCCAGTCCAAGCGATCCAACGAGAGGTGGTTTATGTTATGAATGATAGGAGAGAAGGCGTCTCAATGACATTCGCAGGGAAACCGGAAGAATCTCCACAACGATTCATTCAGTGTTGTGAGGCATACTTCAAGAAATTTGACATTAGCGAAGACGAATGTGTGTCCGAAGCGTTTAAAAAGCTTCAAGGATCGGCTCGGGAATGGTGGCGGTCAACAGGAAGTAATCTGTTCAGATGGCAAGCTTTTAAGAAACTGTTTTTGCAGCGGTACGCTAGTGATAGCTATATAATTGGACTCAAGTCGCATCTTGCTGGAGATCCTCAAAATAGTAGCGAATCAGGAGTAGCTTTCCTTGAAAGAAAAGCGCGCGTATATGCTCAGGCGTACGGCGACAAACCATGGGAGGTACCATTACTGGAACGCATGGTGGGACTGATGACACTGAAATACCGGAGAGAGATTGGAAGAAACGTGGGAGGCAGCTTCGAAGATTTATGGATGAAGACCAATGATATAGACTCGCCAGTGGAAGCTTTGCATCAATCTGTAACGTCAGATACACCCCAGGTTTACAATGACAGCCGACAAGGGGAACCAATCGATGGAGTTAATAACTACGATGAACAGTACCCACGGAGAAAGCAACAACGCCCTCGGAATGACGGACAAACCTATCAACGACACGGACAACACTTCCGCCGAAACGGACCAAACTTCCGAGAAAACGGACAGAGATTTGAACGGAACGGACAAGATTTCCGCCAAAACGGTCCCCATACTGTGAGGAATTGTCCTCGTAGAGAAGAAAGTATGCGGAATAATAACAAGAAAGATACGAGACGTAACTTTGGTGAAGTGAATAATATCGTTGTAGATGAGGCAGTAACAGTTGCGCAAAATAATTATCGTAATAATATCGTAGTGGAGGCAATGGTGCATAGAGAGGAACCGAGTAGGAATGAGGGGGATTTCCCGGAGGGACAAGAGGACCTGGTCGCGTTGCGAAGGTCCCCTACTGAGGTAAAAAGTAGGCAAGCTCCCAGTTCAGGAAGGAAATCGCCTCAACGAGATCTGGATCAGATCGAGTTGGATGACACAGTGGAGTGTCATGTAATTACAAGCCCGGTGAATGTTTTGCTCCCGAGAATTAAGATAAGAATTCGCGGTAGAGAGTATAAGGCTTTGGTAGACTCTGCATCAACACACAACCTGGTGAGAGGGTGTGTTGTTAAAGATGAACGCTATGATGATACTACAATGAGAAAATTGCAATTCGCAGGGGAAGAAAGCTCCGTTCAGGCGCGAGGAAAACTGCGTATGCAATTTGATATTCAAAGTACTCAGTTGAGTGACGAATTTTTAATAGTGGATGATCTGCGTGAAGATGTTATACTAGGTATAGGATGGCTGATTGCGCAAAGAGCAGTTATAGATGTGTATCGCGGATACCTACACATCGGAAATAACAAAAGAATAACATCTCGATTGTTATCGACGCACCATCACAAGAGAGAAGAAAAACGAGTGAATAGTACACACTCGGTGAAAAACAATGCACCAGTAGTGATGCATATAGAGGAGAGGTCACCGTCTCGCCCTCAGAGTGCAACACGTAAAGATGAGTTTGGCTTAGGATTGATAAATCTTGTTCGCGAAGCGCAGGCTTCTGATACATCAATCAGTCACCAAAAAACTCAATTAGAGGGCTTACTACCGAGGGAACAGAATGATGTGATTAATTGTTTTAAATTGATTGATAAATGTGTGTACAAGATGGTCGGCGAGGTGAGAAAATTGTTAGTTCCAGCTTCCCTGAGAACAAAAGTGATAAGCACATATCATAATCACTATCAATCGGGTCATCCAGGGGTCAACAAGACGATTCGTGCTGTAAAGCAAGACTTTACATGGTCAGGCATGGAGTATGATGTGAGGAAGCACATCAGGAATTGCAGGCTGTGTGGTAAAGTGCAAAGGTCACAGGAAGACAGAACAGTAGCAGGTGAAAGAGCTGCAGAAGGAAAATCTTTTCAACAAAACCAGACGGAGTACCGTAGAAGGTATACGCCAGCTACCCCCAGAGCTCCTAGATATACCCGTGGACAGGAGGTATCGCTGAAGAAGCGTCATAATACGCGTCACACCGGAGGTTTAACGAGGGATTGTACAACTGATGCTACGGAGAGAAAAGGCCATTGGACCAATAAGCACGAAGATCCTGGTAGTGTGCATGTAAAGGATAGGCGGCATGCACTAAAGAAAAATGAAAGTGATAGAGATCGCGTAAGAAATATGCGTGTGACATAGGGAGGTCATAGGTTGCGCTGGATCTGGACACGAATTATTGCTTGTTTAGGATATATTAATGTAAAATAGTAGATAGTAGTCGGTAGGGAATGCTATATATTGGGAAAACTAGGTTAGGTAGATAGGTAACTTAGCAGGTATATTTTAAATTTGTTTTAATTGTAGCATGAGAGAAATCATTATAATTTTAAAAATGATAAGGTATAGGATAGCGCTTTGCCCGTGAAGTGAGATCGTTGATTTCATTCCGTTTTATGAGTATCATTGTGTATGTAGTGCAATAATTGTTGAAATGAAAAGCAATAATTTAACTTGGGTATATCTTCGAAAATCGCTAAAAAAAAAAAACAGATCGTAATAACGTTGTGTGATATTACGATGATCTTGAAATGTGTACGGGTTAAAGGTGAATCGGAGATGGACTGTTTTACTTATTTTACAGTCGCGAAAAATAAATAAAAATAAGTTGGCGCCTATCGGGTTCAGAGTCAATTGTTAAATGTATCGGTATATACCTTGGTAATCTAGTTGGCACACATTAATTGGTTGAAGATGTAATAATTTAAAAATAATGTAATTCTTTTTTTGGACTTGTAATGGGTTAAGAATAAGTAATGTATCATTGAACATAATTTTTCCGTCAAGAAAGGGGTGTCGAATTTGATGTGCGTTGCTTGGTAGTGTGACGGAAAAGATTATTGTAAATAAATAGGAATTAAGAACAGATAATCATTATAATTATAAAAATGATTCTAGTAATGTTGCCTATGTAATTGAGGTGAGAGACGTTATGTCATGTGTTTTTTATAATATGTATGTGTCTGCATTGTAATTGCTAAGAAAAAAAGCGATAATTTAACTTATGTATGTCTTTGTATATCAATCGCTGCATAACTATAAGTAGGTATATAATGGCAGAAGATTAGGTAAAATTTTATATGTTTTAGGATAAATATCTACCTACACTAAATAATAAGAAATTCAAAAATGCTACTATGCGAACAATAATAACAAAATATGACATGGCTAGACAGGTCCTTTTGTTATAATTAGCATAAATGAAAAATGCGAAGATGCATCGTATTCACGACATTTATTGGTTTATGGGAGTAATAGTATCAACCCTTGCTTTGGGAAGTCTATATTGGCGACATGGAATGCCTAAGAAACATGGCAATTATTATAATAATAAAAGCATTGAAATCATCCACTCAGCGGCAAAGTTGAAATAGAATAATGTACAATGAGGTAGACGAAAAACAAAGGAACTACCCAGTCGGCGACACTAGGTTATAATGGCCGGTAAAAGTTATCAGATATAGATCTAAAGAAAAAAAAATATTTCAAATTTGGCAGTACAATTTATTTTATTGGATCTTTAGAAAATAATTTGTATTTTAAGCAAATAATAGAAATATATTATTATGCAGAGCCCAGGCAATTTTATTACATATCTCATTGTATAAAGGGTTGTCTAGCCAGGTCGTTTTATGAATCTGTCTGGAGACAGGGTAGTAATTATTTCAAAGCGTTTGACCACTCATAAAGAAATCAAAACAAAATATAGACTTTAGGTAGATATCTATTGTTGTAATTAGGCATTGTAATCTTGAGTCTAGCGAGTGAATAGGTAGGTACAAATCAGTATGCAGGTACCAAGCAAAATGAATATGTATGTATCTAATTGTTAGATGTGATTACTTGTATGAGAAATATGTAATAACCAAAAAGATCAGAGTAATTGGATGTATAAAAGTATGTGTATAATAATTAGACTACTACTGAATTAGAATCACTGAGGTATAGTTTAATTAATCTTGGAAATGTATAATACAATTGAATACTTATGACCTAAGTAATTATTGTTGCAATATTTATTGTAGAGTGTTGTAAATAGAAAAATATCATATAATATATCTTAAGGACTGATGCCAGATACTCAGAATTATAATAATTAAATGATAACATTGATATCACGTTAACATAAGTTGTAAAAGGTATAGAGAGTTGATATTGTTGTATCAATATATGCAAATTAAATAGATAGTAATGTGACATCTATCAGGCGAGTAGAATGTATGTATATATCGATGTAAGAATAAAATGAGAAAAACAGAATAAATGTATCAAGAGCTAATGGGTTTTTGTAATATGTACATTGTTATTGTGTCAATTGGAATCTTATTGCAAATTTGATTTTAAAGAAAATAATAGCGTTATGTAGGTCTTGAGTGAGATGACATCAGTGGGCTGATTTGAACCTAATTGGAGGGTGTTATTAGAATCAAAGGGGGTGTGAATAAGAATTCTCGGCCAGTCGAGACAGCGACAAGTCCAGAAGGAGATGCAGGATATTCCAAGATGGAGCCCCGCCCGCGGAACCCAACTAGGCCACCAGTGTCCACTGAGCAAATATAAGCGCATAGAAAACGCCTCGGAGTGTCACTCTGTATCCAGTAGTCATTCTGTATCCGGTAGTCAGTCAGAGTAATTCGCTCTTCGACATTGTCAGTCATCAGACGATTGAAATAAAAATCGTGAAGACTTCAGACTAGAGTCCGCGAAAAGAAAGAAAAACTCCGGTATTATATCACCTCGCGATCTAATTTAAAATCTGTAATCGCGTATAACATCCAACTGCCTGTGCAAAGTTTTATTAACTGATCGAAAGAAACAATAATAGTGACCTCTGATTTGAATAATAATTCGAATGTCTCATTAAAACCAGTGGTAATTTAAAATTTCACACTACAACGCCGGAATAGTAATCATTAGATTATATTATTTAACTTCAGTGTGTAAATTCCTGGTTAGGCAATCGACCAGTACGAGTAATACATTAAAACGCGAAGAGATCCACGAACTTAGAGCAATTACAAAATAGTATGATACTATAAATTGCTGATAGCGAAGATAAACAGAGGTACTGCTATGACTTCGATATCATCCGGTTGGCGCAATCCAGATGTGATCCCAAGAGGGCCAGCGCACTAAGAGGGAAGGAAGCGTGAGTAGCAGTAGGAGGAGCGAAGGTGGCACCCGCCGCATACCCGTAAATCACAGCCAGACGTAGATATCCGGAGAGCAGGAGGGACAGGCGGAGATCTTCGCATTCCTAGACAGGCCAGATAATTTAGTTTTTATTTTTTTTTGCCGTTTTCTTGTTGTTATTTGGTATTTTAAGAGATTGTAAATGACAAACTGCTCTCACCTCACTCAAGGCTAAAGTATTGTTAGGTATTTATCCGGGGATAATTTTTATTATTATTATTAGTTGTGTGAACATGTCATACTGTTAACTTGTTATTTAACATACCTATGCATTTTCTCCTAAACTTTTGCTTATAATATTTACTCAATATTTTATATTATAACATAACATAGCATATCAAAACAGAGCAAAGTATAACATAACGTGTATTTTTCACCACCATTGATGGTTATAGATATATAACGATTATAAATGAATGAAAAAGGTTTCATTTGATTATTGTGTCTTGTTAAATTTATTTCACTAAATATTATACTAGAAATGTAGTACAGATTTTTAATAATATGGTGATAATTCGTTAATGGAAATAAATAAGATTAATTTGTCAAGCATTGTTGTTATTCCACCATCTACCCACTTTTAGAGGAACAATTGTCTGTAACGTGGCCCTAGAGCTAGCCGTGGTCGTGGTTAAGTGTACCACCAACTGAAGGGAGGGCGGCACGTTAATGTTTTAATTTCTGTTGAAACGGAGAGGGCAGCTTGTATGTTTTTTAAATGCAGTTGGTCTGCTACCTACCCCCACTTGTCCGATATGCGATGAAAAAATAATTTTATACAAGTACACATACATGGCCCATTTTGCAAAGCGCTGTTTACTCATAACAATAACCTCAAGGGCGCTGTATTGTGTGTCTTAAGTCCAAACCTCCCAGCAAAAATGTGTGTTTTAAGCTTCCTCCTGAAGCTCTTTATATAATTATAGTAACAAAAATATAATAAAAATCTGCCAAAGTGTATTAAGTGTACAAAGATAATTCTCTTAGACATGTTCTTGCTATTATTGGGCATTGTATTAAGACCTATGAACTGTATATATAAATAGATATATATAAGTATTTGCTTGAGCCCTGAGGATATTCTTACCAGTGTCGAAACTCTGATTACAGTTATAACAATTATTATGCTATAATATATTTGTGAAATTTGGACAACGAAATATTTTCTAGTGATGAAACTATTGTGACAAGAACACTACCTGTGACAGTTCCTGATATTTTAAATCTTATGAGAATATCACTCTTTGTTTTATATGGAACTATTAGGAAACTTAAAAGGTGTCACGATGCTTACAAATTGACTACGGCTGGTTTAATGGCACTAAACCCATGGTGAGTATTTTCATCAATGCAGTGACTGCATGTGATTCGAACATAGAGGTCGTTTTTCAGCTCCAAGATGTTGACAATGTTTGATGATTTTTTTTAGTCTCCCAGGTGTTTTTATACTTTTAGTGTAACGAAGATAATAAAATTAAATGCTGTTTTTTTTCAAAAGAGGTATTTACTATACTATACTTTACCCTCACGCCGTGTCCCAGGTGAGCTAGGCAGAGAGAACGGAACGCCATGTCGATCTATCCTTAGATACTCCTTTCGCTTCCTCCATTCATCCAGTTTCTCATACATGCACGCCGATTCCTCTTACTTAACACGCGACTGTCCTTGATAATTTGATCCACGTGGTTAAGCCACGTAGTTTTTAGACGTCCGCATTTCTCACACCCTCTCTTTGAGATATAAACACCCTCTTCGTCAATCTTACACCATCCATTCGCTCCACATGACCAAACCATCTCAATTTATTTACACGCATTCTATCCACAACACTACTCTTGCATCCACATAAGGTATTTAAAGTACCCATAGTATTATTATTATTATTTTTAATTATACTAAAAGTGAGATCAAAACCACTTTTTGCCAAGCAAGAAATCACAGCAAGAAAAGAATAAAGCAAAGAAGAGAAGAAAAACAACATACTTTTAGAATATTTACTTATTTTTTATTGTTGAACTGGGTTTGGACACAACGCGCAATCGTCAATAATAATAATAATAATAACTAGACAATTTATAGTGCGCCGTTTTGTGGAATATATTCACTTCAAGGGCGCATAACCAATCAGACAGTTTAACAATGAAAACAATTTAAATAATTAACATTTGTTGCTGACTGGTCGAACAAGCAGACGAAAAAGAATCAACTTAAATTGTTCCGAAGTCATTTAGACAGAATCCATTCAATCGAGATATGAAAAATGAAGTCCCAAAAAATTATTTCTTCTATGGTTTTCATTGATTGATTCTCGATTGGTGGATCCTGTATTATAACAGTGAGAATTGCAAAAAAGGTGAACGTGTCCATGGACACCGAAAGTCTTCACTTAATCCAGCCTACGTGGAGTCAATTCTTAAGCGTTGGGACACCTTTCTCACAAAATTCCATTCTATAAACATTATTCTCCTACTGAGATGTCTGAATGATTTTGTTAAAAAAAAACATTATAAAACAAGTCGATAAAAAGACTTGGAATTAAAGGAACGTTTCTATACTCTCGATGAAACTAAAGTAAGTAACGTTGAAAATATTGTAAACGTTGTAAACATTCAATTCATTAAACAATTTCATATGTACAAAACATCATCTCCCCCTCCAAACAGCATATCCATAAAAGTTTTTAAATGCTACTGTTATTTTTATAAATTGCTACTTACATCACTTTGAATTAAATTTCTAATGCAACCAAAGAACTTGCTAACAATGGATCTATCTTTGGGATTCCAAAGTCATCCACAGAACAAAACTTTAGCCGAGGGGTTTCAGAAACTTGAACAGAATTTGCATCTGATTATTGAGTTATGATTTAGTTTCACCGACGAGGTGGCTAGTAAGTGTTAATACTAACAAAGCAAAATACGAATTATTTTACAAACTGTCTTACAGATTACATCCCTCAGGTCATTGAATATTAATAATCAGCGATGAGAAATGATCAAACGTCATTTTAATAAGCTAAATACTTATCAAAAATTTTAGTAATTCAATTCACTCAATATGAAATACTTTTCTCCAACTTCAGTTAAACATTCTTTTGAGAATAAATTTCAATAATAAATAATTAAATGAGAATATCGGTGACTTCGGCAAGTCGCCCGGTAGCTTAATTGGACAAAGCACTCCTCGCGACAAGGTAAGGGATGCAGGTTCAAGTCCTGTCCGGGCACTACCGAATAAGGTGACGTCTTTTCTAAGCCTTATATAGTAGTTTCATGTGTTAAATTAACAATAAATAATTAACCTTTGTATTTGTTTAAGGCGAGGTTCAAAACCCTATTGTTCAGGAGGTGTAATGATTCTTGAATTGGCCCTTGCGGTGGTTTTTCCACAAAACGGCGCATCTTAATTAAGTTGTCTAGTTATAATTAATATTATGACCAAGGTTACTTAAGTGGTTCAAAAAATTGCGGAATACAAGTTGAACTGGGCAGATCACCTGGTACGTATGTCTGATGACAGATGGACGAAAGAAGTGATAGACTGGAGACCTAGAACTAAACTGGAGACGCAGAAACAAGGGTAAGCCCCGACCAGTACCCGACATCCAATTGAGTCAAAAACTCATAAAATATAATATAATTCTGAAAATATTTCTTGTATATAACTGTTTGTAATTTAAAAATGTTAAAAATACGTCATCGCTAAATTGAAATTGTTAAATTTATATAAATAGGTTTAGTTTGAAAAAGACATCGCACGTCAAAACTTAAGTCAATATAAGTAAGTTACTTGTAAAACTATTAAGATTTTCTTATTTTGTTGTACTTAGGTATATAGATATGGAGTTTTACAAAATCAATAGCGTGAGAATATTCGGAAGCTGTTAATTAATGTCTTATTTGTAACATTGTACAAATACCTGTCTTTTACAAGACATTCGACATTTACGAACAGAAAAAAATTAAAGCACTATTTTTTGCCGGAAGCTCCACGCAGCCTCCCTTTCAGTAATAACTTGGTACGCATTGACTAAATATTGAGTTATTAATAAAAGTCCATTCTAATAAAAATATAAAAGGAAAATTTTTGGCAGTGTTTGCATAAGTTATTATTATTAATAATAAAAACAACATAAATAATATATAATAATAAAGATTTATTAAAATCAAAATTAATAGGAATAATAATATGGCGTTTGTTTGGTAAAGGCGAAAGCTTCTTAATATTATCTCAGTGAGTGTAAGAGGACCATTAATCATCATAAAGAAAAAAATAATATACTTACCAGTACAAAGTGTATGTATGTACTAAGTATTTATTCAGAAACCTATTGTACAAAGGTTAAAGGAACAAAATAAAGAAGGTCATAATATTGTTAAGCACATATTCATCAGGAGAATGAGCAGATGTGAGAGGAGTATTGTGGAAAAAATGGAGGAGTATTGGACATGTTGAGCGAATGCGCAATGAAAGGATGACGAAAATAATGTATTACTCTGAAAGAGGGAGTGTAAGGAAGCGCAGACGTCCAAGACCCACGTGGCTTGATCACGTGGATCAAATTCTTAAGGACAGCCGCGTGTTGAGTAAGATAAATCGCCGTGCATGTATGAGAAACTAAATGAATGTAGAGGAAGCGAAAGAAATATGTAAGGATAGATCTGTATGGCGTTCCGTTCTCTCGGCCTACCCCACCTGGGACACGACGTGAGGGTATAGTATAGTATGGTATTGTATAGTAAAGTACATATTATTCGTCTCACTTGCTCATTAAATTTCTTTTTCGAACACAGTCAAATAAATCCTAATTTATTTTTAACAATTAAATATTGTAGGTACACCAAACATGAGTGATGTTCGTCGTAGCCTGGAGTTAGAGTCTCGCCTCTATGCATAAGAGTTGTGCGGTTCGATCCCAAGTGCCGGCAAACTTCCTTTTCACGACACATCTTTCAGTTTACTACTGTGAAAGGTGTATAAGGATGTTTTTGAATTTATAATTAAAATCTTTATATATCTTTCAAAAATTTTTTTTGCCCCTTTACAGGCATATATGTGTTATGTCCTGAGGTCCACCTCTCTCAAACACCCATCCATGAAGGAATCCCCCGCTACCCAAAACTGTCGATTAATCTCTCTAGATACTACGAGGGAAGTCAACAGACTGCGGGGATCGGTGAGCAGCAACCCGGCCACTCAAACAGAGTAGCAGCAAAATAAAATAAAGGTATTAATAAATAATGAAATATATTTTTTTCAGGTGATGTAGTAATCAAATCAACCTGCCTATAATACTCACATGTGGCCAACACGTGGACATTATTAAAAATTGCGATTGAAGATTAAAATAAAGACATTCCTTGTTTCTTCCCTGGATACTTAATAATATGTATGTGACGTTATACTATGATAACTGGATTATGAGAAATAAGCATGGAAAAATACTGAGAAAAGAGTCTCCTTCAATTTGTATGTGTGTATCGTCGCGTTAGTACCCATAATACAAGATTCATCTTAGTTTGGGACTAGCTCGATCTGTGTGAGTTGTCTATTTATAAAAAAAAAAAAATTTATAGGTAAACAATAATTATTTTTGAAATATATGAACATATTATTACAGTATGTTTTATATGCAGCTGGTCTGCTGGCTACCCCACTTGTGGGATATGCCGTGATGGTATAGTAGGTATAGTATAGTATTATTATAGTACTATGTCTACTGTTGAAGGAAAAGTAATTAGTTTTATACAGGATGCAATATTATAAAATATTATATTTTTGTTGTTGTAGCTGAACCAACATAGTTAAATTAAAAAAAGAAACCACTTATATTAAGTATTCAATGTGTCTGTACTTAGCGAATTTCGCTATGACACCAATAATAACAATATTATTTTTTTCTCAGCTTTTTAATTTTTATATTTTTATTTTACAAAGAATATATTTTATATTATTTGTATTGAGAATTATAGTAGTGCGTTATTAACAAGAAGCAACAGCCGTTTCAATAAATAACTTTATGAATAAATAAATGAATAAATAACGAAAAACACTTAGTGCAGAATATCTTTTGATTTCCCAGACTCCGGGTATGAAAGTAGGCACACATTCTTAATGAAATCCAGTTTCTTGGAATTTTAAATGGATCTCATTTCCGAATTAAATTATTAAAATTTTACTTTATTTCTTTATCTGATGATTTAGGGATGATAATTATTATAATGAAATATAAATATACCCACCAATACATAATAATATTTAACAGGAAATTACAAGAGGGAAAAGCTTTATTGCCAGGCAATTCAGATTACCCCATGAAGATGTTTCTGCCCTTGTATATCATGTTAAATTAATTTTATTTATTACCTTATGCTTGTACCTAATATTGTAAATTTTATTCAAATGATTTTATGATAACATATTTTTTTAGGTATATTTGTTCATTTTAAAACATTTACTTCAAATGGGGTAGCCAGCAGACTGATTTACCTCGTGTGTGATGTACATGCCAGTTGCAGTCTCTGCGACAATAAAAAATAAGACACTCGTGATGGGTGGCAAACCTCACCGCTGAATTAAAAACAACAAAGTCTTAGTATTCGGCGTTTTACAAATACATGCCTTTCACAGGATACTAGTAAATTTACATAAAAGTGTGGGACACCTAGTCTTTGCTTAGGTCTCCGCAGATCTTATTTGTTTTACTTCAAATAAATTTGTTTGTTTTTCAGAATCAAACTCATACAATATTTTTTAACTCTCATAATCGTTAACTATCCACACCAGGGATGTTGCGGATGTCGATTTTTACACATCCGCGGATGTGAATGCGGATGCGGATTTTTGAAGGCTCACATCCGCGGATGCGGATGCGGATGTTTAAGATATTATA
Source organism: Athripsodes cinereus (assembly GCA_947579605.1). NCBI lineage: Eukaryota > Metazoa > Arthropoda > Insecta > Trichoptera > Leptoceridae > Athripsodes > Athripsodes cinereus. The sequence continues at coordinate 23,996,753 of OX388316.1, forward strand.
GAAAAAAGTAGGAACTATCTTAGTTGGTAGGCCCCACTGTCAAATATGTGACGAAATTTTTGCTACAATAATATTATTGATTTTTTGGCGAATTTTTTTTTCTTTGTTATTTGCAAAAGTAAAATAAAACTGGCAAAAATAAAAATTCGTCGGATCTTGTCACCATTATTTTCGTTCCCATTGGTTAATGTCAAGTGCAAACGGCACGCGCCTTTCGCCGGCCCCGCCCCATTTCTTTCTTGTCGCAAATTGTCTTACATCCGCATCTGCAATAACATCCGCATCGATTATTGCGGATGCGGATGCGGATGCAGATGTCCAAATACATGCGGAAGCTCCGCATTTGCGGATGCGGATGCGAATATTCGCAACATCCCTGATCCACACCATCACGGAATTTACCATAAGTGGAACAACCAGCGGACAACAGCAAGAAATAAATAGACAGGTAAAGTATAGTGTTGGAATAGAAAACAGGTTATTCAAAATTTACAGAAATGATTCGGAGAATCGTTCTATTCCGGAAATTAATAAAATATGAATAACATAAATACTTTATCCGAGTCTCCTGTAAAAAGCAGGTTTTATTAAAACATCAGATATTAAGGTTTTCAGATCTTTAATTAAGCGATGAGTTATATGCCCACTATTCTAAATGTCTTAACTTTTATTGGTACGGATAAGAAGACTTAGATGTTTAAGTCATATATTTGTACCGCTAGCTTTTGTACCCCATAAATGGTCGGAACACGTCGAAAACGAAGAAGTATTAACCAGGGTAGGCGAAAAAAGGCAACTTCTTAAGAGAATCGACCAACAACGAGCTAACTGGATTGGCCACAACATCAGGCACCCAGGACTACTCATCGCCATTGCGGAGGGTAAGACCGAGGGGACAAATGGCAGAGGCCGACAAGAGACGCGTATATGGACCAACTGAAGAGGGACATGAACTGTGGCTCATACGTAGAGCTGAAAAGACTGGCTGAGAATAGAGACGAATGTAGAAGAAAAACCAAACTCGTTGCAGACCAATCCAATGGATTGTAACTTATTATATATAAATGGTAAATTCATGGTAGTGTAAAATAATAAATGTTAGCGTTTATAACCCTCTCCGCAAGCTGACATTTTCAGTATTCGTATGGTGGAAGTGCTGCATAACCGGAAACAATTATCCTATTTACGGATCAATGGATGCTGGGTTGGGTATTATTTTAATGAATATTATGGATTTGCAATAGGCTCTTAGGCCCAATATTTTAATGTCCACTTGGGTGACGTTCATCCTAATGTAACCCTCATTTTGGAGGAATTTGCTTTTACATTTAATAAATTTTAAACCAAAAATTAGTTAGAAGTGGATAGTGACTCTCAGTGGCAAATAATAATAACAATAAAAATTAATTTATTTCCAGCAATATTATACAACACAAAATATAACATTTTCACAATTTAAATTCATTTATACACTTTAATACTACTTCACTGGGTTTGCACCCGTATCGAGGTAATATTATGGAAGAATTATGACAAAAAACATTAAAAAAGCAGTAAAAAAAAAAACAAAATAAAGTCTTCAGACCAGAACGCTACACAGCAGGCTCTCAAAATCGTCCAGTCCCAGGTTGAGTAGAAAATAGCATACCCCAATCTTCGTTACAACACTCCTATCTGGAGCCAGAACACTCTGTACTCTGCGCACAAAAGACTAAGTATTTTTCCCATTATTTTCGAAATTCAGTAATTCAATTAAAACTGTTTTAAATGATAATTATATCTAGATGTAAAGGCTGATAATATAACTGAGAATCACTTTCTTACATTTTGATGTGGTGTATTTGTGAAGTATTGAAATTTATTGAATGTAAATAAAAGCATATTTGACCAAACTAAGGGCTAGCTCAACAAAAGTGGTAGGTACTTTAAGGACACATTAAAATATTGGGCCTTAAAAGTGAATACAATATCATCCTAAATTTACAAACGTGCTTTGGTGCTCAAAGCTTTCCATTTAAACTTGTCAGAGCGCTTTAGTAAACTACCAAGTGGTCACATCGAAAAGAATAATTAAAATTATATTATACAAGTAAACTCTTAATATTTTTCTGAGGATGATAAATGTAAAACTTAAACATACATAATTACATGTCATCATATTTTCCATAGTTGGTAAGCTAACTATATGTAATAGATATATAGGTCATCATGTTCGTACCTACTATTAAAAAGGAGACATTCAGGATGGATCAATCATATTTTACGAATACCTCTTCACTTCAAAACTTGTAAAAAAAGTGAGAAACCTATTCATTCTCAATTGATTAAAATGAATATACAGCAATGAATAAGTTAGAAGAGATCGCGCCTTTGCGATAAACTCGCACTTTGTATATTGATTGTAATTAATATCACCTTCTATGAAATTGTTTATAATCAATGAACAGTAATACATGCACAGTAAAGAATGAATAAACTGGCTCTCTCTATATTGATCATATTTCATATCGATATACATATTTATGTGTAAAATTGATTCTAATTTATGTACAGTAAAGAAAAAATTAATTAATTAATTAAAATATTAAGATATCTCGATTAGATGACATTGTGTAAAATCTAATCGAAAGAGGTGAGAGAGGTGTCCCAGAGCTTACATATTATGACAATAAAATTGTTATTTCGAATATCCAAAATATTATGTCACTTCATTTCTCGGGAACTAAAATTTAAATAACATTTTCTCTTCAAATAATATTTACAGAATTACCACATATGAGAATATAACATAAAAGATAAATAAATAAATAATATTATATTCCCTCAACTGAGTACATAATCCATTTACTGATTTCGCCCGTAGCAACACAAAATTCATTTCACTAAACCTTTATTTTGTACACCCTTTTTACACCTGATTATATTAAGATTTATATTTTATTACGTATACAACTTTCACACCGACCTTTTCAACGATAAATAACTAAATTTTAAAATTTCATACCTTCTAATATAATAAGTAAATATACACGTGAATAAATATTTATAATAATATTTTAATGGCCTATCCAATGAAACACGTGCTATTTTAAACATTTGAAAATAAAAGAAAATAATATGTGTAAAGGAATATGTCTGAAAAAAAATCCCTGTCACAAAACTTTAAGAATATTGTTTCCTATTATTTCTATCCTAGTATTGTTTTTAACCTATTAAATTAAAAGATTTTCAAGTTCTACACGACAAATCTCTATAAGGGAGGTGGAAAATTATAGAATATTGATTTTCATAATGTATTTATTTATTTATAATTGGACAGCATTCAAGAGTCGCTTCCGTGCCAAAACTCCTTAAAGACGCTGTGCAATTTATCAGTTCTAAGACTTTACATTATATTGTGTTATGAATATTGTAAATTAATATGAAAAAAAAAATATTACGTCAACAGATACAATATAGAGATTATAGAATGTAACAACGGCAATATTAAGATAGTTAATGCTGCACCCCATTACAGACATAAATGTAGTGTTGCCTGATCAATCCATAGCCATGGTCATGTCTACCCAAGCACCCCTCAAGCAACTATCGAATTTCTAAAACGTGAGAGCGCCAGCAGGTTCCACAAACGCAACAGGAAGAACCCGATAAATAAGGAGGTCTCAAAGAGAGGAAAGCCCAAGTATACCAACAGAATGATCTATAATAATAATTGTAAAAATACAAAATTTCAACAACAATAAAATTTCGAGCTCTTAAATAAAGATACAGTTATTAAACCCATTAGGGTAGTAACTTTTCTCTTTTTAAATCATTCGGTAAAAATATTTAAGATTTTCTAAATATCACTTTACCAATTTAAATTTTGTATGCAGGTCCGGACATTGATAGCGATCATAATATGGTTGTGGCGGAAACCATACTGAAATTCAAAAGGCTCGAGAAGAGAACCACAAAAAGATGGGACCTAAAGATGCTAAAAATAAAGGAAGTAAAAGAGAAATACGACGAAAAAACTGAGATATGCGATTTTGAGAGCAATGATAATGTAGATAAAGTATGGGGGAAAATTAAAGAGAAAATAACCGCAGCGGCAGACGAGGTTTTAGAGAAAAGAAAGCCGCAAGCTAGGAAAGAATGGATCACAGACGACATTTTAAAAATGATCGAAGAAAGAAGGAAGCTAAAGAATTCTCAAACAGAAGAAGGGAAAAAGGAATATAAAGCCCTTAGGAATAAAATTAACAGAGAATCCAAGCTGAAAAAGGAATGTTATTTACAAGAAAAATGCAAAAATATCAACAGAAATATAAAACAAAGGAAATTCGAAACCGCATACTCTGAAGTAAAGAACTTCTTCAATGAAAAAACACAGCCACGATGTGCTATACAAGATAAAAACGGCAAACTGCTGTTTGAGGACGAACTGATCGTCAAAAGATGGAAGGAATACCTAGAACAATTGTACAAAGGAAAGAGCATACTCAAGGAAAGCAAAGCACTGGAAGCAGAATATGACGTAGAAAATAATGGAGATGACATCTTAAGAAGTGAATTTGATATTGCATTAGCAAAGTTGAAAGACGGCAAAGCATCAGGCATCGACCTGATTCCATCAGAGCTGCTTAAATGCGCGGGAAAAGGCATGCTTGATACATTGTATAAGCTCGTCTGCAAAATATACGACACAGGAAAGATACCTGAGGACTTTGCCAAATGTCTGATACGAGCGCTTCCTAAGAAGGCAGGCACGACAAAGTGCGAACAACACAGAACCTTAAGCATGATATCACACGCTTCTAAGATACTCACCAACATTATAATGAAAAGGGCGGAAAATAAAATAAACGAAACACTTTCAGAAGATCAATTTGGATTCCGCAAGGAGACTGGTACAAGAGATGCAATCCTGAGTCTCAGACTTATTCTAGAAAAGAGAATAACAGTTAATAAAAACACATATATAGCATTCATCGACCTAGAAAAGGCATTCGATAAAGTAGAATGGGAACAACTTTTTAACATCCTAAACGAAATAGGAATGAGTTACAAAGACAGAAGAGCAATCTGGAGCCTATATAAGAACGAAATGGCCGTAATCAAAAGCGGAGAGAGCTGCGCAGAAGCAAGGGTCGAACAAGGCGTAAGACAAGGATGCTCAATGTCGCCAGCTCTCTTTAACTGCTATATACAGCGAGCCATTGATGAACTGAGAGAAGAAATGAAGAACTGGACAGGAGTCAAAATAAATGGGAAAAAGGTCGACATGATCAGATATGCTGACGACATAGCACTGCTCGCAGACTCCGAGATGGAGCTGAACGAAGCCTTAGGAAAAATGGAAAGTATTCTGTTGTCAAAGTACAACATGAAAATAAATAAAGAAAAAACAAAATGTATGGTCGTTGGAAAAGAGGAAGCGACTGCGAACATTGCCATAAATGGAGTGAGCATCAAACAAGTAAGTGAATTCGTGTACCTGGGCAGCAGAATAAACCAGGATGGACGCTCCAAATCGGAAATTGTTAGCAGAATAAACCAGGCAAGGATTGCCTTTAACAAAAAATCAAAGATATTGGAATCCCCAAATATTGACTTAAGCGTAAGGAAGAACCTTACTAAAGCCTTTGTATGGAGCATTCTGCTTTATGGTTGTGAGACATGGACCATCAGCAAGAGTGAAAGCGGACGGCTGGCGGCCTTTGAGATGTGGTGCTACAGACGCATGCTCAAGATCCATTGGTCGGAGCACGTCGAAAATGAAGAAGTATTAACCAGGGTAGGCGAAAAAAGGCAACTCCTTAAGAGAATCAGCCAACAACGAGCTAACTGGATTGGCCACAACATCAGGCATCCAGGACTACTCATCGCCATCGCAGAGGGTAAGACCGAGGGGACAAATGGCAGAGGCCGACCAAGAGACGCATATATGGACCAACTGAAGAGAGACATGAACTGTGGCTCATACGTAGGGCTAAAAAGACTGGCTGAGAATAGAGACGAATGGAGAAGAAAAACCAAACTCGTTGCAGACCAATCCAGTGGATTGTAACTCATTATATATATATATATTACAAATGGAGAGATTTACATCATACCTACTACCGTAAGTTATGAGTTAAGACTAAAAGCAACTTATTTCTTGAAATTCCACAGAGGATAAAAGAAAATAACGTAAATTCATACATATGTACCTACATACATACGTAACTTGGTGGGTACTTGAATACATAAAAAATAAATAAAATAAATTTCTCGGAATCAGTTTTCAGTGGGACAAACTACACGGAGATTCGTAATGAATTATTCTGTAGCCAATTTCAGAAATATTCTGAGTATACATCAACCGACGTATATTCTATAGTATGTACATATTATTTTGCGATGTTATTTTATTTCAAAGTAAGACGAACCATTCCATGAGGTTTAATGGTAAAATACATACTGTTTTATTGCGAATCTACTTGGAAAAATATTTTACTTATAGGTGAACGTCACATCAAGAATGAAGGGCCCCTTTTGTAACATAACATAACTTTCACATGTATAGACAATTCGTAAAGATGGAATAAGTCCCAAACTACGATACATTATTATATTCACTGTGTTGGTATTTTGGTAGTAGAATTCTGTAATGAAATTTAAAAAACAAATGTTTTTTCTATACGAGTAGGTATATGTTTTTTTATTGAGATAGACGTGACTACATCTCAGACAAAAGCCGAAGATTATTTTTGACATAATAGACCGTGTTGCGAAACTTAAATTGTAATGGGCAGATCATGCGGCTAGGCAAGGATCTGATAAACGAACAACTGGAGTTCTAAAATGGACACCTTGGAATTTGAAAAAAAGTATTGATCGGCCCCAGAAGAAATTGGCTGAAGATAATATAATCCCTGTTGATGGGCGTGATAGGCTCAGGAAAGAAGAGCGCGGGAGAATATAGAAGAGGCCTATCTACAGTAATGGAGAGGGATGATGAAGAAGAATTCCGTTCCCTTCCTCGCTGTGCTTGAAAAATGTTAATATAGCTATCATAATTTTAAATTTGATTTGTATTGTGTTGTTTTGTTTTTTATGGTTCTTGTTGATTTGTGTGTTGATCCGATTTCGACCTGATTAAAAATGATTACTGTTTGTTTCACGATTAATGCTTCATCTCTTATATTTTAATTATTATTCATTTTTCTTTTTATATTACATGACAACCTTATGGGCTAATGAAATATATCAAATAATATAATCCTATTAGAAATTGATTGGTAGTACATATGTTATTTCTTTTTCTTTTTTTATATCTATTGTTTTTCTCTTTATGCATTATTTCTCTTGACTGTTCTTTTTTATTTGTATTATTTGTAAAGGCTGATACAGCCGTTTATTATGTAAAATAAATAAATAAATAAATAAATAGGTAGTTATTTAGTATTCACTTTTAAATTGGGCAATGCATGGTCTCTTGTTCATCATCGTCATCATCGCCCTCAACGCTCCTCTCGGGAGCACAGGGCAGAAACCAGCCTCCTCCATTCAGAGCGTCTCTGTGCCAATTGCGTCACCACTTTCCACGACATTCCTTGCGCTCTGATATCGTTGTCATAGGAACGGTGTATTGTGAAAGAGGGACGCCCGGGCCGACGGAACCCCTGCGGACGGAAGAACAGTGCTCTTTTTGGCCAACAATCATTAGGCATTCTCAAAACATGTCCCAGCCAGGACCATCGTCTCTCCTGTATTACGGAGGTTACAGGTCTCTTGTTATGTGATTATAATTGTTTGCATTCATTTGTATGTCTTGTCTGAAGCGTGTAAATAGTTTTGAATAAATAAATAAAAAGAAGAATTTATATTATTCATAATATTCACACAAGATTACCCAAATACCCAAAAACTATGGAGAAGAATGTTTTTTTAGGAAAGGGATGGAAGAGGGCAGAAGGCCATTTCGTAGATTAAATTGGATATGACAGTTTTGTTACAAAGTCTTGAAAGTCTTGGTTTGGAGAAGCCAGCCAATTAGCAATATTGACAGAGGTCTCTAGTACAAGCTCTTAGATGCAACTGTTCTTTGACCCACCCAAGAAAATAGGTAGAAGAAGTGAGCATGTTCCAAAATATGTATAATTTTGCTTGTCACAAAAATGAAATTGACTAGGTACTCGAAGAAAATAATATCTTTGAAAAGGGGTTTTTTTTTTTATTTCCCACAGGGAGTGCCTTAAATTCGTGTTATATTATGTTGTATTGAATTTTCTTTAGAAGTATTTTTATTTCACATCTTTTCTATACAATTCACTTATCAACTTCGAGTCCCCGTAGTGTCCCGGAACGCTAATAAAAAAAAAAACAAAAAATTTCCAACAATTTTACATATTATATTTTTATGTACAAAATATTTTTATCATTTTGAAAAATATTTTAACAATGAAGCAATTTATACACGAGTTCTTTCCTTTCGACGTAGTTAATTATAAAATTCAGCTGATAAATAATAAAATATCAAAATAAATAATTTATGCGTATTTCGATGGTGTTACGCTACAATTAATCAAATCACAAAATTTAACAAAAAAATTAATGCTATAATTAGAGCATGAAAATTGTAAAATAACTGAGCGGCTAGAGCTAACCATTCTTCTGTATGACCGAATTGTGTTGTTAAACCACAACTTTTAATGTGAATTCTATTTTAACAGTTAGTTCAATAATATTTATTTCAGTGTGAGGTTAATATTGGATAGTACTTAAGTCTATAACACCATCTAAAGCTGGGTACCTAAAGTTTATGAAAAAAAACTAATTCCGTTAACTGTTAATCCATAGAAGAAAAATAACTACCTTTCTTTTAATTTTTTTTATTCAGAAAACTTTTCCCGAGTTTTGAAGTTGATCGCATCATGTTCAACTTCGTTAAAAAATTAACAAGTTAATGATGCCCAAATCAAACATTGTTCATATTATCGTTAATGAACAAGCATCGATCAACAGTATCAGAATTATAATATATTGATTAAAACCCGATATAAAAATGAAGCTGTAGATTGCTTCCCCGCGGTCAGCTGCTGAATAACTAACTACATGGAAGTAATACATATTATATAGGGGCGAGTCGGGCAGCCCCGGACAGCAGGTACGGCGAACATCGTAATATTTCGGCAAGTAAAAACTTGCCACGAGTACAATTTATTACAGCTCGTACCTTATTATGATCCAAAAAGATATTTAAAAATCTTATTTTATTTTACAAAAACTCACGGCTTAAGCCTATTACATATTGGAAAATATAATTTTATACAAACACTAACAAATTAAACAGTGAAAAATAACATAAAATACTAAAACATTAAAATTAAGAAACCAAATGATCAATGATTATGTGTTTAGTTCCTTTATGTTTACCAGTTTTTTTTTCTTATTCCACCTTATTTCACCATTTATTTCTTTCAATGTTTTATTAAAATCAATAAATTAATGGCAATCGGGTATAGCCAGACTTATGATGATCAGGTGCCCCGAACGTTGAAAATGTATCGTATTTTTTTTTTTCAAAATTCCTCTACTTCGTAAAATCTCACAACATTTATTGATTTTTTTATTCACTATTTCATTTCATAACTTAAGCATTGAAGATAATTCAACAAAAGAATAAGTTAGTATCGATTATGCTAAACACAAAGTATCTGACACAAAGTATTAAATATAAAAATTGGGTAATAGTTTCAAATTCCATCCCCGACTCTCGGTACCCGCCAATTTTTTTTTCCGTTGGCTTTTTGATCAGGCTACAGAAGCTAACTAAACTTTGAAAAATATTATAATTTAAAGTTAATTAATATAAGTTCAGAGACATTGTGTTTATTTGCATTTAAATTAAATTTATGAATCTACCCCATTCTCCCCTACTTATATAGGTTGGTGGTTTTATCTTTCATCATATAATAATTATGTAGGTATTTTGGTATATGTTTTTAATCATCTTTTTAAATAAAAAGTAGATTTTATTTTAATTCAAAGGTTTAAAATGCAAACATTTTTTTCATATATTATACATCGACATATAATCAATGACCAGAAATGTGGTTGTGATTCTAAAACGTACTCAAAATTTACTGTTTCACGTCATGATATTATTAATAAATCTAGCATTCCTGCTTCACTCTCACTTATTGTAGGTAGGTATTGTGCATCAAAATTTACTGTTTCACGTCATGATATTATTAATAAATCTAGCATTCCTGCTTCACTCTCACTTATTGTAGGTATTGTGCATCAAAATTTACTGTTTCACGTCATGATATTATTAATAAATCTAGCATTCCTGCTTCACTCTCACTTATTGTAGGTATTGTGCGTCTTACTTCTATTCATGACACTGAATTATTTCACAATCTTGCACCAACGCTTATTTTAAGACTGTTTCACGTCATGATATTATGAAAATCAGGCTGTTTTTGATGATGATCATGACGAATTATGTCTTTGACGCCGTTTCATGCAGATTATCCATGTCAAAGGCGAGGATTTGTTACATTTTTAAAGTTAAACAAATCAGAAATTGATTTAGTTTAGAGTTCTCCCCAAAACATGAGCCGTTTTCATATTGTGGAATATTTAACCGTATTATGATTAACATTATTATGTTTTTATATTGTATCTATACATTAATCAAAACAAAAAAAAACTAAGTAGATTTTCAAAAATTTAAAGTTATGGCATACATATATACATTTTCTTCATCACATAAACGGCTTATGCCTTTTACATAAAATCATACATTACATATTAAAAAATCACAGATTTTTTTATTTAATCAAAGCAATTATATAATACAAAAACATTACAATAATTAGTCATCTACTTACTTACCTCATTCCCTCTGCACATCATCAATTTATTACAATTCTCTACATAGCTCACACAATACACAGAAAGGAACATCAATAACAAATTCTACAAAGTAACTAATTAAACATCTTTATACATTTTTATCTATTCATTTAATAAATAATAAAATAACCATGAAGGCAATATATATTCACTGTGTCGGTGTTTAGGTAGTAGAATTCCATATCGAAATAAATAAAACAAGCGTTTTATTCTACTATTGTTTTATTTATTTCGAAGGCAATATATCTCCAACTCTACAATCGCCAACCGTTAAATCAGAAAGAAAATTCTCTAAAGTCTCAATCAAACATCTCAACAAAGTTAGAAGTAATCAAAACGAGTTCAGTGCCAGCGTACCTGGATCGCGCCTTCATATTTGCGGGCCCTAGTGCCTGGGATAGGCTTCCCACAAACATCACGGAAGCACAGACCCTGACCCAGATTAAGACTCAGTTGAAAACACATCTTTTCAAGAAATCTTACGGAACTTATAATGTAAAATCACTGCTAATATTTTGCAACGCTAGCGAATACCATAAACATCTTATGCGCCTTTGAGGTGGAGGTGTCTACAAAACGATGCTATAAAAATCATCTGGATATTATTATTACCAAATGACAACTCGCTAGCATCGGACGGGTAACAATAATATTCTACACTACACACTGCACTATGTACAGTTAATAATACTATGCACGGTCTATGGATCGAATTATGTCCATTGTCCACTAGTGCTTTTAAAACGAAGTCGAATAATATACAGATAATAAATATTATGAACAGTATAGTAACAATGAAAGATTCAAATAAATTATTTTATTTTATTTGCATTTTTCATGATATGATGCGGACAATCTGCAGGGCCGCAGCAAGGGAACTACTTCTATACTTACTAATATTGTTATTGGATGCGTTCCAAAAGTTTGTGAAATTTAAACCTCCAGTTTCAGCCCCAAGCGAGGACATTATGTTAGCTAGAACATTTTAAACAATAAGGAATAAAATTTCTTTATAACCCTGCATTGAAGGCTATTTTCAATTACATTACCTACTTTAGATTTAGACAAAACAAAATTGTTTCTTCTTTTGCAAAAATTTCAGACAGCATTTATAACCGAGTATTGATTCGAGGTTTGCCGAAATCGATCGTAGTTTTTTTGAAATCAAGTAACAGAAAGTTCCTACCTAAAATGACATTTATAACATTATGGGTTTTTCCCACCACTTTCCCCTGGATGTTTCAAGAGCAATGTTCCTATATCATCCAGACTCAACGAAACAAAAGAAATTTTTCAAGGGAGGGCTCGGGATTTGCCAGAAGGACTCCCCCCAACAAAATCCTCCCTAAAATTACAAAACCCTTAATGTCCCTTGGAGGAAATACCTAAATTGAAAAAATTCTTTTGATTTTAAAAAAAAAACCTTTAATGTGCTCTGTCTTAAGGTTCTAACACATCATATTATATCAAAAGTAGGGTAGCCAGTAGAGGTACTGCATATAATAACGATGCAAGTTGTCCTATCCGTGCGTAAAAACGCAATTCTCCACACTTATGCACTAACCAGCTGTTCAGCAAGCCCTGCAGCATCATCTCGATGTTAGTAAAATTCAGGATAGGTGCTATATGCTTCTATGAGAGGGTTTTTGGTGTCGCAGGACCCGTCATTTGGAACCGACTCCCCGAGGACCTCCGAAAAAATCAGCCGATAACAACGTTCAGGAGAAGTTGAAGACATAGCTCTTTCAACATAGTTTCCCGCGCCCTTGAGATGAATACTTCATTAAACGGCTCCGAATAAATCATCCAACAAACATCCTACATACATACATAACTCATCACTGAATTATGTATGTACAAATCTTTAATTCCTGATAATTTACGAACAGAAGGAAAAAGCTACTAATAAGAAGTCAAACGCTCACAAATTACACGTTTCATTTCTCGCCAAAGATCAATAACATTAGGTAATTTCTTTCTTGTATTAGATATTATTATTTTTATGAATGAAGATGTTTTTATATTAGTTTCACGTCTTGTATTAGGCCAAGAGATAACAAATTAATTCCCCATAGCAAACGCATCAGTGAAACGATAGGAATGCTTAATGAAAGACCAATGGAAGAATATTGTATAAACGTATGTATTATATTGACTGCTTATACAATCCTTATAAATAATCCTTCAGCAATTTTCAGCTATAGAAAGCTAGTTAGTAGACAAGTTTCACTGAGATCTGGAGGGCTATTCCCGACGCGCAATTTATTTAGAATTAAGAGACGTCAAATAAATAATATTTATCTATCCTATCACGCCGTATACTTTCTGAAGTGGGCAAGTATTGGTCTCCCACTCTATTCCTTAAGTTTTAAGTGTTGTGAAAACGGTAGTTGTTTGGAAAAATGAATACACTTTACATCTTAACTCATTTCATCCCAGAACTATGAATATTTTATACACCCCATTATCCCAGAATTTTTTTTTCTTAATTCTTAATATATTTTATGAAATTCTGTAGAAGTTATGAACAAGAAACACAATTTTTGATGAAATTTAAAAAAAAAAATGATAAATCAATAGTTTTTTGAGCTAGGTCGAAAACGACCCGTTGGGATATAGAGGAGTAATATATTGGAAAAGGATATACCTAAAGGAAATCAAGTAAAATATCGCATGCTTCAGTTTCGACGTACATTTTGTTAAATTTTATATTAAATAATAATATATAATGTGAATTTGCATAAATCATGTTACTAAAAATATATAAAAAAATAAAATATATATATATATTTTAGAGAGTAAAAATAAAAAAAATACGGTGTGATGAGGTAAAAAGTATTTATCATGAAGGGAAATATCGCAAATTTGACATGATGTAACCGTTTAATTTTTGCAATTTCTTCGTTTTTGATTAGTACTTAAACCTTAATTTATTTGTAATGCGTAATTTTTTGTGATGTCTTCTAATTTTTTTGATTAAAAATAAATTGAAAAAATCGATCGGCTCTGAATGCTCAGATAATGTTAATGGGGGATGTATGTTTCCTGGTTTGTAATTTCTTTAAAATTAATATCTTCTGAGTCATCTGAGATCCAATCCATCCTTTTTTGTTTCTTTGACAGCTGATTGACTTCTTCTTCAATCCCAATATCAGAATTTGAGAAACCCATTTCAGCTTGGGCCCTCAATTGATTGTGATATAACCTGTTCAGGTCGTATTCATCCTCATCCCCAGAATCTTTGTCTATTTCAACACCAGTGTCTGTGGGCGGTAAGATGATTCTGGCATCAGGCAACTTATATTTTTGAAATAAGTCGACCTTATCCAAAATCTCTACAGTAGTCGGACATTTTTCCCTGCAAAACAAACATGTCTCATTATCCCAACGGGTCGAAAACGAACTCATTGATTTTGGCGCTATATTATAATATTTTTTATTATTATTTTGTGGAAATTAATCTGTGAAGAAAGGAAACAAACTTGTTTTCTAGTGAAAAACATAATTATTTGCAAAAAAAAATAATTAAATGTTGACTTACCAACGAAGTTTCTCCGACATGGTGAACGCAAAAAAAATCGCAAAAGTTATCAATTCAAAAACACAAGGCACACTGACTAAAACTGTTATTTTTATACCTGTACAGCATCTTGCTAGTATTGTTATAGGGAATAATGCAATTTTGTTTCTCAAGGATTTTGTTTATGAGTTTGAGAAGGAAAAAAGTAGAATGGTCGTTTTCGACCCTTTGGGATAATATGTAGGTAAGGTCGTTTTCGACCCGTTGGGATAAAATGAGTTAAATTCATCGATGAGATTTGTCACCCATCCTGAGTGACTTGATTTTTTGTTAGCACGGATAAGACGGCTTGCATGTTTTTTTTAATGGGCTGATCTATTTGTTGTCCTACATTAAGGATATGCCGTGATGGTATAGTAGTAATAGGCTGCCCAATATGGCGCCTCCGGTGTGGACAAGATTTGTAAGAAGTTTTAAATTTCGTATTAATGGAAGTTTTCAGACTTCTGCGCTATCCGGGTGATCGGTGGGTCCTTCAATGTTCTGATGAAAAAGTTTTAAAATCTTCGACGAGTGAAATAAATATATTTCAAATAAATAGGACATATCCATGATGTACCCTCAATTTCGCAGACTCTTATATCATTTCAAATTAATAACTCAAGACTTAAGCTATGTCGAAGGCTCAATACTATAACAATTTTGGAATAATGGATAAATCATGACATTACACTCAGAAGGATAACAATCAATTTATTATATATTTTTGGAACACTTTGAATTCAGTACAAGGAAGCCATAATTATTATTTATTTATTTATTTATTTTATTCTTTACTGCACATTGGTTACATTACAATATTACAAAATTAAACAGTGTCATAAAAATATCAGTTGTTATACAGTTAAATGTACAAATGTATTACTAAAAATTACACAAACATCAGGAACACAACTCAAAATCACCAAATGTTGAGATGTCTAGTTTTAGTATTGAGCTCACGATTATATGTTCTTTTTGTACATTTGAATGTAAATAATTTAATACTAATAATAATAATAGGTACATGTATTGGATATTTTACGATACCTTTGTACCCATTGGTCTGTTATCAGTTTTCATTATCTGAAATGCGCTCGTAAATTTTATTTAGCGAAGGTAATCCTACTCCCTCTTCATATGAGTAATACAATATCGACAAATTCAGAGTAAAGCAATATAAGTCAGTAAAAAATCATCAACATCCGTATTCATAAAGAAAAAAAATAAACTTTTTGATATTGTCACACAAGATACACACACACACACACACACACACACACCCTCACACACACACACACACACACACACACACACACACACACACACACACACACACACACACCCTCACACACACACACACACACACACACACACACACACACACACACACACACCCTCACACACACACACACACACACACACACCCTCTCACACACACACACACACACACACACACACACACACACACACACACACACACACACACACACACACATACACACACACACACACACACACCCTCACACACACACACACACACACACACACACACAATCATAAATATAGCCCGTTAAATGATAAACCTTATTCATAAACATTTTTTTTAATTAAACATATCTCAATGATTTGATTTATTGAATAATTTAAAAGTTGTCGATTTTATAATGATTTATTTTTTGCTATTTATTTATTATTATTTCATATTTTTAATTCAATCGTTTAAATTTTTACCAATTATTTTTTTCTCATTATAATAATATTCTCTGGTTACTGTTTGATCTAGGACACCATAAATCATTTAACACATTGTTATGTCATTATTTTTTACATAAACATATTAAGGCTTGTTGCCGTATATATTTGAATAAATTAATAAATAAATACGCGGAAGTTCGAGAACTTCATGGCTGGAAAACATAGATCGAATTTTCAAATCTCATCAAACCCGCCTTTAACGAAACAAGCTTTTGACTTACTGTGAAAGATAAATAAGGCTGTATTTGGCTTTATAACAAACCAAGATACCTAAATCTTTAAAAAATATATCAAGAGAATCCGCCTTTTTAGTAATAGAAATTGGCGTGAAAGTTGAAGCTTTTGTGACTTATCTTGTTTCAAAATGAAACATTCACCTACAAGATATTGTACATAGTTCATAATACACAAGTATCAAGTATTTCGGAACGCTAAAATTTTCCAATTTTACGAGTTGGAATACTGCCGCCGGACCAAATCAATAATAAATTATGAAATATTTGCACCACATTTCATCGTTAAGAGATAAAATAAAAATTAATTATTATTACGAGCCGATATAAATATAATTATTACAATCAAACCTCATAACCTACTGCTAACATTCAGGAGCAAGCTGAAAACATTACTCTTCAGTAGAAGATACGGCGCCCTTGAGATGGTCATGAATCATCAAAAAGCGCCATACGCAAGTCGTCCATAATATTGTTATAGTATCAGAATGACAAGGAGTTGGTTGCCGCCAAGATAGCGAGTGACTATGGGTTAGACCTGCTAGGTGTGTCTGAGGCACGTCTTTTGGATTGTGGTAGGAAAGAGGCGGGGAACTATTCCATGATTCACTCTGGCCACAAGACAAAACACAAGCATGGTGTCGCCTTGCTAATGAGCAAACGGGCCGCCGGCTCGCTGCTTGATTGGGAACCCATCTCCGACAGGCTACTACGCGCCTCGTTTAGGGCAACGGGTGACCCGTTGACGGTTCTTTTGTGTTATGCCCCCACAGAGGATGCGGAGGGGACGGTCAAGGACAGTTTTTATGACTGTCTGGCAGCCGTCACATCCGAAATTCCTAAAAGGCATAGGACCGTTGTGATGGGCGATTTTAATGCCAAAGTAGGCAATGACCCACTAAACGGTCCTGGCGTAATGGGGGGGCATGGCATGGGAGTGCTAAATGACAACGGCTCCCGTCTTATAGAGTATGCAACACTCCAAGGACTCCTTATTGGAGGAACACTGTTTCCTCACAAGGATATCCACAAATACACGTGGACCTCACCTGATGGACGTACCAGAAACCAAATTGATCATCTTTTGGTTAAGGCCCGAGATCGCTCTGATCTACAGGATGTCAGGACATTTCGTGGAGCGGACCTGAAAACAGATCATGAGCTCCTTGTCGGAGCCATGAAGCTAAGGTTCAATAAATTTGCAAGACCAGCTGCACCGCGAGTGTTTGACGTCTGTGGGTTAGGGAATATTCGGTCTCGCATGAAGTATGAGGCTGAGCTGCACCAAGGATTTGAACTCTCTCGGTATCTTTCCGATAATGACTCAGTAGAGTCGGCCTGGGAGGAGTTCCAGAGAGTGGTGAAGGCTGCAGCGGTTGCGTCCATTGGGTTCAAAGAGAGGAACAAACCACCATGGATGTCTATGGAGTCTCTCTCTCTCTCTCTCTCTCTTTTTCTGGCATTGCACCCAATAGCTGAGTGATGCTGCCACTATCAAAACGGTGTGTATCAATCCACATCAAAAACATTTCAATACAAAATGAGAACCTGCCTTCTATCAGCTATATATTACAAGGTTTGGTACTAATATTATACAAACATCAAATACATCATCGTACACATACTACGAAAGAAGCAAAATAGTTACACTACCCTCTCCCCACGCACAGAGCGAGGGAATATTGTTGCAAAATTATCGTTATCTAACAATGAACAAATTACAAAACAACACAATTAGGCAGGTACCGATCCACTATAATACAAGTAGGGTGGTTCAATATAATACAACCAATAAATTATTAAAAATAATTTGGATAATTAATTTTAAATTAATTTTAATTTCTGATGATTGGAATATATAAAATAATCCACTCACAACATTTTATCATGTTTCATTAAATGGTTAAGTATACAATTGTTTATCCTATAATCATTCATTGATAGGAGACACACAACACTTGTAGGAAAAGGCACCCGTAGTCTCCTTAAGTCCCTAATAAGATCCTCACTTGGTAGTAGGGGGCAGTTAAAAATTACATGGTCTATTGTCTCATCCTGCTGTTCACACCCACACAGTGGAGATTCCACTACGTGAATTCTAGACAAATGAGATGCAACCGTGCAGTGTCCAATTCTCAGTCTACAAAGGAGAGAGGTTTTGACTTTTGACATTTTTGTGATGCAGAACCACGGGATGGTTTGAATATCAGTTTGGATAGATTTATAGTGGGATCCCGTGGTGGTACTTATATAACTCTCCTTCCATTCATTCATCACCAACGGTTTTATCGTATTGAGGATATCCCCCATTGGTAAGACGAAGCAACCGGGAACAATACCACATGAGCAGCCCCCTTTGGCCAAGTTATCAGCTAACTCATTGCCATATATACCTACATGGGATGGTATCCATACCAATGTAATTTCAGTATTTCTCAATGACGCAATATGCAGCAGTTTTCTGATGTCGCAAACCAAGTTATCGTTTATCGAATTTTTAACAGGAGATGTTAGTTTGTCCATGAGGCTTTTAGAATCTGAAAATATTACAGTAGGAGTAATTTTATTGGAGACGATGTATACCAGGGCCTCTCGGAGTGCTACACACTCAGCGGTGAAAACCGAGGATAATGGATGAAGTTGGAAACTCCTTTCCAGATTCAATGATGGGATGCAGAAAGCTGCGCCAGTATCCCCATTAGGAGTTTTTGAGCCATCAGTAAATGCCAAGATAGCTGAGGGCCATCTCTCTTGGACTTTTTGCGCAAATAGTTTGTTCACTGTGTGTGGCATTAAGTTAGAAATTGATTTATCAATACCAATTGACTGAATAATGTTTGGAAAATGGACAACTGCAGCAAAAGGGATCGAAAATATGGGAAGGTTTGGAGATAATGAATCTGAAAATTTATTGATTAAATATTCCCAGGATGAGACCAATAGTGGGTAAATTTTTGTTCTCCAAGAGTGATCTACTAAGCACCTATCTCTCAATAATTGTAATTTGTAAAAAATAGGGTGGTTGCTCTGATTATTTTTTTTAATGAGAAATTTCAATGCTAGATATTTACGTCGAAGAAAAAGTGGCATCTCGGCACTCTCCACTTGGAGGGCATTTATGGGTGAAGATCTCATCGCACCCAATATAAGTCTCATGCATTGAGATTGAATTCTGTCAAGTTTTATTTTAAGAAAATTAGGCAGGGGTTCTAACAGAAAGCAACCATAATCGAGAACACTTCGAATAAGCGCTATGTACAACATTCTCATTGAGGCGGGATGAGATCCCCACCAGACACGTGAAACCGCTCTAAGTATATTAATATTTTTTTCACATTTTGCTTTGATGCCCTCTATATGTAGGTTCCATGACAACTTTCTGTGGAGTGTCATTCCCAAAAATACTATTGAATCAGTTACTGGAATTGCTTGATCGCCTATACTAACCGCAATATCAGGAGTGGCATGCCTGTTTGAAAAACATATTATTCTACTCTTAGATGGAGCGATGTCAAATCCGTGCAAATGAAACCAACTATTCATTTTAGTTAAGGACCCTTGTAGTGTATTAGATGCCTTAGAATGAGACTTCTGAGAACAGTACACCACAAAATCATCGGCATATTGTAACATGGAACAATTAGTATCTATCACAGAGTGTAAATCCATAGTGTAAATATTAAAGAGAATTGGGCTCAAGACAGACCCCTGTGGGAGACCCTTGTAGACTCGCCTCATTATATCTCGACAGGGTGTTTCTATGAGTACAGTTCTTTCGCACATGATGTTGAATATAAGACGGCAAAGTACATCTGGGATACCCAAGGCAGACATCTTATCATACAACAGAGGGAGTAAAACATTATCGTACGCACTACTTACATCCAAGAATGCGGCCACCGTTTCAAGTTTATTCGATTTCGCAATTTGTAAGTCGGTAATTAAAATCCCTAGGTTGTCAATGCAACCCTTACCCTTTCGGAAGCCTATTTGGCCAGATGGAAAAAGTACATTATTTTCAAGAAACCATTCCACCCTGCACTTTAACATTAATTCCAAGATTTTAAGAAAGCAACTGGACATGGCAATCGGTCTATATGATTTCCCTAGGGATATATCTTTACCTGGTTTATGGATAGGGATTACAATCTGGAGTTTCCAGGAGTCTGGGACTTCACCAGTTCCTAGAATTAGGTTATACAACCTTAGAATCATCTGAAGAAGGGCTTTAGGGAAATTTCGGAAAAAAGCATATGGGATCCGATCGTGTCCCGGAGAGGAGTCCCCGACAGAATTAATTGCCGAGGAAAGTTCCTCACCCGAAAAGTCAGCCGAGAGAAAACAGTCCGAGTGCCGATCATTCAGAGTAGCAGTTTTTTGAATCTCTAGAGAATGAGGAACGTATACTGGTGCTATGTTTTCCACAAATCCTTCAACCCATGCGATACATTTGGAATTATTTAACTTTGGGGAATATACTCCTCTAAATCTACGGATTGAATCCCAAACTTCGCCAGAAGGAGTTTCAGGGGAGAGATCAGAACAGAATTTCTGCCACCCTTGACGTTTTTTACGCCTCAGTAGCTTTTTGGTTAAGGCTTGTATCTTGCGCACTTCTAGGAAGTTTTCTTGTGACATATTTTTTTTATAAGATTTTATGGCTTGTGATCTTTTTTTGACCATGTCACGGCATTCATCATCCCACCAGGGTGGAGAATATTTATAATGTGATTTTGGGAAAGTTTTAGGTATTGTCGAGTTTGCTGCTCGATACACCAATTTTTTTATTTCTTCCGCAACCATATTTACCTGTCCAAATGCATTCTCGAATGGCTGGGAGTTAACACTCTGAACTATTGAACATTGGAACGATTTCCAATTTGCCCCTTTAACCCGGTACTTACCCTCTCTTTTTCTCTTACTACATGTCCTAACATTATTAATGATTGATATTTTTATTGGGAAGTGGTCGCTAGAAAACGCATCCTCTATGACTGACCACACGGCCATGGATCCAATGTCTGGAGTACAGATTGTCAAGTCTACAGCATTTTGATTTTGATTAGGAAGAGATATACGTGTCGGTTCTCCAGAGTTAAGAATACATAGGTTATGGGCATCTACTACGTCCAATATTTCTCTTCCCGCTGCATTTGAAGTAATGCATCCCCAACTAGGTGACCATGCGTTGAAATCCCCCAAAATTAAAAAAGATTTTGATAATTTCGATATAATATCGTTCCAAAAGGCTACTCCCATAACCTTTCTGGGAGGTATATATACAGACACTACAGATATATCGAGTACTTTTGCTGCTACAATTTGTACATTATCGCTACTGGGAAGTAGAACTGTATCATAAAGGAGATTTTTTTTAATTAAAAGAGCTGTACCGCCATATCCATCACTACGATCTTCTCTAATAATAGAGTATCCAGGGAATGAAGCAAAAGAATCAGAGGAATACCAAGTTTCAGAGATGGCTGCAATATCGATATTCTGGGACTTGAGCAAATAAAGTATGTCATCTCTATTGCTTACTGCCGACCTGGCATTCCATTGCAGAAATGTTAAATTTACAGATTTAATTAGTGTTTTGTTCGCCATTTCCAATGAAATCCGAAAATTGAGGATCAGTAAATCGACTTGAGATTTGGGTTAATTTAGCAGCGATGGATCGAAAGTCATTATTTGTATCAGATATAAGTTCTAAAAGACAAAAGGAGATTTTTTCTATGAAAGCACGACGTAAATTATCAAAGTCTTTATTGGAATTTTCACGATTTTCATTATTTAATATAGCACACCCATTTTTGGGATTAGAAGCTTGACCATTTTTATAGGATAGGCAATTTTCGTACTCACTGTTATTAAAAGGACGAGTGGTAGAAGGGTTAGCCGGTTGTCGAATTGGTGTTTTAGGATTCATTGTTTTGATGACATTCATTGGACGAGGATACGAATTCACTTTTTCTGAGTACGTGGAGATAATCGGAGGTTGGGCTTGAAGAGCCTCCCTATATGAAATGTTTTTATTGGCCATGGTTTGTTTCACCTCGCGCTGTCTCTTCAGTTCTGGGCACGATAGATCTGATGCAGAATGTTGACCTTTACAGTTTACACATCGGAGAGTTATAGCATTACATTCACCTCCAAAGTGGGATTCACCGCATTTGAAACATCTTGGTTGGGATTGGCACTGGACCCTTGTGTGTCCATAACGACTACAGTTATAACATAGTACCGTAGGGTAAACGTATTGCTCAACGCGAAAGGCGTTGTGAAATAGGTACACGTACTCTGGCAATACCTGTCCCTGAAAAGTCAAAACAATTGTTTGCGAAGGTTTCCATGTTGCGCCCTCCGGTGTATTTACTTTTCTGTTTAAGCGTCGGGCTTTAATAATTTTTCCCAACTCTTCGGGAACTTCAGAATACTCTAGGATCTCCTCCATGGAAATATCCAGAGTGACTCCTCTGATCACTCCCATTTTGGATACCCTGTAGGATGGGATGTATGCTTTTAGGTTGTTTTTACAAATGAAATCATGGCTGGTGAAAGAGTTTGCCGCCTCAGGCGTTTTAAATGATATAGATATTTTGTACTTACCCTCAGCCTTAATACCACCTGATATTACGTTGGGTATTTTTGAGTTATTCAATTTCCTTCCAAAATCCAGCGGATGCAGTTGTTTTGTTGTATCAGTATTTTGGACCATCACAGTATATGGTCCAAGGGCGTTTGATTTGTAAAGAACAAGAGGAGCATCAGGTATTGAAGAGTTTTGAGGAAGGGATGGGATTTTAGTAGGTTTTTTTTCGTTAGGAAATAGGTCTGGAGATCTAGGACGTTTCCGTCCATCAGGTGGGTCAACGGGCACCTCCATGATCTCCATCATGGAGGTACCTACGACACAGCGTTGTTATGGAAGCCGTAAAAAAAATCCCGAAAGAATAACGAAACAAAAGAGGAAAGAAAAAAAAATAATTAATACGAAAAAAAAAAATCACTTCGAGATTGAACAACCCCGATTTTTGTATAAATAAAATAGAAATGTTTTTGATTTAATCACAAAATAAACTGAATTGTTACAAAAAAGCAAGCTGTGTACACGACCGATCACAAAGGCGACGTCACGAACACCCCCGGGGTCTATGGAGTCCTGGGGATATATTCAAGATCGCTAAAAAGTCAAAATACTCAGAGATGCTGAAAAGTCCCCTACGAAACTGGAGGCCCTAAGAAATTCGTACAGAGAGCTAGACAGCCTGGTAAAGCAATCTGTGCGCAAAGACAGACGACGTGATGTCGAAGCCAAAATACAGCTTGCACAAACTGCCGCGGCCAGGAATGACTCGAAGACTCTCTTTGAAATTACCCGCATGTTAGGAGGAAGAGGTCAGAATAAGACTGCTGACTCAATTAATGATAGCAGTGGAAACCTGATCTCTGCCCCTGACTTAGGAAGAGGAAGATGGAGAGAACACTTTGAGTTCATTCTAAACCGACCGGACCCTCCTCACCTTTTGATGTTGGCAATGAGGATGGCGACCTAGATATCTCACAGGTATCTGGGATAGCCGAAACCCCCCCAACACATGAGGAGATTGAGGCAGCTGTAAAAAGGCTAAAAAACAACAAGGCCCCAAGTGAGGATGGAATCCACGCAGAGCTCCTTAAGTATGGCATGAATGCGCTTATCCACCCACTGTACCATCTCTTTAACAAGGTGTGGAATGAGGAGCTCTGCCCGAAAGATTGGAGAAATGGATCCATCGTGACACTTTTCAAGAAGGGAAACCCACTGGAATGCGGAAACTACCGTGGCATCACACTACTTAGTGTGCCCGGTAAAGTTCTCTCACAAATCATATTGAGTCGCATTCAAAAACCAGTGCTGGCATCTCTGAGAAAGCAACAATGCGGGTATGTGCCTGGCAAGTCCTGTTCGGACGCAATTTTCTGTGCCAGATGCGTACTTCAACAGTCGCAAGAGTTCAACTCACCACTTGCATGTTGCTTCATTGACTACGAAAAAGCTTTTGACAGCCCCCACAGACCAACCATATATGGAAAATACTGGCCGCGTATGGCATCTCGCCCAAGGTGGTAACCATGATCAAAGCCCTGCATATGGACTCTGAATGTTCTGTCAGAACATCAAGTGGTCCAACTGACACCTTCAGGATCACCACTGGAGTCCGGCAGGGCTGTGTATTGGCACCTTTTATCTTTGCCATAATTATGGACTACCTGCTCAGAAAATCTATTCTGGGCCCTGGCGGTGTGTCTTTATCACAGCGTGAAAACAGTGAGACGTCTGTGGGAGTGCTGCACGATCTTGAATATGCGGATGATCTAGCCCTTTTTGATACATCTGTGGACGGATTACAGTGTCTCAGGTTAGCAAATTTAGGTACCTGGGAGCAACCATAACGCCAGAGGGTGATCTCCGGTCGGAATTGCCAATCCTCATAGGGGCAGCTAGTGGGGCTTTCAATAACATGAACAAAGTTTGGAAGGCGTCTGGACTCAGCATCAGGACAAAATGTCGCTTGTTCAATGCGTGCATCATCCCAATCCTTCTATATGGCTGTGAGTCTTGGCACTTAACCAAGGCTCAGGAGCGGAAGATACTAAGCTTTGAAAACAGGTGTCTTAGAAGGATTTTGGATGTCAAATGGTATGAACATGTTACAAATAATGCTGTGCGCCGGCGCACCCAGCAGAGACCTGTAATCTCCGTAATACAGGAGAGACGATGGTCCTGGCTGGGAGATGTTTTGAGAATGCCTAATGATAGTTGGCCAAAAAGAGCACTGTTCTTCCGTCCGCAGGGGTTCCGTCGGCCCGGGCGTCCCTCTTTCACAATACACCGTTCCTATGACAACGATATCAGAGCGCAAGGAATGTCGTGGAAAGAGGTGACGCAATTGGCACATAGACGCTCTGAATGGAGGAGGCTGGTTTCTGCCCTGTGCTCCCGAGAGGAGCGTTAAGGGCGATGATGATGATGATGATGATTTTTTTTTTTTTTTGAACGAACAGTAACAACATATCCCAAAAGTGGGGTAGCCAGGAATAAACAGTCAATACAGCAAATTTTCCTTGTCGAAACAAATTATTTAAATTCAAAATGGAGGAAGTACCTCACGCATGTAACATGCATCAAATAGGTAAATATTTTGTAAATATATTTTATCCACTTCCATAAATTGAATTTTTTGAATATTTATACAAAAATTTCGTACATGGTTTGCAACGAAGCGATTTTTCAAAATATATAATCAAAATATAAACAGTACCTACATTTATATAAATATGTATAATTCACAACTCATATCACATTTCAAAAATATCTCGTTGCTAAAAATCAAAACCCTCCAATACGGTTTTCACTAAGTTCATGAAAATAAACGTATTTGTGTTAAAAAAAAACCTTTTTCATGCAGAATGCAATAATTCCAAATCTATCAAATATTTTATTTTATTTTTAATTTATGGAAGTAAACACAAACTGTTTTGAGTTTTTTTATAGGTATATATTGAATAATAGGTACAGTAACCTGGTTCTGACTTACAAAATCATTAGCATCGTCCACAAAGCTGGATGAAAGCATCAATCTTCAATCATTCGGTGACAATTCGGAGCATTCTCCAAAGAAATATTCGAATGAATGCCTTCGTTACCCGTCTCAAGGAGGGTCAAATTTAAAAAAAAAATGAACAGGTTTTATAACGATAATAATAATTATGAAAATAATTATGCCTGGTTTTGATAAAGCACTGTACAATGTATATTATACATACCCATTCTAATACGTGGTGTGTGAGTGAAAAATGTTGATAAAAATATTACCTCCATATGAATATCATAATATGTATATATTCATGTATGTAATATATTGTATTTGGGGTCTAATTGTTATGCGTAACCACGTTTTGACTTGATGAGGCGAAGAGAAAACGACTGCGCAATAAATGGAGTACTTACCTAATACAAGTAGTGTGTGATGTGTATCCAGACTTGCCTGTCGGACAAAAACCATAATATTAATAATATTTGGATCATTCAAACTCTTGAGGGCCCCGTTTAGCAAAAACTGTAAAATATCCCATTTTCAACAAATTTGATAGAAAAACTTCCAAAACTTGTTGACCCTTGCGAACATATTTATTTGATAAAATAAAAAAAACAAATATTTATTACCAATATTAGTTTTTTTACTAAAAAATAAATAAATCGTAGACTGACGAGATTTATTTAGGTACTCTTTGTTGTATCAAAATACAAATTATTTGTTAAATATATATATTTTTTATTCATCCTATCAAGCATATAAATACTATAGATTTTAGCAATCTTTTTTAAGTATAAAAAAAATCGAGTTCATGTGGTGATTTTTGGTTTCAAAATATGAGAAATTTTATAATAAAATATATTTTTTAATCGGTCAATATTCATGAAAAAAACCAAAAAATATAGATTTTTTTTATTCTATAATTGTAATAGCTATCTAAGTATTTGTAATATTAAAATATATATATGAAAATTTGTAGGATTCTCGAGCATTTATGTACCAAACACACCCCCGAATACGATTTTTAGAAATATGCTTTTTTATAAACGAATACCATGAAGCTAAAATCAAGTTTTTTTTAAAAGTTAAAGTTTGGTATCGGTAATTAATATTTGTTTTCATATTTTATCAAATCAAAATGTTCGTAGAGTCAACAAGTTCTGAGAGTTTGTGTACCAAACTTGTTGAAAATTGAATGTTTTATCGTTTTTGCTAAAGGGGTCTCTTAAGTAGCTTCGTAAATTCAATGATATTGAGCAAGTTTGATATCTACGTCCCAATATTGCGCATTCGTTCTCGACATAATAATTATGGTTTTTTAATCACCGGATAGCAGAACAAACGTAATCCCAAATTCTCTTGTCAGAAAGACTTTAAAATTATTTTATTAATTAAATTTTCATGGAGGTAGTTTCAACGTAACAGAAAATGACTTTATCAGAATAGAAACTCTTTTATTTGTTTTCGTTTTGTTTTTATTCCCGCTGGGATCCCCTTTACCAGAAACTGTTATGATCTCAGTGTTGGGTGAAATTTTGACATTATTATACTTAATTCATTCGATCTTCAACAGCCCCCTCCCGGGACTAAGCCAGAAATCAGTCTCCGTCATTCAGAACCTCTTTACGTCGATAGAGTCACCTCTTTCCGTGACATTCTTAGCACTCTAATGTGGTTATCATAGAAAAAAACTCGTTCAAGAAGTCGTCAACATTATGGATGGAAGAAAAGTGCTTTTTGCCAATTATTATCATTAAACTTTCTAAGTTCATATGATATATTAAAAATACAATTCTTCTTCTTCTTCTTAATCTTTCATTAGACCCAGAAGTTTACAATTGCATGGTAATATTTTTATTCGCCTTTCTATACTATCGTGATAAATAGCCAGAAAACATTCAAGTCGTTCTTTTTATATTTATACAAAATAAAGTCATCAGAGAGGGTGGCACACCTCGTCGCTGTAAATCATTGCATTTTTACAGCACCCTTGAAAACTAAGAGAATTAATAGAGATTGATGGGAAAGTCTGAATACACATTTTATAGCGACGAAGGCATTAGAGTGGTTTTCTATTTTCGTCCCTCCCACAATATGTTATTTTTTTCTATTAGGGGTTTGTTTGTTGTAATTTATAATGATTTCATAACCTAATAAATTTTGAAAGTTTGTCTATATGTTTATAATACATATTATGTTCTCAATAAACACCGCAGTTAGGCAAGACAGGTAAATTAATATCTACACTCTACACAAGATCTCATCTTCGAGCAGTTTGTAGGCAAAAAATTTTTTTTTTTTTTAAATTCGCAACCGCTCAGAAAGCGACAGCATCCGTAACCTCTCAGCACAAGGCCGAGAGGCGAACGATCATCGATGACTCGAAAACTAATATCTTATAATATAGTACACAGTTTGAGTAACTATCTTGTCTTCACATACCTCTCTGATCCAGTAGTGTCTTCTGGCGATGCTAGCTCATTTGCGAACCCATTTTCTGTACACGGTGCTCACTGTTGGAATAGTCTGCCTTCCAGAATAAGTTGCTCCCCACTATTCACGGTTTCAAGCAAGCTATCAAGGACACTTTCTCACTCAAAATTTTCCATTTGCTTCCTAGTCCCTTTTCTTACTTTCTCTAATGCAAAATAAACCTCCTTAATTTACATTGGATTATAATAGGGCATGGATAGAACTGTCAAAAATATTTGAATCACGGACTTGCCAGCTTTTTTATTAAGTACTTCAATTTTTGTGGATTATATTCTCAAGGACGGCCGCGTGTTGAGTAAGAGGAATCGACGTGCGTGTATGAGAAACTGTATGAATGTGGAGGAAGCGAAGGAAGTGTGTAAAGATAGATCTGTTTGGCGTTCCGTTCTCTCTGCCTACCCCACTTGGGATACGGCGTGAGGGTATAGTATAGTACTTCAATTTTTGCCATTTCCTAAGAAAGTACTTATGTATGATACATTTACAAAGTGTTAATATGTCAAAATATTATTTCCTTACCAAAGCCGGGTAAAGTTAATAAAGTAGATTAAATATGTAACTGAAGAGAATTTGTTATTATTATTTGCGACCTCTATGATTTTAAGCCCACATAGAATTTATAGTAAAAATGCTGAATTTGTAAAAAAATGCGAAATATTTTTACGGAAAATCATAAACCAAAATTTCCTCTATGAATACATAGTTTTTTGATGACAGAAATTGCTTCGGTTAAACAGCTCAGTTTTTTTTCATAAAACAATTTTGAAAAAAAAAATGTAATTAATCTGAGTTTCTCCATCTATCCATCCTATCCCATCGTCTCCACCAAGTGTGGTAGCCAGCAAACCAACCGTTTCCAATAAACCTACAGGTCATCATCAACGTAGCAATAAAAAAATTGATAAATATTCGATATTTTTAAGTGTAACTTTGTGGTGATCCATTTTGAATTATTATTAACTAAAAACACTGTATATACCACTAGAACAATTTTATTTAAAAAATTAGAACGATTTTATTTAAAAAATTTAAACGTTACCGAGATCTAAAGAGGGTAAATACTAAAGATGACTAGCAATCCGCTACTCAAGATGTTTAGAAAGGTTTTAAGTTCTATTGCTTGGTACTCATGGTCCATTAAAGGCTGTTCAGCTATCAGAATTTAACAACTTACCCACTGACTGGATTTTTCCGATTTCCCATATTTTATAGTCGTATAATATCTCAGAGATCTATAAAAAAAATGAACGATATAGTTCAGAAGTATGAAATTCGATATAATTCAAAAAAATAATCACGTTTCAGAAATGAATACTTGAAATAAAATAGGGGCTAAGCGCCAAACGATTTTTTTTTCCTTCAATCGGTTGTATGTATATGCCAAAGCCAATGCCCAAAAAAAGTATTTATATCTGTTTTCGGCTCTTAGGTCCGTCGAAAAATTCGTTAGTCGGTAAGTGCCACACATTGTTATTAAAAAAAATCGTTTGGCGTTTAGCCTCTATTTTATTTCCAGTATTCAAATTAGACTTAATTCAAAACATTTATTGAAAGTTATTTGACAAAACGATAATTTTAATGATATTGCTTTTCACCAGATAACAATTGGGGTAAAAGATCGGATGGTTGCAGAATCCACGTAGTTCCGGTTTCGCACTTAAGGTTTCTCAAAGATAATACCTAAATAGATAATATCTACTTACCCACCAATATGTGTTGGCGTAATACATCCGCCTTCTTACCCTCATGTGGTCAGAAGAATCCTCCTAAATTATGTATTATAGTTTCCCGATAGTTACATCCGGTACTTTCTTGTTATATTATTAATAGTAGTCATAATACACACATAACTAAACTGAGATCTTTAGACTGCAGTATGGATGGTGATCATCAAGATTAAATTTGGAATAACTTGTACTCGAGGCGTTTTGTAACTGATTCTGTATAATTTATTTTTGAGAGAATTTTTAAACAAAGTAAACTCAAAAGGTATCTTTTTACCGTCTCTGGAAGAATATATTGCAGCGTTACCGTTCATCATCCCTTTTGCGTGCATTGTTGAACAAATGCCTCTCCTTTATCCTCCGTCTGCTTTCTATCCTGAGCAGACTTCAAGAAAATCTCCAACAACTATCCACTATTCATCATCAGACCAATTTTGTTCTATCGATAATGTCTTTCTCATACTATACAAGTTGTTATTCCATAGCCTTATTATATATTTCATCTAATATCACTAATACTGGCTTTATGACCAGCCCAACTATACTTCAGTTTGACATGTCTGTATCATGTCGATAACCTCGGTATTCTTTCTCATTGAAGATAAGTTTCTCATTATCATTATATTTATTCATATATTCATCCCCATTTTCAACTTTCGTCATCTTTGCAAACATTTTCTTTTCAACTGTCGCATCTCCACAACATTTTCCATCCTTCTTCAACGATGTCAATATTTCACTTGCGTGCAAAGTGTTGAGACCAGATTGAAATATAAATTAAAGTTCACCAGTATTTTTGATTTATTCGACAGAATGCTATTAAAAATAATGGTGTTGGGTAGTTTCGTCGAAAGGGAATCACGTGAGCATCAACCAACGTGGTTGAACGATCTCCTGACAGCAAGATCGTCTGTTCCGAATGATTTTCGCATGTCTCAGAACAGACACAAATGGAAGTAGATTACCCAGAGAGTCTACTTCTGCTACCATCATCAGATATACGGAAAAGAACAAAAGAGAGAAATCTTACCGTTCATTCAAGCGCTGACCCTTTTTTTCTTCTTTTTCAGATTCTACCAATTTTATAAAAATTCGAATATAAAGTTAAAATTTAACATGGAAAACTGAAGGCTTTTATCAATTAAAAAAACCCAATTAATATCAGTATTCAAATTATTTTTCTGTTGATTGAAAAGTGATACAATTAATTCATGGAAAAAAACCTTTACAATCGTCACGTTTTCCAATTTTTATTATTATTTTCGTAGCCTAACAAATTCTCCAATTAACAAGTATCTTAAAGACAAAAAATAGCATTATCATTTAAATATTATTCAATTTTCCTTTTAATTAATGAAACAATTAAAATCGCTAACTTTTTAATATTCTGAGACAAAAATAAAGGCACTTATCATAATATTTTTGTACCTTCTCATTACTCGATTCTTCTTTGTTATTTTATAAAATGTTCTCACATTTTTACCAGGTTACCTTTCATCTACTGTTTCTTTATCTTCGATATTTTAATTTTTACTGTTCCAAACAAAATGATATGCAATTAGGTCCTGTTAAAGGCATGTATTCGTATAACATCACAAATTACACCTTAACAGAGCCTCCAAATTATTAACTTCTATTTTAATATTAAATTTATTTTTAAAGTAATCGGGAACGCAGAAATTGCACATGGTGACATCTTTTAAAAATAATATAGCGGTCTGAAATGTCTGAATATTTTATTTTTTATTTTATTTTATTTTTACAATATTTAGAATCAAACAGTCGTTACATAATATGTTGACAATTAATACATTTAACATGTAGACCAGCGAAGATTCCACTCTTACCAGAAATGTCTTTGTCTTGAGGAAAATAAAAGAAAAGGTTAAAATTCTCTAAAAAAGTCAAAGTAAATCTAAAAACAACGATAATACAATACTTAAAACAATACAAAAACATAAATATAAAAGCAAAAAATCCTAAAATACTAGAAAACAGTCTTTCAGTCACATTAGTCTTCAGATAAAAAGTAAATTTAAAATTTTCTGAAAAAAGTCAAAGTAAATCTAAAAATATAAAATCCCAAAATACCAGAAATCAAATATAGGCGATAATTGTAATGGGTGAACGAGCGAAGATGATTGAAGTTTTAATTAATTTCTGATTTGGTTTTTGTCAAATTCCCAAACGCCATTTGGTCGGCATCATTTTTAAAAAGATAAGTTCAAAAATATTTTATACAATTTTTTTTTGCTTATTTTAATAAATTTCAGTATATAATCAACAAATTTTATATAAGCATCTCCCTACTTTGATAATTATTATATTTCCACGCCTGAGTACGGAAATGTCAGGAACCAATAGTAATGGACTCGTTACATTTTTTTATATAAAACTTTTTGAAGCTCTGTAATAACCATAAATAAACATATTTCTTAGTACATATCCTAATTTTTGAACATTTGAATTTGAGTTTAAAAAAAAAACAAATTTTAATAAAACAGTGTTTTGAAAGCAGCTCAGTTACGTCAAATTATTTAAAACCCTGCAATTATCATAAATAAATATATTTCTTAAATATGTATCCTTATTTTTTAACATTCGCATTTGAATATAAAAAAACATATTTTAATAAAACAGTGCTTTGACAGCGGCTCAGTTACGTCACATCGCCTTACTCTTTGCGGCGTTGTTAGTATTCTACATAGATCATTATCGCAACAAAGAGTATTTTGACGTCATGTTACTTGTGACCAGTCATGACGCTTTTTAATTACTGTCAAATTTACGTGTTTCCATTTTTAATTTTTTTTCAGGTTATATATATATATATATATATATGGACAATTTGTAAAGCGCCGTTTACTCATAACATGACCTCAAGGGCGCCGTATATCGTATCCATCACCCGAAACTCCCAGCAAAAAGGTGTGTCTTCAGTCCTTTTTTAAAACTCTCTCCATTCACCTCCTCTCGCAGACACAGAGGCAGCTTGTTCCAACATCTGGGACCCGCAACACTAAACGCTCTATCTCCAAAGCCTGTTTTGCGAGATCGAGATGGCTCAATCAGTCTGCATTTTGCCTCACCCTGTGCTGAGCGAAGCATGAGCCGTCTTTCACTGATGGTCTCGATCTCGCACATCTCCGACAAATAAGATGGTAACACTCCCTTCAAGGCCGAAAACACCATCACACATATCTTATACTCCACTCGTTGCTTTACTTTTAACCAATGTAAGTTGTGCAAGAGAGGAGTAATATGCTCAAATCTTCGACCTCTCAGGAGAAGTCTTGCAGCAGCATTGAATACAGCCTGGATCCTATTCAGCTGCACCATAGGAAGACCAAAGTACAGGCTGTTGCAATAATCCAGTCTGGAGACCACCAAGGCATAAACAAGCGTTCTTGCTGCATCCATAATTGACAGATTGTCAGTCATTGATATTATATCTACCTAATTATTGGATTCCCATTACAACTACTCATCGATGTCCACTATCAAACCGCGTTGGGAATAGAATTCCAGGTTTTTTCTACCAATTCCAGCATTATCAAATGTTTTTGATGTTTCGCGGACTTGCTGGCAACTGATAGGCCTCCAACTGTCCAACAGTTTTCGAATGTCTTGTCAATCCCAGGTCTTCGAAAAACATCATGTATACCTATAGCAGAAAAAAAGAAGATTTTGCATGTTTTTTTATATTATGGAGTGAGTCTATTGGCAAAACAATTTGTAGGAGATGTCGCAATGATACAAAGAGAAGGGGAGAGTAATGATGTTTAGTACAAGATTCCATTCAAACCATTTGCGCTTTAGCAAAATTCTTTAGTGGTTTTAAATTAAAGTTTTTGACTATAAAGGTTCATTTCTAATGTTTAACAACGACCGCAATGAAACCCGTAAAAAAAAATACGAAACGAATTTTCAACTTTATTTTGTAGATAACAAATTATTTAAACAAACATGTGCGGTTTTATAACGACGTTGGGGTATTTAGTATTGTGGTATGGAAATATTTATGAAATTCTTAATGAAATTATTTCATTTCGTCCTACTTAATTAATTATAATTATATTTAAATGTAAACTTCTCAAAAATACTTTAAAAACAATTTGTTTTTTTTTTTAATCAACTTTATAAAAAAACTAGCTGACATCAATAAAATCAATTAATGATTAATATTTTTAATCTCTTTACAAACTCCCGTAATGATAACTAGAAACTATGTCCTGACATTTGAGTTTTGATTAAAGAGTGATTTAAATTTTTAGATTGCGGAAAACCTAAATATTTGTATATTTCGTTATTATTCATGTTATTAATTTGATAACTAGAAACTATGTCCTGACATTTTTTTTTCATAGTAAAAGCAATAAACGCGTGGGCAATCCCATTATTAACATACTCATTTGGCATCATAAAATGGTCTAAAACGGATCTAGATAAACTAGAAAGACTTATTAGAACACAATTAACAAAAAATAGATATCACCATCCAAATTCCGCGAAAGAAAGGTTGGTTCTGCCTAGGAGTATAGGAGGAAGAGGAATTGTTAACATTTCCTCTTTACATAATAATCAAATACAATCCCTTAAAACATTTTTTAAAAACAAACAAAATAATTCTATACTACATAAAATTATAATACAGGCCGATAAAAATCATACACCTTTAAATTTAAATGACGAAACAGTAGGTCCGCGATTAAACTATTTAAATATTTTGTTAGAATCTTGGGGTAGGAAGGAACTTCATGCTAGACACCTCAATGATCTCAACCAATCTTATGTTGACAAATATTGGGGAATTGTATGGGGAAACCGAGGGTTTTATGCTAGCAATTCAAGATCAGGTAATAAATACAAAAAATTATCAAAAATATATTATAAAAAATCAAAATATAATTGATGATTCGTGTAGGAAATGTCTGGCCAAACCGGAAACAATTCAACACATAGTTTCGGGTTGTTCCACTCTCGCTCAAACTGAGTATACTTATAGACATAATCATGTAGCAAAAATTATACATCAAAATTTAGCTATTAAACATAATCTTTTAAACTCAAATAATGTAATACCTTATTATAAATACAACCCGGAACAGGTATTAGAAAATCAAAATTATAGGCTCTATTATGATAAAACCATAATAACAGATAGACAAATACATCATAATAGACCCGATTTAGTATTACATGATAAACGTAATAAAATAACGTACCTAATCGACATTGCTGTCCCAAATACACATAATATACAAACAACCGTCGCAGAAAAAATACGTAAATATACAAAACTAGCAGGAGAAATAAAAAATATTTGGCATTCTAGGTCCGTTTATATAATACCTTTAGTCATGTCAGCTACAGGGGTAACTCCGAAATCTTTAATAAATAATTTACAAAAATTAGATTTACCGGTTAATTTGTACATTAAAATTCAAAAATCTATTATAATAAACACTTGTAATATTGTAAAAAGGTTTCTGAACACAGATATTTCAGGCACAATGCTGGTATTTTGATCCCGCGTTTTGAGCCTAATCCTTTGATATCCTGTATATCTGGATAGGTGAATTTTTCCCGGCATTAGACTGTTAAGTTTTTGTGTGATCATGACTGATCATATGGAGACTTATCTGGTTGTATAATGCTGAGAAGTGTGGATGGCAATTCTGCCGCCGCGTAAAAGAAAAAAGTGTGTCGTACCGGGTGAAATGAATGATAGAATAATTATATTTTTTAGATAGATACCTATTCATTTTAAATTTATAAAAATTCTTATCCATGATTTTTTTCAAAATTGAAATTTCAGAACCACAGATTGTATGGATAACGATTCTAATTTGAAAATGTTTACAAAAAATATTCTTTATTAAATTATTATTGACAAAAAATATAATCAAAATGTATGCAGTAATCTCCATTAATATACAGTTATCTCACTCCCCCCCCCCCTTTTCCCTTTCCACTTGATTTTTATTTTTTTATTATTGATTTGTGTTTTTGTGCTAGTGTGATGATTGAGTGAGCGAGCGAGACTGTGTACGTGTAGGCATTTTCAGATGACCGGAATGTTAGGTACCTATGTTTTTTAAATTAATTGTGGCGCATGCGCCATGGTGTTGGATGATAGCTGATCTCTGAAAGATTAACCATTTTTCTAACTTTATATTTATTTATTTATTTCTATCATCAACGGCATTTAGCCTTTTACTAATATATGATGTTATTGTCCGTTTTGTGCTTTTAACAATTTATAAAATAAAATATGTAATACCAGTTTAATTCAATCTCAAATTTACTTACAAAAAAGTGTTCGATATTTGAATTTTGAATTTATTTATTCAAGCAATAAACTACTTTTGCCTTTTTCGCCTTATACAGTGTTAAAACAGTTCAAAACAATAAAATATTCATTTGACTTATTTATACTCTAATTTCACATAAAACATATCAAAATGTGCAAACAAAACATAAAACATTATGTGTGTTCAAGACTGAATCGAATCAGTTTACAAAAGTAAATAAAAGAAGCAGTATATTATGTTTTAATAAAGACTATACAAAATTTACAAATATACACAGGCAACCACGTGTAATACAGTTTTCATCCAGGCCCACGGTATTTCAGATTATATGTACCTACATATTATTGCACATTTTTTCACATCATTTCCAAAATATTTCTAATCACAAAATTCCTTACTAATTTTATTCCGTATAAAAACCACAAATACCAACAGGTGGACTCATAATAATACAAACATACGTATTATTATCATGAAGAGAGAATTTTATTGAATTTCAGAAATAAACTATTTCATTAAGAACAAACAGCAGGTAAGTACATGTACCCAAAGAAATTAAGGAAATATTTTTGATTTAATTTTCTCTCACATTTTTTTCTTAATATCAATGATTTTATATTTTTACAAGCTGACCCGGCAAACGTTTTTTTGCCATAATTATACATTATTTCTCAATTACCAATATCACTATAAAAAATAGGGGTTGATGGCAGAAGGGTGAAAATTTAGGGCTGTAGATAGGTATGTATTTTTAATGCTTCGTCATGAAAAAAAATTACCATCCCGTGGACCATCCTAAGCTTTAAGAGGTATGAAAAATAAAATTTTGATGTTATTGACCGAAGGTAGGTACTTGTTGGAAGTCCATTTCAAGATAAAATTGAAAAAAAAACACAATATATAGTTAACTTGCAAAAGTCATTTGGAAGTTAACTATTTATTGTGTTTTTTCAATTTTATCTTGTATGAAAAATATATGTAAGCTGATTCTCAAACCTACCCGATTAGCACACAAAATTTCATCAAAATCAGTCCAGCCGTTTCGGAGGAGTATGATAACAAACACCGTGACACGGTAATTTTATATATTAGATTTCATCTACAACTGAGGCGTCCATTTAATCGTCATTGTCTTTGAACAATCACCCTAAGAACACACGAAAGAAACGAGAAATGTGAGATGGGAGTCTTCAATTACCTATTTTGCTTTCAGTCATATCCTATACATTTTTTATACAGGAATTATATTCGATAAAGTTGGATGCATTTAATTTTTCACTTTTATTTACACTAGACTTGTCTCCAAACAATCACAAGACAAAATTATTATTACCTACTACACTTCGTTCATTTACTTCATTCAAAATAAACTATTGAATCATTTGATTCCCCTATGTCCAGTAGCTCTATTTGCTTATTTTCTTACTGGTTACTTGATACAGTCAAACTAGGAATTTGTCACAATTTAAATCTATTTATTTTTAAAAATGTATGCCTTTATAGGTATACAGAAAGACTTCAAACATGTAGGGATACTTAGTATTGCATATTTTCTACAATGCTATCAAAACTTTCTAAGATTTTGAGTAAATCAAAGGTATCAGTATTAAACATAACTATTCCGGCGTCATTTAGACGTGAGATCTTGATCCATCCGAGATCCCTGAATTTCATTCACGTAGTCAGACAACGTGATTCTCAGTCGTCCACACTTTCTTACACCCATTAATTCAGATAGAAAAACTATAAAAAAAAATATTCGCTCCAAATGATTTTTTTTTTTGTTTTCAATATATTCCATTATTATTTACTCAACTTTTGTATTGATAATGTTTCATTAAGGGCCCCGTTAAGCAAGAAAACGGTAAAATATTCTATTTTCAACAAATTTGATAGAAAAACTGTCAAAACTTGTTGACCCTTGCGAACATATTGATTTGATAAAATAAAAAATCAAATATTTATTACAAATATTAGTTTTTACTAAAAAATAAATAAATCGAGAGTACCTAAAGAGATTTATTTAGGTACTTTTTGTTATATCAAAATACAAATTATTTGTAAAAAATATATATATATATATATTATTCATCCTATCAAGCATATAAGTACTATAGATTTTAGCAAACTTTTTTTAGTACACAAAAATTGAGTTCATGTGGTGATTTTTGGTTTCAAAATATGAGAAATTTTATCAAAAAAAAGTCGGTCCATGAAAAAAAACAAAAAAAATAGAATTTTTTTGTTTTATAATTGTAACAACTATCTAAATATTCTCAATATTAAAATAAATATACGAAAATTTGTAGGATTGTAGAAAGATGTACCAAACACACCACCGAATTCGTTTTTTAGAAATATGTTTTTTTTATAATCGAATACTATGAAGCTAAAATCGACTTTTTTTTTAAAAGTAAAAGTTTGATATTGGTAATTAATATTTGTTTTCATATTTTATCAAATCAAAATGTTCGTAGGGTCAACAAGTTTTGAGAGTTTATGTACCAAACTTGTTGAAAATTGAATGTTTTATCGTTTTTGCTAAAGGGGCCCCTTAAGAGACGAAACAATATTGTCTACGTAAATAAAAATAAAAATGTGTGTATTAAAAAGTTCAAATTTTTTAATTCATTGATTTTTTTTACATAAGTATGGCTTTCTGCCTACTCTCATCTATAATAATTAATAGACGAATTTCGTGTGTTGAATAGGTAAGATAATTTGGCGTGCATGTACAAAAAATTTAATAACTATAGAGGAACCGAAAGAACTACCTATGTAAGGATGGATCAATATAAAATTTAAATAAATACAAATGCATCACTCGTAGGTCCTACTGTATATCCCTTAAGTGATGTGGGCATCACTCAGCAGAGAATTTTGATAATAATACCATGTAGTATGACTACTTCTACTTCTACTACAACTCTATGCTGTACGTAGTAGTATTGCTGGTATATTTATATAGGAAGTAAAGCGTACGGTGAACTCGACTGCATGAGACAATGTCAATATTTGCAATCACACTAGATATATGTGATATTATTATTACTATATGTATGTATCTAGTTACTAGTACTAAACATTTACTTCTATTAGGGATGGAAGCTACGTTTGTTCGACCGTTAACTTAGACTGAAGAAATATTACATTTTCATGTTTTTCTGTGAGTCAAAGTTTGCGAGATTACCTAGTAAATTTGTGCTTTTTTCGAGACCGATGAACTGTGGACAAAATTTCAATTCACTTTATTGCAGGTGTTTCTTTGGAATTCAACGAGAATGAGAGATAAAAAATTACATGGGATGCTGAAATGTGTAGTCTGTGCAGGAGGGTGGTGACTGAGCGAGCTAGTACTAGAACTGGAATTCTTATTGAGAAGCTTTTGTCTGAAACACTAGAAGAGGTTGAACTAAGGATTTAAGAAGTCTTTTTGTATCGTTGTACCCAAGGTAATATGCAAAAAAATATTATGTTTTTATCAATAAAGGTATGATAATATGTAATTTGTTATACATACTCACTTATTTCCTATGGGCGAATAGCCCATGTAGTGCCTTGGCCTCCAAGACAATAGATCTCAAAGTATTTCTACATTGAGCAGTGGATCGCCAATCGTCTATAACGTTTAGCTAGACCTCGATTGATGCTATCCAATAACCTTTACCTTGGTCTGCCTAACGGTTTTCTGGAATCGGGAGTATTATACCAAATTCAGAAGAGGTTGAACTAAGGATTTAAGAAGTCTTTTTGTATCGTTGTACCCAAGGTAATATGCAAAAAAATATTATGTTTTTTTCAATAAAGGTATGATAATGATGACAGAAATTTTCAATACAAATTCAGATGTCACTCTATATAAAAATTATTACGAAGAAATAAAACATATCAGATATAAGCAAATAGATAAAAACATTAGATAATTATCTCACTTATACTTATTTTACCTTTGTGACTATATATATGAATCCTCTATTTACAATGAATGTTTTTATTAAATATTTTTGATTGACTTATAATAATTATCTCACTGACACTTATTTTACCTATATGACTATATATTTTTAAATTCTCTATTTACAATGACTCATTTGAATATTTTTGATTGACATAATTATAATTATCTCATCTTACACTTATTTTACCTGTATGACTATATATTTATAAATCCTCTATTTACAATGACATATTTGAATATTTTTGATTGACTTATAATTATTTCACTTACACTTATTTTACCTGTAATACTGTACTTGATATAACAAATGTATTGTGTAGTTTTTGTTGTTTTTTGTTTTTAATATGATTGTTAACATGTCAAAGGCTAACGCCGTAAATATATGAAATAAATAAAATAAAAATAATATGTAATTTGTTATACATACTCACTTATTTCCTATGGGCGAATAGCCCATGTAATGCCTTGGCCTCCAAGACAATAGATCTCAAAGTATTTCTACATTGAGCAGTGGATCGCCAATCGTCTATAACGTTTAGCTAGACCTCGATTGATGCTATCCAATAACCTTTACCTTGGTCTGCCTAACGGTTTTCTGGAATCGGAAGTATTATACCAAATTCAATTACAATAAATATAAAAAAGATTTTTATTTATCTACATAAAGACATTTTCTACGTACGTACATACGTATAAAGGGTTTACCTACTGAATACACAACAGAATTTAAGCTTTTATGTATATCTGAGAAACGAACTATCTTTTTATACCATTTTACTTTCTTTTTTACTATAAATTAGGTAAACTCTTTTCTATTGAAAATTAATGAGAGGTATTGAACATATTTTGACAATTAATTTACAATAAGTGTAGATATTTAATGATATTTTATTATTAAACTCAGAGTCTGGGTGCTACATTTATGTATATGTATTTAGTTCATTCTATAATTATATTTGTCGTTGCGTTATTACTCAAAATAAAAGATTCATTGCTGAATTTTGAACTAACTCGATCTGTGCTCTAAATAGTTATGTTATATATTATATTATTTTCGAAATAGATATTAATAATAAAGTTTCTTATTTTATAATAATAATTATTATTTCCATCCAAATACTTTTACTAATTTTAGAAATTAGAGTAGCTTTTATATATTTGAAATGCAAAAATCAATCCCATCACTAAAATATAGTCAGAATATTAATCATCGAAGTCATAAACGCACTATGTGGAAGTTACCAAATTATAATAATAATTCAAATTCAAATTCAAAATATTTTATTGAGATAATAGTAAACACATACAAATATACAATAAGCACAAATTATACAAATCTTTATACTATCTGTTTTTTTTTTTTTTTTACCCTCAAAATTGAGCAGAGCTCGTGCTTTGAGGGGTAATAACTACTACTACTATACCATCACGGCATATCCCACAAGTGGGGTAGCCAGCAGACCAGCTGCATGTAAGAAACATGCAAGCTGTCATCTTCGTGCCAATATAAAATCAAGACATTCAGGATGGGTGGCAAACCTCATCGCTGAATTTAAGATGAACATAATACTACTACTATACCATCACAGCATATCCCACAAGTGGGGTAGCCAGCAGATCAGCTGCATGTAAGAAACATGCAAACTGTCCTCTTCGTGCCAATATAAAATCAAGACATTCAGGATGGGTGGCAAGCCTCATCGCTGAATTTAAGAAGTAAAATGTCTTAATTTTTTCGAACACCTGCCTTTTACAGGACACTCGAAAACTTACGCAGAAGAGTGGGAGACCAATTCTTTAACGGGTGCTCCACGGATTAATAATAATAATATATATAATTATAATAATAAAGCAGTCGAAAATCAAATTTCATGGGAATGTCGATAAATTTCGAGTTTTCAAGTTCAATTTAGATATATTGACAACTCACAGAAATTATAGCGAGACGCAGTCTTTCGAGTTTCTTCCGATCCAATCTTGAACCTTTCTGATGATAATTTTGGCATTAAATTTTTCGATTATGCAAGTTTTCCCATTTCAGAAGACATTCATTGAATAATCAAGGTTTTCGATTTATCGACGCTTGAATTATTGATATTCGAGTTATCACAGTTTGAGTTCAGTCTTAATGGTTATAAATAATCAAGGCTCTCGATTTATCGAGGTTTCAAATATTGAGATTCGATATATCACAGTTTGAATTCAATCAGCATGATTTCAGAATCACAATAGTAATATTATATTGTTAGATTTAGATTTGCTGATATAACCGCAAAATTTATTATTATTTGCAAATAACCAATGTAGGACCATTCTTCAAACATGAAATAACATTGTTTTTTAATCTTAGTTTCAATCATTCTCAATATATCTTCAGACATACTCGTAGACCTCTCTTTGTAAACCTTTCAAGAATGCAAATTAGTGTCTTTTTCATCGTCATAGAGTCTGAGTACCTACTTGGTAACCAGCCTTTCTTAACCATAATCAGACAACCTCCGCATTGAAGCAAACATATTGGGTAGGGCTAGAAAAAATTGCAAATCGTCTTTTGAAAGTTTTGTATTTTATTTAGGTAACTTTACAAGTTCTAGTTTTAGTTTTGAAATTCGTTTTCTTTTCTAAATATCTAAATTTAAAAAAAAATCAATACACTAAGATAAAAACTCTTTTCTACAGAAACTAATGTAAGTTCGAATTCACTGTCTTCCAAAAATAAAACATAAATTCACATTAAATTTCCAATACATACGGCGTAAAAAATGTTTCAGCATTTTGCATTATGACGTGTGATATTATTTTTACCACTAAAATGTATGTACTTTTATTATAAGGTAGTAGCTGTGCACGAAGTTCATTTTAAAAATATCACGTATAGGCTCTATTTCATAGGCTATCATTTCGTAGCAACGTGCCCACGGCGTAGTTTTAAACTTTTAAACTCACTACTACGAATATACATTCACTGCATAAATATTTCAATCCGTTTGTTTATATGTACGTAGGTTTGTTATTTATATAAGTATGTTGTATAGCTTCGTTATTGAAAAACCAAAACCATCTATTCCAACATCCATCTATGTATTGAGTCTATTCTTGGATGAAAAATATTGAAATATCAAAACGAGCATTTGAAAAACTAATGGTTGACTTACAATGAACTGACTCTATTCTATTTGTGCGACAAAAGAACTAAGTTGGCAATTAATATTTAACGGCAAAAAGTCATAAAAGTCAAATTCAAATATTTTTCTTTTTCTCTTCTGAAAGTTTTGTTAGTTGGAAGAGATCGCGCTTCTGCGATAAACTCACTCTCTGTGTATTGATTTTATGATTGTATTTGATTTCTTTGTATTTTTTGTAAATTTGCTTATAAACGACGTACAGTAAAGAATAAACGAATAAATAAAAAATAAATAGTGCTCTGTCATCGGCAGATTTTCTTTAAACACCACATAAAATATATTTCATATCACAAATTCAGCGATGATAATTGCTATCGATCTTGAATGTCAGTTATTCCACTGGCTATCCCACCTATAAAAGATAAGGTGAAGGTAAATAAAAAAATATAGATTATATGAAAGTTCCTCGTTTAGCTAAAAATATAACTTAAAGCTTTCGATAAATGGCTTGACGAAATACTACTTGTATCTAAAAATGGTATATCTGTCTGCGCATTTTATAGGTATAATATTAAGTTAAATCATGCATGTGTAAGGATCTAGTAATAGTATCCGAAGCATTCCAACTTAGTATTGCACCTGAGCTTAAGCTTTAATAATATTTAGTATATAAATCCTTTTTCGTCGGATCTTTTTTTGCTATTTTTCACATATATGAAAATGGAGAAGGAAAATTCAACTTATTTGAATGGTATGGTTAAGCAGCATTACATTGAGACAATACATAATATTTATGTTGAAATATAAAAAGAATCTCAATACCAATGTTACAATATGAAGGTAGTGTAAATATTGCAGGTGAAAATGTGTCATTCTGACAATTTAAAACTACAATTCAGACTGATGTAAATTTGCAGTGAATTACCAACAATGTAAATGGATATTATATTTAGTACAAACGAAATTATTTTTTTATAAATTCACGACAGTCATAAATGTCCCTCTGGTGGCATATCTGTATTTTAATTGTTTCCAGATTAGTATTTATTATTTCCTTAATTTATTGCCAAATAATTCTGCAGTTTCGGACACATCACGCGCAGTGAATATGAGAGTATTAAAAAGCTGATCTGGTTTAGTGGAAAACCCAGAAACGGAATTGTAATGTGATGGACTTATCAAATGGACGTAGCATACTTGGCTTAGAAAATAAGAGATTAGCACAGAGTTATCCATGAGGAGCTATCCAGAGATCACGATCCACAGAATCGGGGAAACAACTGAAAAAATAGTGAGAGAGAGTTTTAAATGTGATTGTGTGTTTTTGTTTC
Organism: Athripsodes cinereus; assembly: GCA_947579605.1. Lineage (NCBI taxonomy): Eukaryota > Metazoa > Arthropoda > Insecta > Trichoptera > Leptoceridae > Athripsodes > Athripsodes cinereus. The sequence continues at coordinate 24,041,719 of OX388316.1, forward strand.
ATTGTAAAAGTACAAAACAAAAAATTACTTCAATTTTAAGTGTAGATAAAATGGAAAATCTTTAATAGGTCAGTTATTATCGAGAAACAAATTTTGCGAGTAATTTCAACATACGGCTTTTAAAAATCACTGGTGAATAATACCTACTTGTTAGTATATAAACGTTTACAACATCCCTCTAATAACATAACTTATAATACATGGCGATTCACACAGATTAAGCTCAATACCAAACTATAATTATATATTAATCATGTACTTTGGGTACTAACATGTAAAACTCAGACCATGAGCGACTAGAAAACAGCCGCTCGGTTTGGAATCGAACCCAGGACTTCGTAGCTCAAAGGCAAGAGCATTACCATTGCGCCTCACCGACCGTGTGTATTGTTTTATTATAGATATTTTTCATATTAATATGGCATAATTCCTATATATTATTTGCTAATTCTAAGGTTTATTTTGTGACTGTAAATGAGTTATTCGAAACTAACTTACAGGTACACATATGAATCAGGTATTCATGTTAACGTTTTAAGTGATTATTCACCACAAATTACTCCACAATGCCACCTAAATGAAATTCAAATTTAAAATGAACGCAACCTGGTATTATTCACTATAAAATCAATGACAACAATTCTAGAATTTCATATCAAAAGTTACAAGTGAGTTTCTGAGTTTAAGTACACTGGATTAACTATATTTTAAGTTGGGAAAACCGTAACAGTCTCAAAAATACAATATAATAGTAAGTAATGTATTTAGAAACAACACAGAAGAAGAGAAAATCCTGTCTCTATTTGATAAGAAATAATAACAACAACAACAAGAATAAGAAGAAGAAGACACAGCTGTTTGCTCTAGCTGTTAATATCTAATTCATGGATGGAATATTTCTAAAAGGCAAAAGTTCACAAGTTAACAAAGAGCTTTGTGAGTAAAGTTACAACGTAGAGATTAAACTTACCCTTATAGTATAAATAATATACAACTTTATAAAATGTACTATCGTATGTCATAATATTATGTTGTAGACATATCGTTAAACGACTTGTTTTTGGAATAAGCCTAAAGGCGTGTTTTTATTTTTGAAACATACATTCATCACGTAATTTCTCAGAAATACAGAGAAATTTCGTGAAGTAACAAAGAGAGTAGATACAAAATTTAGAGAAGTAAAGAATAGATTAATTTGATTTTGACATTAGGTAGGCTTACATTATCTAAACCCCTAAAAAAACAACATCTTATATTAATTGCTCTATTAATTAAATATAGTTTAATAATCATCTATGCCTTTTTTCTTTACTAACACTAAGGGCGACTTGCTGTTAAAACAAGTCTTCATTATTAGGAATGGAGCAAAAATGGTGATGTGTTTAATGTAGGAATAGTAAATATTTATCACGAATAAAATCACATTTACAGTCGATTGGAAGTATTCGTGGAGATCTCCTACTCTTAAAGTGTCTTTGTATGGCCACGAATGTGAATGATCATGGCGTCTACAAGAACGTTGAAAATTTACAAAATGCATACCCATTGATTGATTCGTTCGTTGATGTGTTTTATTTTATTAATTTTATTAAATGTATTATAATATAATTGATTATTATGTTTAACTTTTCTCTTATCTTGTGTTATCCTATCTTATTATTATATTTCTTTGTTTTTGTTGTTGGTTTTGTGTGTTTGTCTTAGTTGCTTTGAATTTTTTAAACTGTGGTAATATAGGGGGACTCTTGTAGTCTATATTTCATTTAATTTTAATTGTTGTAATACTTGTTGTGTTGACTGTTTGTTCCCTTCGAGAAAATAAATAAATAAATAAAATACCCATAACCAGTAAAATCATATAACCTTGCAACGAGTTTTCGTATGATATTCCCCCTTATTTGATGACAGCCTTTAATTTTATCAATGACCACCTTTATGATATATACCAAACAAGAGTTTTTTTTTCATCTTTATAAATGAAGAATAAGAAAAATTAAATACACATTCCATATCTTTTTTTAATCAATATTTTCAAAGGAAATAAACGGATTATCAACCATTTTAGCATTATTTTTGCAAATAGGCATATTTTTTCAATTATACTACTACACTATACTATAACATCATGGCATATCTCACAAGTGGGGTAGCCAGCAGTCAGGTATGTGTAGTGAAAACGTAAGCCGTCCTCTCCATACTTACATATTATTTACTGACTTCCATTGGTCGAAAAGCCCTTGTAGGGCATTTGCCTCTAAAACAATTGATCCCCAAGTCTTTCTATCAAAATGGATTGCCAGTCGTCTTTAGCATTTAGCTCCTCTAGATCTCAGTTGATATTAGCTAACAATCTTTGTCTCGAGTATACCCTGAATAATATCTTAAGTCCACCTTTCTTCTCCAGATCTAACGACGTGGCCAACAAAAAATCAAGACATTCAGAATTGGTGGCAAACCTCATCCCTAAATTTAAGACATAAATAAAATGTCTTTATTTGTGGTGCTCTGTAGAACAGATATATTTTCTCGATTACGCCTCAACATTATATGATAAAATACATATTGCATACAGTATCCACTTAGTAGTTTGTGTCTATTAGTAGTAATACATAGGTATTCAGTTTTCACTCATTTATAACTAGAGATCTGTTAGTTTCAATGCAATATAATTTATATTGATGCTGTATTACATGAAGACATAATATTTTATACCTGTAGCTACTACATGACGTGCTTTCTTCAATTCTAATTACAGTCCACCCCGACAGAGGAGGAAAAATATAGGCCTTTTATGTAATTGTTTTTAATCAATTGTAACAGAATTATTATCAAAATTAAATATAATAAAGAAAAAGAAGAAGAGCGTTTCTGAAAAATATTTAATATTTGTCTTTGGATGTGATTGCGGAAATAGCGCAGTATGTGTGACAAACTTCATTCGGGTCTAAAAACAACGTGGCGTGACGTAGGTATGTAGTTCTCGTAATGAGAGAGATAGCGGATAATTAGCTATTTATTTGGGAGTAACCCAGGAAGAAGTCTCTTTATACGTCTGACCGCGAAGAAGTAATCATTAGTAGGTCATGGTACCTATGTAATAAATTTTAATCTCTCATGTGGAGTGTTACATTTTAAAAATCGAATATTACCAAGTCGTGTCGCATAATTGCGAGCACTTTTAGAACGAATGTAAATTAATATTGTGAACAAAATTATTTGCGGCGAGCGAGGGTCTAAATATTATACCGCTAAAAATGAAGGTATGTAACATTTGTTATTATTTAGTGGAATGCCGTTTAATGGATTATTATATTATTTTATATCAAAAATTGATTGTGTCTTCTGTGTTTAATACAGAAGCGGTAAATATCCAGGGGTTAGAGTTCAGGAGGCTTTAATATTCATTGATATGAATGATACCACGTGCCCAAGCTAAAATAGAATGATATCACCATAAGCAGATGAATCTGGGAAGATTAATCTACAAGATTAATGGATGCTAACCACACAGGCGGGAACAGTGTGATGTCTAATTTTGCAGATCGTCTATACAGCCAACCGAATTTCATATTTAATTAAAGTCATCAGGAAATCAACAGGTCACATTTTCATTTTACTATTAGTATGTAAGGTTCAGCATGTATATACATAGTTATACATGAAGGTCAAGTCAAAGTGTAATTAGCTATAATTGTGACGAAGGATGTACCTAAAAGTTGATAATCATGTAGTAATTTAGTTAAGAATTTTGTTAACAAAGTTGTGAAAACCAGCTGTCTACTATCAGTGTATAGTGGAAGTGGATTAAAGATTTTTATTTGAAACTTTCTTTGAATTAAATCAATACTCCCATGATGAATGTGGAGTATTCAATGAGACCGCGTAGTATTAATTAAACAATGAAAATATCATAAATAATTATAGAATCATATTCAGTAATGGTAATTATCAAATTAGAGGTGGAAATAACCCACGCCTTTGAGATTAGTATGTAATGAATGGGGTCTCATTGGATTTCCAATTCAAGCTCTACCGACTGAGGAAAATATATAAAACTGCCACACAATGTACAGTTAAGACATTTATTTACTTATTAATTAATTTAACTGAACAGCACATAATACATAAGTAACTAAAATCATAGTAACAAAAAAATAAGGCGAATTACAGCGTTTATTCAAACTTAATTTATAAGGTACTTAATACCTACAGACAATGCTTACACATTATTTTTAAACTTATGTAAAACAACAATATAAAACCAGTTAAATGGAATAACTAATAATAAGGATTCACTGTGACGGTGTTTAGGTAGTAGAATTCCATATCGAAATAAATAAAACAAGTGTTTCATTCTACTAATGTTTTAATATGTGAGAGAGACGTCTTTCGTCTTATGAGGACATTGTCAATCCTGATTGATGATTGATGACAATGATGATTGACAATGTCCTCATAAGACGAAAGACGTCTCTCTCACATATTAAAACATTAGTAGAATAAAACACTTGTTTTATTTATTTAAAAAAAGGAGAAAGAGAAAGAGATTTTAAGACCACGATAAATATGTAGAAAATATAATTTTGTTAATATGGGTTGCAGCGATGAGGCTTGTCACCCATCATGCCGCGTCAAAGTGGGTGAAGGGCACAAAGAGGAGAGCGGAATGCAGGGTGGGAGTTTTGAATGTGAGAGGAGGGATGGTAAGAAAGACGGACGAAATTTTAGAGATGATGAATGATAAGTATTTGGATGTTTTGTGTGTCTGCGAAACGAAGAGGAAAGGGTGTGGTATTAAAGAAAGTGATGGAAGGATCGAGTTGTGGTCTGGTGTTCCAGATACACAACACGCATGTCAAGGTGTGGGTGCTTTTTTATCGGAAAGAATGAGCGAATGTATGAAAGGGTATGAATGTGTAAGTTCCAGGCTAATCTGGATCCGTTTCAAAGTGGGGATGACTAGGATCTTACTCATAGTTGGGTATGGTCCTGGGAACGATGCCATAGAGACGGAAAAGGAAGAGTTCTGGAATGGCGTGAGAAAGATTGCAGAAGATAAAAAAGAAAATGAAAGATTGATCTTGGCAGGTGATTTGAATGGATGGGTGGGTGTTAGGAGGAATGAACTTGAAAGTGTTTTGGGAATGAATGGAGACAGTAGAGTGAACGATAATGGCAAAAGAATAATTGACGTGTGCTTGGAGATGGACCTCTTTGTGGCGAATACCTTTTTCGCCCACAAGGAGATCCACATGTATACCTGGGAGAGAGGGAATGAAAGATCGATGATTGACCTCGTGTGTGTGGACTCTCGTCTCAGGAAGGCGACCACGGATACTAGAGTGTATCGAGGCGCTGAGCTAGAGACGGATCATTTTCTTGTCGTCTCAAGAATAAATCTATTCTCCGGTTGGCGTTCGAGAACACAAAAGTCCACGCCATCTATGAGATTGAGAGTCGAAAAACTGAAAGATGAGAGTGTAAAGAATGAATATGTAAAAACTGTGAATGAGAAGCTGAGTGCGAACGAAAAGAATGATCTAACGATGAATGAAAGGTGGGATGTCTTAAAAAGTGTGCTTGTAGGAAGTGCAAAAGAAACATGTGGTGAAGCTAAAGTTGGACGTAAGAAAGGCGATGCATGGTGGGATAATGATGTGAAAGAAGCTACAGATAAGAAGAAGAATGCTTGGAAAGACTTACTGAGTGTGAAACAGTGTGACACATGTGAAAAAGAGCGAAAGAAAGAAGTTTACAAGACATGCAAGAAGGAAGTGCGTGAAGTTGTGAAAATGAAGAAAAAAATGCTTGAAGATGAAGAATGTAAGAAATTGTCTACGTATGCGAGTGAAAATATGAAGATTTTTTGGAAGGAAGTAAAACGAAAGAGGACGGGTTCAAGTGTGAACAGTATGAAAGGGATAAAAGACAAGGATGGATGTGTGTTAGTGAATGATGAATGTGTGTTACGGAGATGGAAGGAATATTTTGAAGATCTGTTTGAATGTGATGGTACAAATGCAAATGAGTATGACGACAGTGAAAGCAGTGTGAATGAAAACGATATGATAGACATGAATGAGATTATGAATGCATTAAAAAGAGCGAAGTGCGGTAAAGCTGTAGGGTATGATTGTGTTGCCGTTGAGCTCATCAAGTCTGGTGGACCGGGGGTTCTCGCTTGGTGTTTGGAGCTTTTCAACGATTGTTGGAGAGAAGGTGTTACTCCAGAGGATTGGAGGAGGGCTATCATCTGCCCCCTGTACAAAGGGAAAGGCTCTAGACTTGAATGCGGGAGTTATCGGGCTATTAGCTTGCTGAGCTCAATAGGGAAACTGTATGGTAGAATTTTGATTGAGAGAGTACGAAAGATAACTGAGTGTAAGATATGGGATGCGCAAGGAGCTTTTTTGAATGGCAGAGGGTGCACCGATCAGATCTTCTCCCTGCGAATGGTTATAGAGAAGTTTCTGGGTAAACACCAGAGGCTTTTTTGTGCGTTCGTGGATCTGGAGAAAGCATATGATCGAGTGGACCGTGAAAGGTTGTGGCGCGTGTTGTCGGAGTATGGGGTGAGCAGCCGGTTGATCCGCGCAATATCTTCACTTTACGTGGGAAGCTCCGCTTGCGTGAGGGTAAATAACACTCTCTCGGAGTGGTTTGTCCTCACCAAAGGAGTGAAGCAAGGTTGTGTCATGTCTCCGTGGCTGTTCAACCTATTCTTCGACTACTGTATGCGACCTGTGAAAGAGATGGATGTTGGTGTCGAGCTGAATGGGTTTCGGGTGAATGCATTGATGTACGCAGACGATTTGGTGTTAATGGCTGAGAGTGAAAGGGACTTACAAGAGATTGTTACGTGTGTGTATGATAGTTGCAATTTGAATGGTTTGAAAATGAATGTTATGAAGACAAAAGTTCTTGTTTTTGAAAGAGAGAATGAAAAAACGATTTGCGAGATTAAAGTTGGTGACGAATGTTTGGAGCAAGTAAGTGAGTATGTATATTTGGGAAGTATGTTTACGAGGGATGGAAGATGCGATGGGGACATTGAAAGAAGGAAAGTGGCCGGTGCTAGAGTAAACGGTGCACTTCGACCCATTGTCAGCAATGACAATGTGTCGAACATGGCTAAAATGCTGGTGCACAATACCATTCTGGTACCGTCACTTACGTATGCAAGCGAGACATGGACGTGGTTGAAGAAGGACGAAAGTGGAATAAATGCAGTAGAGATGCGATCGTTGAGAAGAATGGTTGGTAAAACGCTGCGTGATAGAGTGAAGGATGAGGATATTAGAAGAATGAGCGGATGCAAGAAGAGTGTTGTGGACAGAATGCGCGTGAATAAACTACGGTGGTTTGGGCATGTTGAACGAATGAACGAGGTAAGAATGACAAAGAGGATATACTTATCTGAAAGAAAGGGTGTGAGGAAACGCGGGCGTCCGAGAACCACGTGGCTTGATCACGTGGATCAAATTTTAAAGGACGGCCGCGTGTTGAGTAAGAGGAACCGACGTGCGTGTATGAGGAACTGTATGAATGTGGAGGAAGCGAAGGAAGTGTGTAAAGATAGATCTGTTTGGCGTTCCGTTCTCTCTGCCTACCCCACTTGGGACATGGCGTGAGGGTATAGTATAGTATAGTATAGTTAATATGGGTACAGATCAACTACTACTACAACTATACCATCACGGCATATCTCACAAGTGAGGTAGCCAACAGAACAGCTGTATGAAATAAATATGCAAGCTGTCCTCTCCGTGCTAGTAAGCAGTAAAGACATTCAGGATGGGTAGCAAACCTCATCGCTGAATCGTTAAATGTCTTTATTTTTTCGAAATCACTCCTTTTACAGGACACTCGAAAACTTACAGAAAAGAGTAGGAGACCAATTCTTTGCCGGGTGCTCCATGGAATGTAAAATGAGAATATATCACATTCACATTTTTTTTTTTTTTTCGTGCAGAGTGAAAATTCATGATTGCAAATATCAATATTAATAAGCACAGTTAATTTTTCACTTATTTTTTTTTATACAACTCTTGAGTTGTAATTATTAAAAGGTAATATGACTTGTGTTCCTATCACTTCGAGAAATGAGTTTTTTTTAAATCAATCTTAAGCTAACCTTTAAGCTGGGATACCTACTGGACCCACGTAAATAAAGGTAAAAAAAAAAAGATTACCACATCTACCACAAGTGGGGTAACTAGCAAATCAGCTGCATGTAATAAACAGGCAAGTTATCTTCTTCGTGCGTTTGGATGGCAAACCTCATCGCTGAACTGAAGATATTAAATGTCTTGAATTTCAAAAATAAATAAAAAAAATTATAATTTATTTATTTAAATTTATTATCATATCCATGTACAATAGGTACATAGAGACAAAAAATTAAGGAAATGTTCTTATTTTTTTTCTCAATCTTCTTATTGTGTTTATTATTCGCAAAGGCAATGAACTCCAAGAATTTAATATTCAAATCGAGATATTTTTTTACACCTACATAGTGATATTAAAGTTTTCAAATAAAAATTAAATGTGTGTTTTATTGTGTCGGTGTTTTCCTGTTGCGAATTTTTGTGAAAATTAAATTTTATTTTACTTAATATGTATTTCTTTTTTCTCGCACCTAAAGCCGTGTGCTTTGTCTATCAGTTGTAGATAAACGAAAAATATTTCTTTGTGACAAAAGAATTACAGTTAAATGAATCAAATATAAAAATAAAAGATTCACCCATCTGTCGACACCATCATCGCATCTTCCACGAGTAGGGTAGCCAGAAGAACCACAATATCATCATCATCATCAGTTGCTCTAGAGCCCGTTGTAAGCCTTAGCCTCCTTCAACACTCGCCCCCATCTCCCCCTATCCCGGCATGTACTCTTCCAATCCCTGATGCCAATGATGTCCACATCTCTCTGTACACCATTCATCCAACGGAGTTTGGGTCTACCAACGCTACGTCTACCTTGTAGTCTTGTAGAACCACAATATCGTCGTTGCATATTAAAAATGATGTATGTAAATATATAAATGTTTCTACATGTCTAGAATAAACTTATTATGACACGAAAATAAGTGATTCTTAGTATCAAATATAAAAATTTAATATTACACATGCAAATCAAAAGTTTAAACAACAAATTTAATGGCCTAATGAATAGTTTTACTAAGAGCGTGACTAAATAAAAATGTTCGCACATATGCCATTTTAAATATGCAACGACGAAATGTTATAAATATACAGCATATCCTATCCGTGCTCCAAAAGATAAGACATACAGGATGGGTGACATGCTCTTTCACTGATCTTACGATAGGTATCAAATAACTTTATGGGCTGCTTTGTCTTATAAATATATACCTACATACATACCTACATACATACCATCACGCCGCTTCCCTCGCGGGGTAGGCAGAAAGGATCGAGCGCCACTTCCTTCTATCCTTGCATACATCTTTCGCTTCCGTCACGTCATACAATTCCTCATGCATGCTCTTCTGTTCAATGTGCTCAACACGTGACCGTCCTGTAGGATTTGATTTAAATGATCTTGCCATTTAATCCTAGGACGTCCTAGTCTCCGAGCACCATTCCTCTCACCCAAATATATCTTCTTAGTCATTCTATCCTCATTCATTCTTTCCACGTGCCCAAACCATCTTAACTTATTTACATTCATCCTTGTTATTACACCAACTTTCATTCCACATTACTTTCGTATATCACTGTTACGCACACGATCTCTCAGACTTTTATCACACATCCTTCTCAACGATCTCATTTCTACTGCATTTATGCCACTTTCATCCTTCTTTAACCACCTTACACAATATGGATTTCAAATGTATGTGCATTGAAGAGAGACCCACCTCACACCCGGATATCTCAGGAGTTGTAGACTCCTATTTATCCGCACATTCAAACAGAAAGTGTCCTCATTGGGCGAGCCTGAAGCGTATTGCTTACTGAAATTTGTCTGGAGTTTGTTTCAGTTTATTTCAAATACAGATTAAATTTGTTTATTTAATTATGGCTGAAGAGCCTGCTAGAGGAGCCGAGATTGCGTGTACCTACAGGTCGCCATCATCGTGCAGCATTAAATGATGCATTAAGTTTCTGATCAGACCTACTGTTAGACGAATAGTTGATCTATGTAAACCAAAATAAATGAATGTCATCATCATCATCGCCCTCAGCGCTCCTCTCGGTAGCACAGGGCAGAAACCAGCCTCCTCCATTCAGAGCGTCTCTGTGCCAATTGCGTCACCTCTTTCCACGACATTCCTTGCGCTCTGATATCGTTGTCATAGGAACGGTGTATTGTGAAAGAGGGACACCCGGGCCGACGGAACCCCTGCGGACGGAAGAACAGTGCTCTTTTTGGCCAACTATCATTAAGTATTCTCAAAACATGTCCCAGCCAGGACCATCGTCTCTCCTGTATTACGGAGATTACAGGTCTCTGCTGGGTGCGCCGGCGCACAGCATCATTTGTAACATGTTCATACCATTTGACATCCAAAATCCTTCTAAGACACTTGTTTTCAAAGCTTAGTATATTCCGCTCTTGAGCCTTGGTTAAGTGCCAAGACTCACAGCCATATGTCGGTACGTAATAAAATAACAGAATTGAATATATTCTAAAATGTAAAAAAAAATAAGAGATGTTATTATTCTCAAGTTAATAAATGACAAGCACCTCCAAAAGCTTCCTCATGAGAATTATTATAGCTATTTCATTACTAAATACTTCAACGAAATATTTCAATTTCAAAACTTACTAACTTACAATTGGCAGTGTTAAAGCTGTCAGAAGTCAGAAATGACGAGTAATATCGCACACTTTACTTGTACAGCTTTAAAACTTTAAGTAGTTGTATATTCAATAATTAATGAGACTTAATTGCCTAACTAAAAGATTATTACCATACCCTATGTGTGTGTGTGTGTTTTCTAGTGTCCTGTAAGTAGCAGGTAAAACAATTGTGATTCATGAACATATAGGTTATCTTTTGCATTCATAAAGCCATCCAGGATCCAAAATATTTGCACATATCTCATCGCTGAATTTAAAATATTACACATTTTGCAAAAGAGGAAAATTTTAATCTTTCTTTGCATATTTGATGTCTAAATGATAGACATTCATTTGCTCATAGTGTTTTGCATTTAAAAAGATAAATGTGTATCAAAATTTACCCAAATACACTCCAGGCACCTTCTAAGAAAGCTATCGCAGGCTAATATGAATGGTGATATAAAATAATAAGTTATATTTAATACAGATATTTATCGCTTTAAAGTTAGAATTATGTAAACAAAGTTTGTGAAATTTTGTTATGCTGCTATAAACAATTATTAATTCTTAAAGAGTTGGTTAAATATATTTGGTGATATACTAATTATGTGATTTTAACTCACGTGTGGGTTGAATATGCAAGCAACACGAAGCGCGAGGTTGACGCGATGTGGATCGTCCAGTGGCAGGCGAAAGAGTGTCGAGGCTCGGGTGTTCACCGACCTCCAACCCACGAGCCCTATCTGATAATGTAACAATTATCTAATCAACGAATAGCGACTCGCGGATTTCGCTTATCATTATCTTAAGGTCGATGCACACCCGGGACCATAGAAATGTAGCTCCGCTACATACCTTCCCTCCTTCTGTTAAGAATGAAGGTTCAGCCTCATTCCCAAGATATTGTCATTTCTCGCGTATTGCTTGCATATCCACCTTTACAATAAACTCTATATTCTATGTTGTTAGTTCTATTATATATTTGAAAAAAATTTTCTTGAAGCTCTCATCCCTAGTTGACACAACCCCGCGACTCATCTCTCATCACTTAAGGGCTCCGTGTAACCTGAAAACCAAGATCAAATTAGTGTGCTGTTATTATTCAGCTCTACCTAACTAAATGATGCTATGGCTCGATGGATGAATTTATAATGCTTTATATGAATATGAATTTCCTTTTTTTAAAAAAAAATGTCTTATCAGACTATGAAATATTTTTTTTTTTTTTTTAAAACTTAAATTGTATAGAGCATAATGACTAGAGATTGCAATTTTCTTTTAAAACATGTAAGCAAATATTTGATTGCATTTTCCTATGACATCATCACTTGTCTATAGGAAAATGTACAATCGCTGTGTATGTATACACTTTAATATATAAAACATATGAAATTATCATGCATCTTACCTGGCGATATAAATAAATTAATTACTTACATTTAATAAGTAATATTTGCTATGTTCAAATTTGTAAAGTGAATAAGAAAAATGAATTAAATGAAAGATGTTATCTTCTAGTTAGAAGTATAAAATAGATTTATTAAATTTACCTTTTACTAAGACAATTATTAAATCCCTACGGGTTAGTTAAATATATTTGATTTTACACTAATTATGTGATTTTAACTCACGTGTGGGCTGAATATGCAAGCAACACGAAGCGCGAGATTGACGCGATGTGGATCGTCCAGTGGCAGGCGAAAGAGTGTCGAGGCTCGGGTGTTCACCGACCTCCAACCCACGAGCCCTATCTGATAATGTAACAATTATCTAATCAACGAATAGCGACTCGCGGATTTCGCTTATCATTATCTTAAGGTCGATGCACACCCGGGACCATAGAAATGTAGCTCCGCTACAAAGCAATATGTTTGTATTGTGAACGTAGAATAGGTTGGCAGTGGGTGGAATCGAACTCGGGATTTCTCGATTGCGAATCCAAATCCACCATGAAGCAATCAACTATGTCAAAATTTGTATTTTGTAACTATTATTAAGAAAAAAGTAATAAATTCATTTCAATGAATTCAAAAAGCAATTTTTTTCTTCTACTGTAGGTGTCTTTCGTCTTATAAGGACATTGTCAATCTCTTTTAATCAATTCATTATCGAATTCCACTACATTAACACTGAACTTAATAATTTATTCACTGTGTGTGTGAATTTAATAATTTATTTTATTTTGTTTATAGGGATTTTCAAAAGTTTTCTTTTTAATTACAGTTGCAAAATAGCTACCTTCAAAACATTAACTTATTAAATAAATATTCATATTCAGAAAAGAGTTCATCGGTAGCCTGGGGGTAGAGTCTCGGCCTAAGGTTGTATTTGGGTTTATAACAAAACCCAGATATATCTTTTTTTTAAAAAAAAAAAAAAAAAAAAAAAAAAAAAAAAAAAAAAAAAAAAAAAAAAAAAAAAAAAAAAAAAAAAAAATTATTGTTTACAGCAACGAGGGATCATTATTCAACTTTGAAATATTTGTGTAACATTGTCAATAATATTAAATTAAGTAGGTATAAGACAAAATCTGCGTCAAGAGTAACACCCCTAAATAAAGCAACGATCACTGAAATTAGTGAGTACATTTATAGGTAAGAAGTGTGAAGAAAACAGTATTTTGTTGAATTATTAGAAAAGTTACCTTCTAATAATACCAAACAATTATTTTCTTTGTTTTTCTATTAACCGAACTAGTGATAAAGATATTATTATCAATTAATTTCTACAACTAGCTTAATAATGGAACTTTCACTAACAAAATGATTTACTCATAATAATATTGTCTGCCTTTCTATTTCCTCGTAAGTTCATTGACTACTAGATAAAGATAAAGTTTAATACGAAATAAATGGCGTCTCCATAATAAAATAGATCTCGCCCACGTTATATCTCCAAAGAATAAGGTCAAAATGAAAAAATATCTCCTTCTTCCTGAGCCGTGTCAGATCTTTCCGAAGTGGGCAACTGCTTGAGCTAGGGGTGGGCGAAAGTCGACAGAGATTGACTAGACGATCGCGTGCATTCTCAAAAATGATGAAAAATGTGTGAATCGTGTAAATTCAATCAATTCTTTTATTTTTCATGATAAATTATTATCTATCTATCAATCGGTTTATTAACACCTCCACACCGTCTCCCAGGTGGGGTAAACAGAGAAAACGAAACGGATATTCTTGTATTCTTGTATATTTCTTTCGCTTCCTCCACATCTAAACAATTTCATACACGTGCACGCCAATTTTTCTTACTCAACACGTGGCCATCCTTGAGAATTTGATTCACTTACTCGAGACAAGTAGTTATGAGACGTCCGCATTTTCTCACACCTTCGTTTATAGATAAATATACTCTCTTCGTCATCTTTTCATCACCTAATTGATAATCTTTTATCTAAATTTTGAATATAGAATACAATTTCGGTCGTTCCATTCAATAGGTTATGGAGATGTACGAAATATTATACGCGGCTATTATTTTATTTATAAAAATATATGAAAGCGTACTAATCTCATCCCCATACCCCTTCTCTTCAGCCAGGGCATAAAGTTTATGCTTATGCCCAACCACTATGTTAAAGACATCTGACATCTTCCTTTCCACGACTGTGGTATGCGATTCGTCCTGAATGGCTTAATTCGATTCGACGCAGACAAACAGAAGGTACGTTTATTACTTGCAGTTCTCCACTGGCTACCCCATTTGCGAATGATGCTGCTTTGGTATAGATAGATAAGATCTTCCGTTTTTTATTTTTTTATTACTACGCAAAAAATATAGAAGGTACATAGGTAGTTATATATTGTATTAATTGTACCTATATAGATACATAGGTATGTAATAGTACATGCACGAGTACTCACACCCCACTAATGGTTGGCAATTCCCAAATATCTCAGGTTAGTAAATTCAGGTACCTGGGAGCAACCATAAGGCCAGAGGGTGATCTCCGGTCGGAATAACCAATCCGCATAGGAGCAGCTAGCGGGGCTTTCAACAACATGAACAAAGTTTGGAAGGCGTCTGGACTCAGCATCAGGACAAAATGTCGCTTGTTCAATGCGTGCATCATCCCAATCCTTCTATATGGCTGCGAGTCTTGGCACTTAACTAAGGCTCAAGAGCGGAAGATACTAAGCTTTGAAAACAAGTGTCTTAGAAGGATTTTGGATGTCAGATGGTATGAACATGTTACAAATGATGCTGTGCGCCGGCGCACCCAGCAGAGACCTGTAATCTCTGTAATACAAGAGAGACGATGGTCCTGGCTGGGACATGTTTTGAGAATGCCCAATGATAGTTGGCCAAAAAGAGCACTGTTCTTCCGTCCGCAGGGGTTCCGTAGGCCCGGGCGTCCCTCTTTCACAATACACCGTTCCTATGACAACGATATCAGAGCGCAAGGAATGTCGTGGGAAGAGGTGACGCAATTGGCACAGAGACGCTCTGAATGGAGGAGGCTGGTTTCTGCCCTGTGCTCCCGAGAGGAGCGTTGAGGGCGATGATGATGATGATGATGATATAGGTAAGTTTTTACATGAATGCTTACAAAGATATTAATTTTGTTTCTGTAGATATTTTACGTTGTCACCCATACTCAGGGATATATACGTGCATATTTACAACAGGCTTACAAATCATGGCTAGCATGAGAATAGATTATTCTTGAATAAACCAATAGCTTCCATACAAAGCAGTCTATTCTATTGTGCTATAGAATAGACACGTGCTATAAAATAGATGGTGAGAAGTAGTGGAAGATCGATTCTTTGCCGGGTGCTCAACGAAAAAAAAACTAACGTCTAATATGTAAATTGGCTTTTGCCGTAAGCGTGAAAAAAATAGAATGTTGTTTCGATTGAACTACAACAGATGACGTCTTTCCAATTTAAAAACACAAGAATTGAATGAAAATCGTATAAAAATTTATTTCAATTGTGGGAGTATATCAAATTGAACTATACATCTGTACAACTTTCAAAAATTTCAAGTCATGTGATAAGCATGACACAGAGGAATTGGGCGTATTACCTAGGTTTAAAGAGTACTCTAAGCCATGCCTTGAGTCGATTCATAAGCGTCGAAACTCTGTGTCGTGCACTCCTTAAGAAAGTTCACATTATGTATGTGTATCATTTACAACATACCTACCTAGTTAATACATATTCAAACAGTTTGACTATCGGTGAGTATGATCAATTGGAATGATTAATCTAGAGTGGTTCAAAATATGATTGAAATAAAATAGAGTTTGGTGATTTATTATAAATGATATTGAACCAAAAATAATATAGGCAGGCTGGAATAATTAAAACCAGACGTAAAGTGGAAACAACGCCGATTTCTGTTTGCGAGTGACGTGTAATTTAACCAGGCATAATAGTTGGAACAGTTATTCCATGATTGTCGTTACAAGTGAATATACTTATATTTACAGCTTATATAGGTAGGACGGCTTAGTCATGTAAACATTTACTTGAACAAATTAAAGAATTAACCTGAGTAATTTCGCGGTTGAGTAAACATTCATTTTGTTTAATTTCCCTTATATATTATTATGTATTATTTATTTTAATTATAACATAAAGACTTGCGTTTAAAACAACGCAACGGAACCTCAAGAGACTGTTGTTGCTAGGGGGATAAAAGGATATTCAGAGTAAACTTAAAACCTATCTATCTACAGAGAATTAAATTAAAATCTATATTGTATCCTGAATCTGTTATTATTGGCACAGAAAAAAATACCTGCATGGATATACTGTGGTGGAATAGATAAGTGACTGTTCTTTTGACGGACTGAAAAAAAAAAACAATTTTGAAAATTTTATCTGATAAGTGGGATAGATCGATAGATGGAAAGCGTCATAAGTTTCTTTAGATTAACAATATATTACGTTTAAACATCGTTAATAAGGCATTAACAATCTGGAAAAAAATATTTTGTCTGGTGGAGCCGAAGGAAGAAGAAGCAGAAGCCGAATACCAACAAGATCGTCGGATAACGTGAGAGATGCTGCAGGGGGTACAATGTGTGAGGCGTTTAGGCAGGCGGAGGACAGGGCACGGTGGAGGAGCTTGTCGCTTGGTTGGGATCATGGTGATCACGATCCTCAGCATTGAGGGACCGATTTGGAAAAAGAAGAGAATAAGGCATTTAATTCTATTCAAAAATGGGACACCCACCCTGAATGCTTTATATTTTTGTTGGCATGGAGAGGACAGTTTACATGTTTATTATTTGCGGCTGGTCTGCTGGCTACCCCATTTGTGGAAAATGCTGTGATGGTATAGTAGTAGAAGTACCTATAATAGTACATACATACTGCATCTATACGTTTTACAAGTACCTACCTGTACCTATCCTATAGGTATCTTTAGAGAGTAGTTTTCAAAAAGAGGGCTTGTCACACATGTGCAATTTCTTCCAACCAACGCGACATAAGACATTAACTTCATGTTATAGATCATGTAATATCCATTTAATAATTGTAAAAAAATTATTACTTATTTTAATTGCTTTGAAGGCTAACTTTTTATTATTTCAATTTATCATCTCATCTCATCTCGGGAGCACAGGGCAGAAACCAGCCTCCTCCATTCAGAGCGTCTCTGCGCCAATTGCGTCACCTCTTTCCACGACATTCCCTGCGCTCTGATATCATTGTCATAGGAACGGTGTATTGTGAAAGAGGGACGCCCGGGCCGACGGAACCCTTGCGGACGGAAGAACATTTATTATCTTATTTAGGTATTCAAAAGATTTCTTCCTTTTTTTAATTTTTTTTGTACATTGTATTCAGCTATTGTTTTATTGTTTAGAATATTATTTTTTAAATATATTTTTATTTGTCAAGGCAGCCCTTTACTGTACAAATGTATTAATATAATTTTTAAAACTAAATAATCTGCGGCCTTGACGACTTAAGGGAAAAAAGGTTACCCGGGCACGGTCGTATGTTGTATTGGAACGTATTATATTATTATTACAACTTACTGTACTAGGGCACAAGCAAAGCGGCTAAGCCAAAAGTGCTTAAATTTTATTATCACATAAAAAATAATATTATTATGATCCAGTCCAGAACAGATATAATAATACATTCATACAAACAGACATACAAACACAAATATTTATATTATTACTATTACTGTAAAATGTATGTAAGTTGTCCCAATTTTTTCCTAAATCTGTGTTTATAGGTAGATACTGATTGTAAACCCAGTTCTGTCACCGTTTTCTGTAAGTTTTTGAACGTCCTGTTAAGGTCAGATATTCACACCACGAACAAGTTATTGAAATGATTTAGTTTTTATTTGAAATGTGGCTTCATAGAAGAATGCTTCGTATTCATTGGACCGATAGAGTCACAAATGTAGAGGTGTTAAGAAGAGCTGGAATATACAGAGAACTCCTGTTGGATGTCAAAGTGCATTAGATCTCGTATCTGAGTTATATAATGCGTGGAGAAAAGTGCCACATTTTGCGGTTAATTATGATAGGCAACATAGAGGGACGCAGGGGGGCTGGCAGAACGCAGACATTATGGCAGCGACATATATGATATTAGACTGGAATGAGAGATGAAAAGGACTTGTTCTAGACAGTGCAGAACCGAGAAGCCTATGCCAGAGTGATCGCCAACGTCGGGGGACCTGATAGGGCACTTGAAGATGAAGAAGGGTTTATGAGTCACATTATGAAAAGACATTCTTTACAAATTTATTAACACAAAACAATGTTAAATTTTCACTATTGATTTTATTAAACTCAAGTACCTACCTGCTTTCGTCAAGTTGGCTTGACATTTTCAAGATTTTGCTTGAAAATATCAAGTTCTTACATGACAAAAATACTCGTGTTTATTAATAAAATCAATAGTTAAAAGTTAACAGTGTTTTGTGTCAATATCAAATATGTCAAGTTATTTCATGGTGTTTGTTGCCAAGTAGAAAGTATTTAACATGACAGATGCCCTCTCCGTGCCGACAAAAAAATTAGGACATTCAAGATAAAACTTCATTTTTTGATTTAAGAGATAAAATAACTATTTATTGCACAGAACACTCGAAAACTAACGAAAAGATTACTAGACCAATTTATCTTTTGACGTGTGTTCTACGGAGCTAAAATAAACTGAAACCATAGTAAGCATTCAATGCATCTAAATTTCCGCCCTTGCATTCGACCCTTTTTGGGTAGAAAATAAATATTTACTAGGTACTTTATGTATGTATTACATAACAAAGTTTGCATCCTTTCTTTTTAATAAATAAATACACCATTATTTTTCTACCCCTAACCACCCGATCAGGTTCTTTTATTATCTTTTAAAAACACCCTGGTGCATTTTCAAAGGGTAGGTAGCTACACATAATTCCCACCCCTGCTAACCATGTAATGATAAGGTTGCTAAAAAAGGGAATCTTTTTGCCTATTAACATAGGTTTTTGCCTATTAACATAAGATATCGTGCCAAAAAATAAATGTACTAAAAATTTATAATGTTCACGTTTTTTTGTAAAACTCCATATTTATTTACGAAAAGGAACACAAATGGTTTTAATTTTCCTATTTTCAATAACAAAGTGACCTGAGTTTGACAATGACATTGTAAGTTGAATTAAGGTTACTATATTATTACTTCTACCATAACATCATGATATATCCCACAAGTGCCAGCAGATCAGCAACAAACAAATATGCAAGCCACCCTCTACGTGCCAATCAAAAATAAGACAATCGTGATGGGTTCCAACCAACTTCATCGCTGAGTTTATGATATAAAATGATTATATTTTTCGAACACTTACCTTTTACGGGAAACTCGAAAACTTATAAAAAAGATTGGGAGATCAATTCTTTGCCAGGTACCATGGAACAGATATTCAGTTTTTAAAAATAGTAAAACTTCAACTAAAAATATTTTTTCATATAATATAAAAGACATTAGGGCCAATTCTGAATCTTAATGAACTAACTAACTAAAAAGTTGATTAATATTAGTTATTATGTAGTATTCAGCATTAGTTATGAACTATAAACAACTATAAACTCGAGAACCACCAAGTGCAAACGGTAAAATCTATGGGACAAACTAATATTAGTCAGTGATGCCGCAATACAAAATGTTTTTCACGTTCCGATTTACACTGGCAACAATTTAATAGTTGTCGCGCGTGAAAATTGTGAAATGTCAGATTTGCCGATATATTTTGGCGTTCGTATTTGCATCGGTGATGGTGTAATTTTACAATTTATATATGCTAAGAGTTGCCCTAAAAATATAAATATTTACTTTTAATTGAAAAAACAACTTAACACTTCCAAAATATAGCAATATTCTGCGGTAAAATGACAGCAACTAATAATATTCGCACATTAAAAGTCGCGAATAAAATTCTGCCAAATCCAACTTATTTTAGTCGTCGGCTGTCAACTAAAATTTCATTCTGAATACGAAATCCATAGATTCTCGAAATTTATAGTTGCACTAAGGTGTCAAAATGAACTAATGAACTAAATTAGTACGGAAAACTGTGAATACGAATTAGAACAAATTATCATGACTCGACTATCTTCTCACACTTAGTTGACTTAGTTAGTGCAACTTAACTATTTTATGATTCAGAATTGGCCATACTATTTTAACTCATACATACTTTTTTCGAGTATAAATAGATCCAATATTTTTTTTTAGATTATATTATATATTTTTTTCAGATTACTTATTCGTTTATTGTTTTGAAGTTCAAGTGAAGACCAAATTGCAATGAAATAATATTGTGACAACTCTTTTCAGAAGAACATGCAGGACAATGACTACGATTTAGTAAGTGATCACTTTAAGCGTCTATCGTAAAGCTTCACCAATTAAACACCTATAGAGATACCTCCACTAACTTATAGAGAGATCCAGAGAAGAAAGTGCGTCTAAAGGTATTCTACAGGGTGTACCCGAGGACAGAAGACCTTTAGGCAGACCAAGACATCAACCGAGATCTAGAGGACCTAAATGCTAAAGACGACTGGCAATCCATTGCTCAAGGTAGAAAGGCTTGGGGATCTATTGTTTTGGAGGCAAAGGTCCTACAAGACCTGCATCAAAACAAGTCAGGAAATAGTAAATGTTTTAAATATTCACAATATCCCTTGATCCTGAAACTTACACAGAGATCATCGTCTCTGCGCCATTATAGAACAAACTTCAACTATCTCAAATAAGCTCATTTGAATATCTACTTCTATTCAATCGAACATTAAGTCGGAAAAAAGTTTGAGATGCAGTATGTAAAAGATTATGAAAATACAAGTATTTAATTTTAAGTTACATCTGATACGTGTACACTGTGTACAGCGTTGTACTGAAAATTTTAACTTTGTATCCTTATTGGAACATTTCCATACTAAATTATTTTTGTGCAACACATGTTAGTGAGCATTAATGTCCAACAATTTGTACAGTATGCATCGTAGACAAAACATTTTTTCTTCTTCAATTATTTGAACTATGAAAACTCTCAGTTTTCTATTACTTGATTGAAAATAATGTAATAAAAACTCAACTCGAGCGTCCTTTAAAGCAACCCCGAAGGCATAGGGCAGAAACGAGCCTCAGTTTTTTTACGCGGCGGCAGAATTGCCATCCACACTTCTCAGCATTATACAACCAGATAAGTCTCCATATGATCAGTCATGGTCACACAAAAACTTAACAGTCTAATGCCGGGAAAAATTCACCTATCCAGATATACAGGATATCAAAGGATTAGGCTCAGAACGCGGGTTCAAAATACCAGCATTGTGCCTGAAATATCTGTGTTCAAAAACTTTTTTACAATATTACAAGTGTTTATTATAATAGATTTTTGAATATTAATGTACAAATTAACCGGTTAATCTAATTTTTGTAAATTATTTATTAAAGATTTCGGAGTTACCCCTGTAGCTGACATGACTAAAGGTATTATATAAACGGACCTAGAATGCCAAATATTTTTTATTTCTCCTGCTAGTTCTGTATATTTACGTATTTTTTCTGCGACGCTTGTTTGTATATTATGTGTATTTGGGACAGCGATGTCTATTAGGTACGTTATTTTATTACGTTTATCATGTAATACTAAATCGTGTCTATTATTATTATTATTCTAGCGATAAACTTGCCCTCTGTACATTAAATTGTAAAACTGATATATTCATGATACTTTGTATTGATTTGAAATAATGTAACCAATGTTCAGTGAAGAAAGAAATAAATAATAACAAATAAATATACATAATAACTATATGTTTTTAATTGATGAATCTGGGTTTTTGTTTACCACAGATACACAATATTAACTTCCTAACAAAAAAAAGCAATATACTTGCATCGAAAATGTGGATTAGATTGGCAACTGAAAGGATCGAACCCAGAATCATTCAATTGTAATTTAATATTCTACAAGGTGTTGAACTAGTTAATTAAGTACCTACTACAAATGTATTCTGAATCTCCTGATTACTTAACGATCACAAAACGAACGCTTGATATATATTTTCACTTGAATTACATTCGCTGGCCACACCCATGTGATTTCGAATGATAGAATAACGTACACTCATAAAAATTTTTTTTGTGAAAATTGATTCGAATAGGTACATAAATATTTTTTTGTATCTGGTCTCCCAAGTTTAGATATATAATTCACCATTATCTATCAAAACCGTGAAAATATCCTTAAAATATTACTATTAAACGTAGAAATATTAAAAAAAATAATTAAATATAAATCGTAATTGTAATATTATATTGATCGCCAATAACGTAAACCAAATTCGCATAAAAGCTTTTCAAAATAGATTATAATGGACCCATACGATCAGGAAAGACAAAGCTTTTTGTCATAGTTCAACGAAACAACTTAAATAATATTTTATATAAGTTTATGTCATATGTATATAAGGTATAAGCTAAACGAAGGAAAGCTGTATTATTGTAAAGCATAAAGCTGCATCGCAAAAACCCTTGGGGACTTGGCCAATACCTAAACAGCAGCAGCAACAACTTGTATTTACGTAGCTTAAATAATAAAAGAAGTTCTGCGTTGAAAAGTTTTCAGTTACAACAAAACGTTGCTGCTATTTTTATTCATTTTCTTTTCAGAATTTACCTTTAAAATACCACAGCAACCCACACACAATAATAATACATAATATACTTCTGTGGTTTGAATTAGTTAAGTAAATTATTAATTTATTTATTTTGTAGCTTCCTTTATATTTCTGTTTAATTATTTATTTATTTTCTTTTAAGATATTAGTCCCTTATTGTTTGTTAGTTTTTGAGTATCATAATATAAGAGACATGGTGAAGCATCATCTCAAATCAGACAAATCATAGGTGAGGTATGACATCTGTAAGAATCTTTAATTTTTTTACTGATCCTTTGAGAATATTATTTTTAATTATACCGCTTGCTTCGCCAATATTCATGGAGTATCTTGATGGTATAGAATTAAAACATGTTTTTTTTTATAGGCATGAAGGAATGAAGAAATCACGATATGGATAGCAGAGTCCGTCGGTAGCCTGGAGGTAGAGTCTCGGCCTCGTGAACAAGGGGTCACCACCAGGTGCCGGCAAACTCCCCTTTCACGACACAAGCTTTTAGTAGCTTACTGTGAAAAGTGTACAAGGTTGTATTTGGGTTTATAACAAAACCCAGATATATATATTTTTTTTAATATTATAAACAACAACAATGTGAAAGACAAAACGGGAGATATAAAGAGATTAAAAGAATTGTTCTTTTTTAGATTTTTACCATCAAGGCCTACACCACAAGTAGGATTGCTGATTAACAGCATATAAAAAACGTTCTAGTTATTTCCTCTATACCAATAAAAAATTAGGACATTCAAGAATGGGTATATATGAGCATTATGATCGCTGAGTTAAAGATATTTATCCATCAAACTATAAAACTTAACAAACTGAATCATACAATTTTTCAGAATAATTCACTTTATTGTGGGTGATTTTGTTATGAAATTAATCATCCAAACTTGCGATTCATTCACCTGAACCACTGGTATAACAATGACTTCTTGTGAAAGTTTGAAAAAAAATGTATTAATAATGAATTGTGGCAAAATAAAGTTCAAAATCTGATTAAACAACAACAAAATGAAAGAAAACAAAAGAAAAAATTAAATACGCCTTTTTTATTAAAAAGCTCCCTCTTCATTAGAAAGCGTCAGAAGTTCAGATGAAGTTAATTGGTAAAGTGTAATAATAATATTTTTAACCTGTACACTGTGGCTTGATACTGAAATTGCTATACAACTTTCTTCTTTTAAGGCTTACTATTTCACAATAAAAGTCCTTGTTAGAATTTTCAACTTATTATATATTTTTTAACTGGGCTTGAGGAGAAAACCGATCAGACGGCTCGATCTGAAAACCATGTTTAGACAATGTTATGTACATTGTGCGGAATCATATCGAAAGGAAGTGAGTGGAATCGAACCCGAGTTTCTCGATCTTAAGGGCCCCGTTTAGCAAAAACGGTAAAATATTCTATTTTCAACAAATTTGATAGAAAAACTGTCAAATTTGATAAAATAAAAAAACAAATATTTATTACCAATATTAGTTTTTCACTAAAAAAATAAATAAATCGCAGACTGACGAGATTTATTTAGGTACTCTTTGTTATATCAAAATACAAATTATTTGTAAAATATATATATTTTATTCATCCAATCAAGCATATTTATATACTATAGATTTTTTTTTATTATATAGAAAATTGAGTTCATGTGGTGATTTTTGGTTTCAAAATATGAGAAATTTTATCAAAAAAAATATTTTTTAAGTCGGTTAATATCCATGAAAAAAACAAAAAAAAATGGAATTTTTTTGTTTTATAATAATAACTATCTAAATATTCTCAATATTAAAATAAATATATGAAAATTTGTACGGTTCTCGTGCATTTATGTACCAAACACACCCCCGAATTCGATTTTTGAAATATGTTTTTTTATAGCTGATGAAGCTAAAATCGAGTTTTTTTTTATAGTTAAAGTAACCAACGGTAAATAACATTTGTTTTCATATTTTATCAAATCAAAATGTTCGTAGGGTAAACAAGTTTTGAGAGTTTGTGTACCAAACTTGTTAAAAATTTAATGTTTTATCGTTTTTGCTAAAGGGGCCCCGTAAGTCTCAGACTGCTATCAGATTCTGACTATCACTTACACTTGTCTAACTAGACATTATATTTAAACTTCTAATTCTTAAAGTCCCATATCCTAGTATCCCCCCGATGTCAGCTATCACCCTGGCATTACTTAGGCTTCTCTGTACTGTATTAGCCGGAACAGCTCTTCCACCCTCAGGATTCCGGTCCATTCTCTATGTTTCTTAGCCAGAACACTTGCCGCTTTCCCACACCGCGACTACCTTAATTTTATCCCTTCAAGAGGAGTCGGAACAAATCATATTTTCAATTCAGAATACGTGTCCCAAATATGTAATTAAATATTCAAACTTAACCCTGAGTAAATGGAAAATCTTTGTCGCAAAACCAATTTTTCAAATGGTCCTTTTAAATACCGTGAATTATTATTTTGTCATTTTTTAGGAGTAGATATATATTGAGTTTTTTAATTAATTATTATAGTCGGGTTAAGAGTTGGAATAATACTCATACATTTTTCTGACTAATATATTGTTTTTTAGCCATGATATTACGTATTTCATTAACAAACTTTTAACAAATTAATTCAATAATGTTCAAGCGTATAGTTTTACTAAAAAGGATAATATGTCCTTAAGCTGCATTTTGTAACCGCCTTTGTTAGTAGAAGGGTAAGTTAACCGTTTAAATACAAATAAAATACAGAACCTTGTACTCTGTAATACTCGTAACTGTGTACTGCAAATCGGTAATTTATGAAGTGCAGCTTACAAGTTTCCAGTCATTTTACAAACGGCAATAATAATACACCATTAAGGTTTTATTCTTTACTAACATACTTTATTTATGCCTTCTTTAACAATTAAAAGTGAAGGAATATAACCTGAACTACTTATTTTAATTAAATTTGCTCTTTTAGTTTATATTTTTATTAAGTTTTGCTCTCTCAATTGTTTTCTAGTTTTTTGTATTATTTTTCAATTAGAATGTTTTCTTTTTCTTCACTGCACATTTTTAGCACATTTATAATTGATCAATACAAAATGTCATAATGTTATTAGGTACACAACTTAATGTAAACAGGGCGAATTTATCGCTAGAATGCAATGTTTTCCAACATTTTAAATTGAATAATACAAATGCAACGAATATATTTTGTTTGTCTAATGTAATAAGCAAGATAAATGTAAATAAGCTACGGTGGACTGGTCATGGAAAAAGAACAGGATGACTAAAGAGATATACACGTCTAAGAGGAGGAAACGTGGCCGCCTCATGATCAAATGGCTAAATCACGTAAGCCAGATCTTCAGAAAAGGTGTATGTAAATGACTTGACCGCAATGGAAACAGCGTAATAACTGATTTATTATTTTATTTATCAATAAAAATAACTAAGATTGATTCACATATTAACAAAATATTGATAGCCCAGTGGACCCATTTTGAAAAAAATAATAAGTGTAATAAACAAAGAAAATGTCTAAGAATAAAAACCTTCACCAATCTAATCCAATGTTATCATATTATGCTTATTCAAATTAGTATTTTAAATGAATAACGAAAAAAATTGAGACAAATTATAATTGTATCACTGAATTCAAATTGAAGAAAAATAAATTATTTTTCTCTCAGAGTAGAACAAGGGCAGGTACGCAGCTGTGTAAGTATTTTGTGATTTACACCTGTTTAGTGCTTGTCATCAGTTGCTTGGCTCCTTAAAACGAAGATGTAAGTAAGTGTTTAGTATGAGAAGCGTAAGATCATTGCAGTCGAATTGGATTATCTTATTTTGAAACGGATTCAACGCCGCTCCAAAGAGTTATTGGCAATTAATAAGGCTCCCATCTTTTCTTCTTTTTCGAATGTCCTGAAAAAGCAAATATTCGTAGAGCATTTAAATCACAAATCTTCAATTCAGGAATTAGGTATACAACCCATCCTGAATGCCTGAATTTGTATTTATACAGAGAGAACAACTTGTACGTTTATTACATGTAGTTATTCTTTATTTGTGGGAGACGTTGTAATGGTATTGCTAGATTAACATAACATTTCTGTTTTTTACCTGCTAAAATTGTTGCGACGTGAATTATAGCCGTTACTTCATTACTAGAACAGAGGCCTGAGTCAATAACACACTTTCGCTTCACGTTCCCGCTCCGTTAGCGTTCGGGTGCATACGAAGTTGCAAGCAAGTGTCAATTTCGTTGCTAAGATACACAATAGTTACGAAAATTAACACTTTGGCGCAACATCGTCTGCACCCGAACGCTAACGGAGCGGGAACGTGACGCGAAAGTGTGTTGTTGACTCAGGCCTCAGGACTATTTAATAATACCCAATTTCAATAATACACGCATTTAGTCTACCAGTGGGGTGCCACATAGAATATTATATATCATTGTATAGATAGAACACTTTTTGCATTGCTTTTCCTAAATAGATTTTAGAGCAAGTGCATGTAACAATTACTAAACATGTTTAAATCGTGAATAAATATAGTATGTAAAAGGAAAATTGTTTCTTCTCACGAGAAGTTTTCGTTCCTTGAGACAATATTATTTATAATATTATGATGAAAACGAAACAATGTCCTGGAAGTTTTAATTGAAAATACTAATCTCCCTTTAGTCATATTGAACAGGCACGTCTTAGAAGAGAGGAATTATGTATACTAAGACGCTCAAAATAAAAACAAAGCAAAAAATACCTGGGATCCGTCCCTTTTTTCTGCAAAAGTTTTACAAAATATTTTGAATTTTAATTTTATTTTTCAGGTCTCCCTAACATCTATGATCACCCCAGAACATCTTGATCCTCCTAATTTTTAATGAATAATAAACAAGTAAACTTTATTGACAACTTTTATGAATTTTCAAAAAAGATTTCATTGTGAGACTAGAAAAGATCGACAACTCCTAGACTTAGCACCCTAAAAGCACACTAGCACTCGCTTAGTACCCTAAAACTCTACATGGCTGAATGCCACCTCATTTTTCACCCTTTGATTCCACTTAGTTATAGTGTTCAGATTTCGTCTAATGTATGTATGTATACAAAATTTTACAACCGAAGTCCCCGAAGTCAACAAGATGGCCTCGATGAGTATGACGGTATAAACTGGATGCGGATGGCTCAAGTTTGGTAAATATAGGACCTCTATCCAGGATCTAATCTAGAAGAAAATTTAGAAAATATGTAATAGGTACAGATTCCATTATTTTGTAAAATATTATTGTACGAAATATCATCAATTCGACCAGAATTCTCGTCATTTCGTCAAAACAGCACGTTTCCTTAGTTTAGTCATGAATTTCAGAAATATTTCATTTCAGAGATGCTCTGAATCTATTCGTATCTGTAGATGTACACCCTGGAATCGCTGATAAAAAATTTGGTATCACACTCTTTTCTGTAAGTTTTCGATTGTCTTAAAAAAGACACGTGTTCGCAAAACCTTTTGAATAAGGCAATTACTACTATACTATACCATCACGGCATATCCCACAAGTGGGGTAGCCAGTAGACCAGCTACATGTAATAAACATGCAAGCTGTTCTCTCTGTGCCGATATAAAATCCAAGACATTCAGGATGGGTGGCAAACATCATCGCTGAAATAAGATAATGAACAACTTTAATTCAGCGAAGAGGCACCATTATCACACCATGCCACCCATTCTTAATGTCTATTTATTTATCGACACGGAGTGAACAAATTGCATGCAAATAGTTCGCTTAAAGATGTTCTTATATTAAAGTTATCTACGCTGAAAAATATATATTCCTGAATCTATTGTTTCTAATCTAATATCTAATCTCTGTATTCTGTCTCTCAGTTTGATGACGATATGCTGATAAACAAAGTTCTCTCAGATTGGATTTTTCTTCATGAGTTCTTAAGGTAATAAGATTCGTCAGACAAAGTACAGCAACTGTTGAAATGTATGCCAATTTTCTGTAATTAGTTACATCTTTTTTTTTAAGAGACAAGATTACTTTCTGAAAAATGTATTCAGTGGAAATCGCATTACCTTGAAAATTTCTCACCATGACCCAAAATAAATGCTACATACTCAGAAATATTCAAAATGTGTACCTACACTATACTTTTCACTGATAATTGAATTTCGATGTGCCGTTTATAAGTATCCATTTAGATGTATGGATCTTTTTGAGTCGCAATATGTGTACTTTTATGAGTCGTCTAAATTTAATTAGGAAGAACTTGACACACATTGCAGGTAGGTACTCTTAAAATTTTATTTATAAATGTAATAAAATACTGGTTGGTTGTCAGAAATTGCCTGCAGGCAATAAACCCGCCATTTGAACTACTTAAAAATGTACAATAACGATTATTTTATTTATTTTATTATTTATTATTATAATTTAACCACTTATGTTAATTTTGAAAACGACTAGGTACTCTCACACTGAGAAAAATACTAACGAAATTTCACAACGAATCATTGGTACGTAGTGTTGTGGAATTCTCAAGAAATAATTTCTCGAAGTAGAGAATTTTCCGAGAATTTTTTTTATTTTTTATTTATTCACCCCTCAAAGCACGAGCTCTGCTCAATTTTGAGGGTAAAAAAAAAAAAAAAAAAAAAAAGATAATTTAAAGATTTGTATAATTGTGCTTATTGTATATTTGTATGTGTTTATTATGATCTCAATAAAATATTTTGAATTTGAATTTAACAGTATAATAATAATAAATACTTTATTCAATCAATCAATTACAATGTACAAATGTTTAGACAATTTATCACCAATATGGCTACAATTAATTATGGAAACCAAAAAATGTTAGGTACCTACGTAGAAAAAAGTGCTAAAAACTGATGAAAAATCTTGATGTTTGACACCCCACATGCCCATATTTAAGTTTTAAAAATTTGCAGGTACGTACATGGAAAAAGTGTTAATATAACCTCTGATTTGGGCCTTAATAAGCCCCACAAATTTTTGGATCAATCAGGTTGGCTGCGAAGTATATCTACTGGGCGAAAAGTCATAATACCACTAAGAAAAATTATGGAGAGAAATTTCTCTTCCATCAGAGGAGAAATTCTCGGAAAAATTTCTCGTTCTCGAGAAATTTCTTTGGAGAACTTTCTCTTCTCACATCTCTATTGGTACGTGCTTTCAGATTAGGACCAGAGATAGTACAAACGATTCATTAGTACGAATCTATAAAATTAACTTTTCGCAAACAAATTGTTGGTAAATTTACCAACGATGTTATAGATTCCTACTAATGAATCGTTTGTGCTATCTCTGGTCCTAATCTGATAGCACGTACCAATGATTCGTTGTGAGTATTTTTCTCAATGCAGTTTTCACGAGATTGACATGCACGTATTTTTACTATAGTCACTTCGCGCATCGAAGAGTTTAAGATCAAGAAAAATCAGATCGAGTCATGAGTAGTCCTATACGGGACAGTCTGAAACTTGAGTTGAAAGATAAAGAGTGAGATACCCGTCCTTTGCCTGGGACTCTACGGTTTGTTACACTTAGATCTACAATTCTCACGTGTAGGTACCTCAAAAATTCATCAAAATTCCAAAACTTGTTGTCATTATTTTTCTGTGGAAAGATGATAACAATGTAATATAATACAAAGTACCTCAGTAAACCTAAGTTCATAAAATGAGACGAGAAGTAGCAAACTGGGTAAGTAGGTAAGTAGTTCTCCGACAAAGTTTATTATGAAACAGATTCTGTAAAGGCAGCCTATCTTAATACAGCCTTCAACAGTATTATCATCAACCTCTGGAAGAGAATACAACCTTCTGCTCTTCAATCATAAAATAATAATGAAATAGTAAGCATACTGATATAAAAATAACGTCTCGTCTTTGTCCCATAGTAACGTCAAATTAAGTAACAGAATTATTCAAGAATAATATTGTCATAGGATTATCAATGTTATTTTTTGACGATTCACAAATGTATAAAGTTACATGCGTTAATTTTACATATAAAACTATTTCATAAGGCAATAAAGAGAACGTTTCTTCAATAAGTAGTGCCCTAGACGAGACTTGAACCCACAACCCATCCTTGTGAGTTTAAGTACCCCGAGCACTTCCAAATAAAATGACGATAACTTTTCTTAAACTAACATGATAGTTTTAAGTTCGCAGTTCTCGTAAAATGTTGTACGTTATAAGAAAAACACAAATATACTGTACGCCATCTTTGGCGTCTCAGCAAAGATTTGAAGTCTATGTAAGGGTACAAACACAAAGAAAGCAGGTTGCCTGCTTTCCGATGCCTGCGTCTACCGGCGCGGAGAATGTTTACATGCATTTCAATGGACACGAACATAGTAAAAGCAGGAACGCTGATTGCGATTTACTTTCCCGGCGCTTACCGGCACTGATCGGCGCTGGCAACCTGCTTTCTTTGTGTTTGCACCCTAATACAGGAGAGAAGGTCTTGGTAGGGTCATGTTTGTATAAAGTCTCAAAAGGACACTGTTCTCTCTTTTACAATGTATAATTCTTTCTATAAACTTATCAGAGTTGTATGAAAAGAGGTAACTCCGTTGGCAAAAAGACGTTTATAATTAATGAGGTTAGTTTCTGCCCTGTGTTTCCAGGGGAAGTGTTGAGAGTTTTATCTGACTCGATAAAGTATCTAGTCTAGGGAAGCAGCTTATATTTTATTTTGTGGTACCTAAATGGTTAAATTTAATTGTATTGTATTGAGAAAAATAAATAAAGTCGAATACTGTCATATCTGACAGAGCGTTTCACCCCAGTAATAAAATATAAGATAAAATTATATTGTCTCCAAAAAGTATGGTGACATTTCCGAAGCAGCAACAGTAAGTACTGCTTACTGCACCTGCCAATGTAACGGGAACATCTCAATATACCTTATTTGCTTCTATCTCTTATAATAATAAAAATAAGTAACAATAATAATAAGAAATGTTACGCTAACATTATTAGTTTCAGAATCATAAAAATAACATTACTATGACACAAGTTCCCCATTTATTATTTTGTGTAAACCAATATGCTCACGCTGCAACAGTAAAATTTTCAATGATCGGTACTTCGTGATTTATCGCGGGATGCTTTATAAGGAAAAAGATGAGGTGGTCGGTAGCTTCATGGTAGATTCTTGGACTTTCAATCGAAAGACCCGGCATCGATTCCACCCCTACCGACTTACTCCATCTTCATGACACAAGCTTTAAAATGTCTATATTTGAAGTAGGCATTGATGAGTTAAGGATAAAATATTTTTGATGCCTAGTACAGTTTTTTTATAGCTTTGAAATGTTCTGTAAAAGACAAGTATTCGAAAAACCATACAGATTTTAAATTCAGCGATGAGATATGCCACTTATCCTGAAGATCTTATTTTAATTGGCACGGAAAGGACAACTTGCTGCCTACTGCAAAGTTAGTCTAATGGCTGCCATATTTATAATACTCGTATATGCAGGGATGGTATACACAAAAAAATATAGTGTTAATGTTTTTTAAGGATGTATACTTGTTAATTAAGATAAATAGAATCAATAAAATTGGCGTTCCATCTTCTACACCTCCCTTTGAGAAATGCGGCGTGAGGGGAAAAAAAAGAAAAGTTAAAAAAATACTTCTAAAACTACCATACCATCTCGGCATATCCCACAAGTGGTGTACCTAGCGGACTATCTACAAGTAATAAATATGAAAATTGTCATCTCCATGCATTTTAGGGGCCGTGGTTGCGTGGACAGGTCGCCGGCACCGTGCGGCCTTTAAGCGGTGCATTAAGTTTCTGATCACCTACTGTGAGATGAATATTTGATATCTGTAAACCCAATCAAAATACACACTTTCTGATTAATTTAAAAAAACGCCACGCGTTCGGTACGCCTCTCTAAAAAAAATATTATCGTGAATAAAAATAATGAATTAAATAAATTCAATACATACATAATGTCTTTTTTATTTTATTATGCCTCCGCGAGCGAAATTCCACATCAAAAAGTATTGTATGTTGAATATTGCCACATACAAAATATTGTAATTTAAACTACTTATATATTACAAACAGTTACAGAAATTTCATTACAGTGGAAAATAGTTTTTTTTTTTCTCATCGTTTTGTCTTTCACGTTCTGAAATTTCCAGTAAGTTATATTACATTATATTCTTTACTTTACATTGGAAACAAGTACTTTTGCACATACATATCAATATCAAATACAATCAATATCCAAAGGGCAGTTTAATCGTAATTGCGCGATTTCTACCAAATAATTCAATTTCAGACCAATTTTATTGTATATATTAATGGAGAGCGGAAGTATAATGAAGAACAGGTAGGAAAAGGGCTAGAACTCACAAGCTACATTCGCTACATTCTCAGTGATCAAAATGTGATCATTGACCATTTTCTAAATATAATAATTATGACTTTATTGATTGAGTCGACGTTGATTTTGTATATTGATATAATGAAAACAAAATTGTTTTTGGTTTTACTACGATTTATTTGTTAAATAAGTTACCAGGTTTCGACCTATGAGGTCATTGTCAAACTTAATTTACTATAGGCCGTGTTGTTACATAAATACTATGTCTTAGTAAGTAGGTATAACAATATATTCTTAGAGCTAAGGTTTTATACAATACAAATTTATTGAGGGGAACTCAGAAAGAACAGTTGGTTGTTTTGTATATGATTTAAATTATATTGATTCTATATAATGTGACATTTTATTGGTAAAGATTAAGGAAGACAGTTGGTTAGTATTGTATAAATAAATGAAATAGTA
Organism: Athripsodes cinereus; assembly: GCA_947579605.1. Taxonomy (NCBI): domain Eukaryota; kingdom Metazoa; phylum Arthropoda; class Insecta; order Trichoptera; family Leptoceridae; genus Athripsodes; species Athripsodes cinereus. The sequence continues at coordinate 24,075,520 of OX388316.1, forward strand.
TTGGGTATTTTGACTTCAACTAATAGATGTAACAGATGTACTTATTATTATTATCAACAGAGGAATATTGACAAAAAACATCCACCTACTAAGACATAGTATTTAAGTAACAACACGGCCTATAGTAAATTTAGTTTGACAATGACCTCATAGGTCGAAACCTGGTAACTTATTTAACAAATAAATCGTAGTAAAACCAAAAACAAATTTATTTTCATTATATCAATTATGACTTTAAATTGTTAACATTGCAAATGCGCCGTTTGTGAAAAATTCCCGATTTGTTAGCGTCTGTTTTAGCGGGCATAAACAGCATCCCAATACTTCGCGAACAAGTATTCAACTGCTTTACCATCACGGCATATCCCACAAGTAAAATAGCCAGCAGACTAGTTGCATGTAGTTACCATTCAAGACGTCCTCTCCGTGCCAACAAAAATTCAGACATTCAGGATAGGTTGCAAATCTCATCACTGAATTAAAGATGTAAAATGTTTTTAGAAATGAGATCGTTGAGAAAAATGTGTGGTATAAGTCTGAGAGATCATGTGCGTAACAGTGATATACGAAAGGAATGTGGAATGAAAGTTGGTGTAATTAATATGGAACAAGGATGAATGTAAATAAGTTAAGATGGTTCGGGCACGTGGAAAGAATGAATGAGGACAGAATGACCAAGAAGATTTATTTAGCTGGGAGGAATGGTGCGCGGAGACGTGGACGTCCGAGGATCAAATGGCAAGATCACTCAAATCAAATCCTACAGGACGGTCAAGTGTTGAGCAAATTGAACAGGAGAGCATGCATGAGGAATTGTATGACAGTGACGGTAGTGAAAGATGTATGCAAGGATAGAAAGAAGTGGCGCTCGATCCTTTCTGCCTACCCCGCGAGGGAAGCGGCGTGATGGTATGTGTGTATGTAAAATGTTTTTATTTTTTCGAACACCTGATTTATACAGAACCTCGGAAACATACAGAAAAGAGTGGGAAATTAATTCTTTGCCCGGAGTTCCACGAAACTCCCAGAGGAGAACTCTATTTGGACAAATATTCAAAATAAACATTTTACAAAAGTTTTCCCTTTGCCTATTGATTTGTATTACGTCCAAATAAGGAGATATTATATTTCCATGCATGAAGAAAAAACCACACATGGCAAATATATAATACTCAATCGGAAATTGAAACCCTAAAGTGAAATAAAATATCCGAAATGATATATCCGACATACGACACAATATAATATCATTTTCTACTATTCACTGGTCTGTAAATACTCATCTAGAGCCCAGTACTTACTTACTGTACACTGTTTCTTCCATACAAACCGCAACGGTATTAGGTATAAAATGCTTTGCCTTGATAGTAAAATATTATAATATCTGAACTTTTATTTTCTTTCATTCACCTACAGTTGGCTACGTGAAGTATTCGACAAATAATAGGTTTTAACTCTTTTCTTTAAGTATTCGTGTTTCTCGTAAAAAGTGTGTATTATTTTTTTATTTTTTTTTTTTTTATTTTTTTTTATTTTACATCAATATACGGCGTGAGCCTTTTACATGTTAACAAACATCAGAATAATAGACAACAAATACAAACATACACGATAATCAGAAATCACAAGTCAAATATAAAACAATAAGTTATATAAAGAGTAATTAATTAATATAAAGCCAAAAAAGCAGTCAAAAATAAAATAATGCGAAACAGAAGTAAATATAGAGTAATTAATTAATATCAAGTCAAAAAATAAAATAATATAAAACAGAAGTCGATGGGAAACAATAGGTCTACGGCAAATAAATCATTTATGTCAATACTAACAAGCATGAATATGTCAATGAGAAATTCAATAGAAAGTCAATAACAAAGTCAATTCAAATTCAAGAGGAAAGTCAATAAAATTAAGTAAAATAAAATTGTCAAAGTGTAAATACAATACATTGATTAATATAAGATATAATGTGTAAAAAACACAATTTGAATTCGATTTATGCATGACAAACAAATATACAGAGAAGTAACGTCTTCCAATATAATGAGGTATGTATCATTCTATCCAACGATCCAATGTGCCCAATGTCAGTTTACAATTGAGAAAAATAATTGATCACGTCAGTTTTAAATTTGCGAAAACTGTCGGCAACGATATCAGTAGAGTTACTTACCAGATTACCTAGTCTGTGGATGCGAATCATTGGTGAATGAAATAAATAATTGTTTTTAGCGTTCTGTTCGCGAAACAACACAGACTGTCTGGTGCTCCTGGTTGGGACGTTAAATTGAATGAGTGCTAGCAAATCTGGGGAGTTTATTGCTCCATTTATTAATTTGTGGAGTAGACAAAGATCACTAATCTCTCTGCGATGTTGGAGACTAAGCAGTTTAAGTTCTTCCATAAGGGCAGGATAGTTAATGTCCTCAATCGGTATACCTTTCTTGAAGTTTATCATCCTCAAAAACTTCCTCTGCACCCTTTCAATACCATTGATGTGAACGGCATAGTTGGGAGACCATAGGACCGAGTTGTACTCCAATAATGGCCTTACAAGGGATACAAACAGCAATTTGTAAGACTGAATCAACTTCAAATCAACAGTCAATCTAAATACAAATCCCAGAACTCTCATCGCTTTGCCGACAGCTTCCTCTATGTGTTTGTTAAAAGCAAGATTCTCGGAGAACGTTATTCCAAGGTCTCTTATGTCTGATACAGTTTCAAGTTCAACATTATCTATGGAATAATTGAACGTAAGATGAGTTTTAGTTTTATAAAATCGGACGACCTGACATTTTGCTATATTAAGATTAAGACTGTTTTTCTTGCACCAGTTGTTGAGATGGTTTAAGTTTTCTTGCAATGTGAGGCAGTCGTTGTAATTGTTGATAGTTTTATATAGCTTCAGATCGTCCGCGAACAACAAAACCTCAACATCTCCGAAAATCTTTACTATGTCGTTTACAAATATATTAAACAATATTGGTCCCAAGTGCGATCCTTGCGGCACCCCACTATATGCAAAAATTGGCTTAGAGGTACAATTATTTATTATTTATCGTGTCAAAACTCAGAAAAAACCAATCAAAACTGAATCAAATCAAAACACGGACCCCCTGTTCACGAGACCGAGACTCTACCTCCAGGCTACCGACGAACTCAAAATATTATTATGATAGTGTACAGCAATGAGTTACGCAACCCATCCTGATTGTCTCATCTTTCATTGGCACGAAGAGAAGATCTTATATGTTTTTTACAAGCAATTGATACGCTGGTTACCCTACTTGTGAGAGATGAATCTCTGATTTTAAAATTAAGTAAACAAAATATAAAATCCACCACTAGCCACGAACTGAATCCATTAATGTTCCATTTTATATCACTTGTGCTCCCAAATCCTAATTAAATATTTAGATAACTGTTGAGAGGAGTCAGCTGTTTATTTTTTATTAAATTAATCCAGAATATCTCGCGGAAAAAATCTTATATACATATTTATTCCGGCTTTGAGCTTATTTTATTATTATTATTATTTTTATAAAAACTTTAAGCTCCCTCAGCGTCTGGCCATTGTCAACGACTGAGCGTTTCACAACAAGCAAAATTTAAGATTTCGCAAAATGATTTTTTGGAATTAATTTAAATTTAAAATTAGTCCCAGCCGTGATGCTTTGTATATTACGTAGTTTTGTAGATATTTAATAACATAATGTTAAATTTCTATGAGTTTGTTTATTTATTTATTTACAGTCTTAAGAAACACAAACAGTTTAACACAATAAATATTAACATATCAAATTTCATCCATAAATAAACCAATCAAGGTCCCGCGAATAACCGGAACGCATGACGAACACGTTGTACGCATATAGTAAGTAATTAGAAATATAAATGGACAAAAAATGTTGTAAATAATTTAAAACATAAAACAAGACTTAAAAATATGTTTATTTTTAAGTCTTGTTTTATGTAATAATATGAACCCCTGCGGACGGAAGAACAGTGCTCTTTTTGGCCAACTATCACTAGGCATTCTCAAAACATGTCCCAGCCAGGACCATCGTCTCTCCTGTATTACGGATATTACAGGTCTCTGCTGGGTGCGCCGGCGCACAGCATCATTTGTAACATGTTCATACCATTTGACATCCAAAATCCTTCTAAGACACTTGTTTTCAAAGCTTAGTATCTTCCGCTCTTGAGCCTTGGTTAAGTGCCAAGACTCACAGCCATATAGAAGGATTGGGATGATGCACGCATTGAAAAAGCGGCATTTTGTGCCGTATTACAAGAAGTAAAAGATCGAGACTTCACAAAATTAAATTTAAACCTAAAATTTATTCAAGAAAAAAAGACTTGTGTGCAAATGAACAATATGTAGTATAACAGTATTACAAAATAGTATACAAATATATCCAACGCACGACTTGTATATTGATACTGAGCATTCAGTGCACTACTTCTTAAACTCTTTCTAAACTGTGCCTTGCAGAATGAAATGATATCCAGATTTACATACCAATCCAACTATTCCTGTCCATTGCTGATCAAAAGCCACTCTCATATTTCTCTAAGCATCACTGTTCTGGGCTTCCTGCAACCAGTCAATGAACATTCATCCTCTAACTCTTTTACATTTACAAGGTGTTCACTCAATTACTCTTTTTATCCATTTCTTGTCTTTAAATGCCTCGCCCATGACTACTTTAACTTTCCAGCTCTTTCGACAATGTCGGTAACTGCTGATTTTCTACGTATCTAGATGATGCGATTGAACAGTTACCGATACATGAAGCATCGCTCTTTTGTGCTTTCTTTGTGCCAATCGGAGCTTCCAAACAGTCGATTTGATCAAATTTAGTGTTTTCACCCCTTTCTTCATGGCTGATAGTACGCATTGGTGGGAAATTCTACGCTTTAAACATTGGGGAGTGTTACTAGTGAATAATTTCTTGAGATTTCTGTAGGCCGTAAGAATCTTTGTAGTTATTTCTTAATTATATTTATTTTTAAAAATGTAAAATTTCAATTCATTCCGTAGTAAACCCAATAAAGAAAAGGTCATCCACTCTTTTTCGGCAAATATTCGTAAAACCTCACGTGTAAGACAATAATTGTTTTAATTATTAACGTCTTCAATTCAACGATTAGGCCATCCTGAATTTGCATTTTTTTGGCACAAAAAGGGAAATTTAGGTATTCAAACATGCAGTTAGGCCGCTGGATACCCCATTTGTCGAATATGCCGTGATGATAAAGTAGTAGAAGTAATTCAATGCTATAACTATACTACTATACCATCACGGCATATCCCACAAGTGGGGTAGCCAGCAGATCAGCTGCATGTAAGAAACATGCAAACTGTCCTCTTCGTGCCAATATAAAATCAAGACATTCAGGATGGGTGGCAAACCTCATCGCTGAATTTAAGATGTAAGCTATAAGCTAATGCTATAAGCTAAACTATAAAATACGGGGAGAGCTTATTTCCAAATATATTTTTTCCGCCTAAAGTGACAACGATTAGGATCCATGTATCTATTTACGTTTCTTACACACTTCTTCTCAGAATCGAAGGTATTTAATGTTTTTTTTTTTGCTTTTTAATTTAACAAATTTGTAACTTTATTGAATTCCCAAGTAAAATATTAAGAGAGTGAGATAATAATTTCCAAACCAGCTTTTAATACTGTTACAAAAGAATTGTTAAAAAGTTGTCATCATATCTTGAAAACTTATTTAACTCCTTCTCTTTGTGAAATTCGAATAAGTCTTCATAGTTTGCTCTTCAAAATCATTAGTCGGAATTGAAGTGAAGTTTACACAGATTTAGTTAAAATATGTTTTAGTGGCCATTTAGTTAAAACGCAAGTGAAAATATTTTAGATAATCACGTTGCATGATCATCTTATAAATTTCCATTACATATATCCATTGTCTTTTTATTATTGAGGATATCTCATCAGAAAATCTATCCAGTTTAAAGTCTACCCAATTTTAACCTCCTTTCAGTTCTAAGTTACTATTTCAATATTTTTCATACAAAATAAAATTCAGTTTTTGCTGAAAAAAAAACATTCCTCCTGTCAATGCGTTTATGATGTAGGTTTTCTCTTTATATTTACGGCATTCACTATGCATAGAATATTTTTTCTCCATATTTAAGGCATTTTAGAATTATTTACTAATTCCATTTCAGTAGAATTCCATAATGAAAATTTCATTTCATTTCATTTTGGACTTATTATGTATATTTGATACATTTTGTTTGAGTTGAACATGACTCGACGCTCACCATCATTCTGAATGGAAAAGTCTAGTTTTTACCCTGAGCACTTTGGGGAAGCATTCAAAGAATTCAATTTAAAAAAAAACTATACTCTCACACCTTCTCCCAAGTGTAGTTGGCAGAGAGGACGGAATGTCATGTAGATCTATCTTTAATACTTCCTTGGCTTCTTCAACAATCATACCATTTCTCATACACGCACGCCTGTAACTGATGCTCAACACGCGGCCATCTTAAAGGATTTGACCCACGTGATCGAATTACGTAGTTTTCGGAAGTCTGCGCTTCTTCACACCTCCACTTTCAGATAAGTACATTCTCTTTATCATCCGTTCGTTTCACATGTCCAAGCTGTCGCAACTTACTTACATGCATTATAGCCACTACGAACTTCACGTATCCGCTCATTCTCATCCTAATTAAAACTTGTATATCACTGTTGGACCGCCTCAAAACAGACTGAGTCTAGTGAGACAATAAATTCCATTTGTTATGATTATTTTAGGAATATGTAGATTTAGGTTTTAAGTGGTAAAGTTAAATTAAATTAATATATTTTGTACAAGTAATACTAGTTAAGTTTTACATATAGGTGGGCCTAGTCAAAACACATTTTTGCGTTACGTTTTCGTTTCGTTTTCGTTCAAACGTGGACGACGTTGCGAGAACGCGTCAATTTTCGTAGCTAAAATACACAAGTAGCTACAAAAATTGACGCGTTCTCGCAACATCGTCCACGTTTGAACGAAAACGTAACACTAGAATGTGTTTTGACTAGGCCCACTGTTTTTTTTAAACAGATATAAAAGACTCTTCCAAACACTTGTCGAACTAAACACTAAACCCATTTAACCTAAACTTATGTAGTAAGTCCTTCTCAGTATTGCCTTTCTACGTTATTGTTTGTGAAACGTTTGTTTGAATATATAAATTTAATAAGTTTATAAAGTTAAAAGTTTACCTTCTTCGTATTATAAGTTACATTATCAACATGAAACTATAATATAATATTATGTACAATATCCCATTAATATTGCGATTACATTTCAAAAGTTGTGGATACGTTAAAATAATGTAACGGAAACATCAAACTTTGGTTTCAAATTTAAATATTACAACTACAAAATGTGTTTCTTAATTAAATTACTAAGTTAAGACAAATACCTTACAATGTTCTCAATTTTATTTCTTACATTCTAAATGCTATAAAAACAAGTAAGTATATTTATAATTATTATGGCTTAAAAAAGACAACGGCACCTCATTTGATAGTGCCATGGATGGGACTTAAACTCGCACCTGTTTCATGTGTGATTTCCCATTTACACATGTTACCTCATACAATGATTAATTGTTAAAACAAAATTCAAATAAACATAAGTTCATCAAACAAATTTTCTTTTTATGTGTATTTCAAAATTTAGTTTTGATAACTCGTAACTATCTATGCGAATGAAAACATTAAAAAATATTCGATAATTTTGTTTTATGAATGAGATTTCTTTTTGTTCATCTATTAGTAATCAGGAAGTAAGTTACAAAAACAGAAACCATCAAAACGTTGAAGAAAGTCGGCTCCCGAAATGAGCAAAAGTCACCAGTGGAACTAAATATTACATTGTTTCATTTTAATTTCTAATTATAATGAACTTCCAACAAGTACTATCGGCCGATAAATTAATCCTTATCATTTCTGAATTAAGTTCAATACATAAAATGTTTATCAATTTGATATGTACCCGCTAATTATTGTTGCAACAAAGTATGTAATTTAATCTAGATAATGGTAGTAATTAGCTACTTAGAACGTTGCTATTTAATAATAACTAATCAACGCTTGCTTCCGGTGCGAAACCAAATTCATTTGAAGTTTATATGCGTGGGGTTAGTAATAGTACATAGTTCAAACCACCAATGTTTTGCGCCTGATTATATGCAAAATATTCATCATTATAATTATTCCTCATACGCCTGAATTTATGTGATGTGGTTTACAGTACATACTGCGCTTAAGTGCAATAATCACGCATCGATGATAGCATACCTTGTGTAAATATTCTGCTTTAATAATATGGAAATTATTATAAAACTTAAACATGTACAAGTACATGCTAAAAAATGTTAAATAGTACCAAACACACAGAGATATTTCTTTTTTAAAGATATATCTGGGTTTTCTTTGTTATAAACCCAAATACAACCTTGTACACCTTACACAGTCAGCTACTAAAAGCTTGTGTCGTGAAAGGGGAGTTTGCCGGTACCTTGTATCGAACCACGGACCCCTTGTTCACGAGGCCGAGACTCTACCTCCAGGCTACCGACGAACTCGATAAAAAAATAAAATTGAAAGTTGAAACATTATTATTAATAAAAATATTAGTTTTGGAACTGAGTAAAACTGTTTTACCCCATAACACAAAGATGCTCTTCCTTACTTCCTATTTATATTTAAATATTGCAAATCCTAAGGAATCAAATCCTGACAAAGCCATAAATGACCCCTACAACGAAAAACAATCAATGTCCTACATATCCTGCAACACAAAACTTATAACGTACCTATTTGAACATTAATATAAATAAACTGTGGTGAAAGGCGATCATTGTTGTAAAAAGGAACATTTCTAATGAATGGACCATCAATCATTATTTTGTATGAACAAAAACATACTTTCATTTACACATCTTCAACGAATTTGAGGAAAGTATGAAGATGTTTTTTTTTTTGCTTAAGATTGAATATTATGAAATTATTTTGGCCGCAAAATTTGTTTGGAAGCGTACACAATTTTTCCTTCGAATTCTAGTATATAAAATATAGGCTGATGATAAAAATGCATTAATAAGAATACTTCGCCGGCTAATAAACAACAATAATATAAACCGCTCAACAGTGTGCATACCCAGCTGTTTATATTTGATTATGTATATACTGAAAAAGTTTATTGATCTGAAACAAAAAGGGCTGGTATAAAATTCTTTTAAACATTAAATATCATCAGATTTAAAAAAAAACGGATGAATAATGTAAATCATAGGTCAAAAGTATTTCAATTTTTTTTCATTTTGTCAAACAACATCTTTAAAAAAATATAACAAAATAATATTCGTTTTGTAAAACCTCCAAAGGAGGTTTTACAAAACGAACAAAAAGAGACCAAAAAAAAAAACTTCAAAGGGCTTAACCTCTCGATTCACCAAGAACGATAGCGATAAGAAAAGAGCTTTGCTAGATCCCACACAAGGCAACACTATCCACTCTTACATCCCACCCACATAATGTATCTACAACACGGAGCTTAGTAATAATAATATGCTAGAGAGCTTTATTTTTATGTCAGGCTTTGGTACCAGAAAATAATTTTCTATTGAAATGGGACTCTTATCAGAAGATCTCGCATTCGAATACTACTATTGATCTACTCCGCTTGAAGGTTACGAGCATGCTGCCTATAATTATAAAGGTGTGTTTTGGTAAGTAAAAAATAATTTTAAAACACGAAGAAAGTATCCTCAATCCTAATACCTTCTTTTTTTCTTTTAGACCGCAGGGTCTGTATTTACACTGATAAGTCCCAACTGTACCCATATCAAATTATTACTACAAATGAACCAAGTTGGGCTTCTGAGTAAGTGACGCGACGTCTCCATAGGCAAGCCGTTTTTTTAAATACATATGACATTCTGACCCCAATTGATTCAACTGTAAATTTTTCAGCCGGCTGCATCGGTGGTCACCTCATGTAGATCTCTCCAACCAAACTCAAAACCATAGAGGAAATTCTACAATATGGATCATTGTAAGGTATTTTGTGAACCACATTTATACTCAGGACAAAAGGACAAACCCCGTCGGTGTACCTATATGGTCTGCAGATTTGCAATGCCCTCTTCAATGTTCATAGTCTATTTATTGTGGACCATTACCGTGAAGATCGATATTAGAAGTCTAGGTGAATTCATTCCTTTGACTTATTTACGCCAGTATTTTCTGCTTATGAATTTAATTGCTGTTTGCTGAAAGAACTATTTTTTACAAATTCCCTACTGTGAATATTTTAATTAATAAACTTTAAACTGTTGTGTCAAAAATATGATAAAATAATATAAAATATTAAATTTTTGGTGAAATATATTGAATATTCAACCGCTAAAGTGGATATGTAAATTTTATACCAAATGTACTATCAAACAATCTCAATGCACTTACTTCTAGGAAACCTAAGGGAGACATTAATTGTTCGTGAAGTTTGGAGATGTTTAATCAGAAACAAGCCTGAAGGCAAATTGTGAATCCTTCCCTAAAAATACTTTATAACACGAAGAGTGCAAATGACGTAGGCTTGTATTTATATTACAATATATTGTTCTGATAAGGGAAAACACTTCAGTTATGTGCATTTCAAAATACGAGTGTGAGCACCCCTTTATTAAAGATTTCCCTCCAGGTTACACGATTAACTAATAAGTTACTCAGCTACTCAGAAGACAATTAATTTAAATTGCATGTAGGTACGAGTTTCTCGAATAGGTATTCGTTAATATTTTTCTTTTTGTCGCTTTCTTCTATGTACATATGTCAAATTACACGTAGTTAATAAAGTTCAGTAATTATTTTTAATTGTTATTCCCTTTTAATTAATTTGCTGACTTCTTTACTTTTTACTCCTTTTTAATAATACTGGATCGCTCGGTTCTGAGAAGCTATAAGTAATTTGCGTATAACAATAAGATTTCAAATAGTATCCAATATCCAACGAGTGACCGGTAATAGTCGAATGCAATCATCTCAATACTTGGCTAATGGGGAGGCTTATGCTCAATGTGAAGGCTAACGTTAATAAAAACAATATCAGAATCGAGGAATAGTTTTGATTTATTCATAAATTTTATGTTACTTGCATGCCTATGTTTGGTTGGTAAGTATACCATGTGCCCGAGCAAACTATAGATGTATGCCTATAACTATGTATTTGTTAATATAGTACTAATGTTACCTAGTTATGTTTGCTTGTTTTTTGTTGATTGGTTTATTGTTTTGTAATTGAAGACTGTATTATTTTTTGTTCATGTTATTTGTTAAAAGGCACAAGCCGTATGTATCATAAATAAATAAATATTATATCATTATTTAATAGCGTATAATATTAAATTATTCATCCATAGCGGGGCAGACTAGATGAATAATATAATATTCCCACTGTGTGTATGAAAGACTACATAACATTATTTAATTTTGGTAAACTTCACTGAACTTATGTAATAAATTATGTTATCATATTGTTAAAATATTAGAATTCAAATTTTTTTTATCACCAATTTACACTCGTTTCAAACTCACAATCCATTTTTTTTTAACTTTTATAACAATCCCACGTGACATTACAAAATGAAATAACTTCTGTCGTTGGCCCTGTCTTACAGTTGACCATTTACTTCCACCCTCAAGGGAATATGTTTTACTACATTTCTACTTATTTTCTCTTATTGCAACAATGTATTGAACATGGCAACATACTGTAAAATGTTTCTGGTTTATCATCTGTTGATAGCTTGTTTATCGCTTTCTATATCGGTCAAACAAAATTCAAGATTCCCTGTAAGATATTTGAAACCGTGTGCAAATCTGGATTTCCTTATTTACGAGCTTTGAGTAGGAATAAAAATATGACATGGATATTTTTGTTATATCCTTCACCAATGTGGATGTTCTTGGTCGGTTTGATGTATAATATGTATTCATGAATTGTCGCTTGCATATATCACTTTTATTTCTTTCTCAGTAATCATATAAACTTACAATCATAAGTCTACGAATGCCCAGCATTCATGTCTGAAATTCCATTTGAAATTCTCACCATCCCAGCCGTCGGATCACACAAAATACTCAGCAAACCTAGCTGTAGTTAGGACAACCTTTTTCTACAGAAGTCTATACTCAAAACACAATACAATCCGAAACCGCCACCTCCATTTCACAAACACACAATGGACATTCTAATAAGCTGACACTGCAATAATGAGCTGGGGCAACAGCGTGTCTAGATCTCAATTTACAAATAAATAATTTATTTGTAGATTTAATTTAGATATCTTCGCGGGACTAAGAGGCTCTAGTAAACTATGATTTTCTAGGAATTACCTGCTGCACTTCCGCTTTTATACATATGACGTTGCTTTAAAATGTTTTTACTTGAATACTTATCACTTTTCTTGTAGAGTTCCCAGCAAATAATAGATTCGAAATTCAAATTCAAAAGAATTTATACAACATATTACACAAAAATCAAAGCAAACAGCACTGTATACATTTACATTATCAAAGTGCAGCGAACTAGTAGCAAACTGTGACTCGCCGCACGGTACACTAATTAGATGTTTATAAACACTTTCGTAGACACTTAATATCCCTAGGTAGTTGATAAAATACCGTCACACAAGCACTCTCATAATTAGTAGAGGATGGTATGGGTCGTGACCCATACTATGCAATCAGATCTCTCATTCTTTTTTGAAAGTTTTCGAATGTTCTGATTGAAACATCACATATGAAACATATTTTAATATCTTCAATTCAGCAATTTTAATTTTAATTTCAATTTTAATTCTTGACATATTGCTAAACATTTCATTGACATTCTATACTATTTTGTGATTTGACTAAAATTATTGATATTTTGTGTTGATTCCCATTTGTGTTTTTGTTTTTTCGACAGTTTTTTGTTCTTATCTTGCTCCAGCAGTGTTTGTTGATGAGAAATTTGATTTGTATGTTTTTTGTATATTTTTAAACATGTAAAAGGCTCACGCCGTGGATTTGTAAATAAATAAATAAATGAGGTATCTCATCCATCCTGAATGAAGTACTGAGTAGTTTAATGTTTATTTCATTCCGTTCTTTGTTCTATGTACAAAATATTAAGATCGATCGATGTAGTCCCTAAATTCAATAATAAATACGGAAAAAGAACATTTGAATATAACGTGCCAAAAATACTTAATATGATGCCGGTATCTATTAAGAAATGCAAGAGTAAAAATATTGCAAAAAAATTAGTCAAGGAATGGTTAATAAAGTGTGGATTTATATATAACTAATAATTATTTTTGTATTTAGGTTAATGTCGTATTAGGTCAATATATGTATAAAGTATGTTATAAGAGAACACGCCGACAAATCTTTTAGATTTGGCGTGACTCATTATCATAAGATGTATATATTTATTATTCAATGTACTATTTTCATTAAATAAAAAAAAAAAAAAAAAAAAAAAAAAAATCCCGTTGCTTGAAATTGAACTATACTTTCACCCTTTATACAGTTTTATTTTCTTTATACAACACGTATTCAACAGACTCTCTTCAACTGAAGACAACTTAAATATACGGGTGATATACTGAACTATTGGGGTTGTACATGTTCGTTATGTTTTCGATCCAATAAGCAATATTTGACTTCTATGTTACATAAAGAAACTTTGAAATTTTTAACGAATTCAAAACAGCAGATACACATTTACAAAACTAAATCAAATTGTACAGTACAAATAAAAACAAAATGATTTATTTTTTAATTTTAATTTTATTTTATTTTTTTTTAAATAAATTTTATTTTTTATATAAAAAATTATATAATTTTTTTTTTTTGTTTTAATTTTATTTTATTTTTTATATAAAAAATTATATAAAAAAAAAATTTAAAAAAAAATTATTTCACATAAAGTATGAAATATAAAGACGGCTGACGTGAAGCGCTGCGCTGGTAACGCTCTTGCCTTTGATTCAAGGGGTCTAGGATTCAATTTCCGTCGACAGCGAAATGAAAAATGGCATTTATCAAATTGTCCTTCGTTTGATTGTTAATGTTTGTGTTGGATATATTGTATATTCACATCGTGTCACTTAAATACCCATAACACAAGATTATGAATCTAGTTAGGAACTAGCTCGTTCTGTGAGATTCGTTCATATGTATATTTTACTATGGTATATAGTTTGAAATGCGATCGATAAAGATTTGGTTGGTTTGCAAAATATTATAGAAATGGAATCAAAAACAAATGCCCAAAAAAATAAATCGACATGAATGAATTCCTCTATTAATTCAGTAGACAGTTTTTTGTGCTGTAAAACTATAAAAACCATCTATGCTATGTACGAATTGCATTATTACAAATTCTATTCTGTGGAGATAGCTTTTAAATAATAAATAAACAAACGTTGTGACCAAATGATTTACAATAAATAAATAAATAGATTAATTATAAATAATACACTTATTTATAATTAATTCAACGTGAATTTCCACCAATTACCGTCGGTTGAAAATATCAACTTTAAATAAATAGATCATAAGATAACAATTAAATACATTTACAACAGTAAATTAATAATTGTACCAAAAAACTACTTACAATTAGGTTCATTATATTCACACACACATTTATTTATGTATAGACACATACACATATGTATAATATATAAAAAAAAACATTCTCAAAACAACAACAATTCACAAATAGGACACCTTTTTTATTCACAATTTACGATGTTCAAAACCGTAAATGCTCCGTTTTTAACAACAACTCTTTAATAACTATCGAGAATATGGCGAGATCATCTAGTTACAATTAATAAATTTGTATAAATAGAAACATAGATTCATTCATAGTGAAATATATGGAAAGTCATAATTGTTACAAAATTAAGACATACATATACCTACATCGCATTATTGTCACCCGTTATATCACGTATTGTCGCCCGCTTGTTATTCAGACATCAGTATTATTGTAGTTATAAGTAAACATAGTTATAGCATTAATATAATTATTAATAATTCAAGATGAAAACAAGCAATCTGTTTATGTAAATGAAATATTATTAAACCTTTCAAAATGAAATCAAAACAACAACAATAATATTAACAACTGAAAAGATAGCTAGATGAAGAATCCGTCGACTCGTGAATCCTTTTTGTAGAATCCAGATATGATTTTTTCTCGTGCAAATTGTCATTGAAATATAAGATTTAAATTTTTATATAACTTTACAATTATTTATTTACATTACAACTTACTTTGCATTGCAATTTCAATATTACGTTATCAATTTAAATGCAATGTTTCAACATTGTTTTTTTTTTTAATTTGTATAAATTTATATTCATACAAAATAAATATTTTTTTTAATAAATATAAAAAATTAAATCTATCAAAAAATTTAGATTTAATTTTTTATATTTTTTATTTTAGATTTAAATTTTTATATTTATTTTTATATATTTAGTGCAAATAACATTCCATTTTCAGTTTTAAATCCACCACACAATCACAGGATATTTATGTTATATCAATTGTTTTATGCAAGACAACTCAAACAGACATTACTATAGAATATATGTATGACTTGGGATCGAAATCGGGCATATCTAAAACTCTAAAACTAGGTATCAAAATTTTAACTGTTTTCGATACAAAATTCAATTTTTCACCTGTTTTTAATGTAAATTTCATTGTGGTTGACTATTTTGTAAGATTATATTTATAGAACTCGACACAAAAAATATTTCTTCATACATATTGAGTTCGTCAGCTCGTCTGGAGAATGAATCTCGACCTAAGGCACAAGAGGTGCGTGGTTCGATTCCAGGTGCCGGAAAATTCTTCTTTCACGACATAAGCTTTAAGCTTACCGTGAAAGGTATATAAGGTTTATTTAGGTGTATAACAAAAACTCATATTTTTTTTTTAATAAAAATAAAAGGTTTGAAAAAACATTTTTGGATTTATCCTCTTTGGATCCCAAAGAGGATAACAATAAATCTATTTAAGATTGTATGCAAACACTAAAGAGAACTGATAATTTTAAAAAAGCCATAGATATGGCATACATCTATGGTACTAAGGGGACTCTTTACATCACCTTTCTTGTACTGAAAAATGTATTTTTATTATTATGTATTTATATTTACATTTATGCATTGTTCATGTTCACATTTATATATTATGCACATTTTGACTCAATTTCCATTAATTTGTCTCGTTTCTAATGCCACACTGATTTGTATTATTTTTATGTATCCTATTTAATTATGATGAACCCAAGTGTCCCGTAAGGGACCTATGGGTAATGATTTACAATAAACAATATCTCAAAACGCCATTTTGATTTATGTACCCTTCGTCTAGTAACAGCCTCAATTACAATATTACCAGGTAAAGGTAAATGTAATAATCACTTAACAAATTTCCGACGATGGTTCCCATTCTTCGTTTCTGTTCATCGCTGAGTGATCAATGACTCCCCACGCGGATATCAACCCTTTTGTCACCCACTACCACCCTCGTTAAATTTTATCAAAATAAATTACACGGGTATTATTAATAATAGAATAATGATAACAAGGAAATAAACGTTATTGAAGTTTGTACCCAAAACATTAACAATTATCTTAACAATCTTGGAAGTATTAATTTAATATTTCAAGATGTTTTGATATAAAATGATATTCCGTAGAGGATCCGGGATATAATATTGGCATACTTCTCTTTTCCATATGATTTCGAGTACCCTTTAAAAGGCAGGTGTTCGAAAAAAAAATGTATTATTGAGCTCAGCGATGAGCTTATTTTTTATTGGCACAGAAAGGACAGATTGCGTGCTTATAACATGCTGCTGCTCAGTTGGCAACACCACTTGTGGGGTATGCCGTGATGGTATAGTGGTATGTATTCCAAAATCCGAGCATCGTGGTTTCCCCAGTAAAGACACACTTTTTGGAAGATTTTTCAACATCTTGTACTGAAGTAGGTACTGAAACTAGGTGGAGAGAACTTTGACGAGAGACAATATCGTCAGCAAGAAATCAAAACCTAGTACCAGATCCAACAAAAGAACTGGCTGGATTTATACTTCCCAGGAAAATATGGTATACAATAAATCGTATAGGATGTGATGTAGACTGTACTGCCTGTAGCTCATACAAAAGGGGATGGATTGATTCACTGGCGTGCACATGTGGAATGACACAAACTATTGACTATCTGATAAACGAGTGTCCCACATATGCATTCCAAGGAGAACGTTAGGACTTACACGCTCTCACGTTCAACAAGACTCGGTAGCTGCGGAATATGGAGACCAAGTTGTGAGCGACCATTAGAAGAATGAACGGACATTTTGTAAACGCCAGGTACTTCCAAAACATCACATAAAATGTTTAACATCTTCAATTCTGCGATAAAAAAACCTGAATATCTTAATTTCAGTTGTCACGAAAAGATGACGCGTGCATAAGCACATAAATATGCAGTCAACTCACCAGCTTTCTCACATATAGAAAATAAACTTTATAACCCAATACCATTCATTTGAAGAAAACTATGAAATATTTACAACCATCAATTTTCAATACATCTTTATATAACTGCAGGGAGCTTTTAATTTATTATCATGGTATAAAATTCATGAAAGTTTCTTTAAAATGCTAAAAAATGAGTATAAGAAATCCGCTTGAAAGTAATTGTACCCATTGTTTTAAAAGTTTTGTTATACTTTTGATTTTCCTCAAGAAAAGAATATTTCTAATGAATAGAACTTATCCATCAAGCAAGAGTATTTTAAAGAAATAAGAAAATTTGAAAAAATAACTGAAGATGCATTCTTTCCTTCATGAAGATTCTTTCATAATATTTGAATTTTAATAGGGGTTAATGGTTTTTAATATATTTTTTATTTGTTGTAAAATCTCTTAGAATATAACTTGATTGTAATGAAAAAGATAAAATTTAAAAGAAAAATAAATAATGTGTGCAAAGTAAAAAGAAACGGTATTTAAAGCATCAAACTATATTGTATAGAGCAGAAATTCAAAATATAATTTATTGATAACGAGAATAAACACATTGGTGTTGCAAGATTTGAAAGACATTGATTGTTTTTTATTAGGGGTTATTTTATGGCTTATCCAGCTGTTAAGTGTGTCCAATACTTAAGTATAAGTAGGAACGAGACCATTAGCCCTTTTATATTATGGACTGAAACAGCATAGTTTTATTATTATTATTAATAATTTTGGAACATGTTCTCTACGAAAATTAGTACTCCTTACCTATCGGTAAATGATTTCAACAAGAAAGAAACTACCAGTTTACATAAACGAACTTTGCCAATTTAATACTTGGTGGAATTTTATTTATAATAAAAGATGATTTTAAAGAACAATTCTGTTAATTTTCACGTACAAATGGGCAACTACCTATCACAAGACACTCTTTAACTTACGAAAAAGAATAATTTATAAAATGAAACACAATATTTAGTTATTACACTATGTATTGACTTTATTTATTTTTGCGAGCCGGCTTTCAAGAGCTTCCGCTCTCATCGTCAGGCAAAAGTATGTATGTACTTTACTCGTCAGGCAAAAGTAAAGTACTTTACTTTTGCCTGACGATGAGAGTGGAAGCTCTTGAAAGCCGGCTCGCAAAAATAAATAAAGTCAATAATGGAATAACTATATATTGTGTTTCATTTAAAAAATTATTAATATGAACTTCCACCAAGAACCGTCGGTCGATAAATTAAACATTACGAAAAAGAGTTAGAGAATAATACTTTGCTGGGTGCTCCACGGGTTAATGAATTTTCAAGGTATGAATTTAACGTACGATGACGTACGTTAAATTTATGATGAAATTGGGAACATTCTTGCGAATGATTTGTTTTCTCTGGGATCGTATTGGCTGGAAGCTGTGATGGTCCCAATGGAGTATGATGTTTATTCAATAATAATACAAATAAAACCTTGAACATGACACCAGCATCTGCCCAGAAACGTCGGTACAATAAAACCAAAAAAAAACAACAACCAGCTACAAAAGATCGCCATGAGAACCTTTAATTCACGTTGCTATGAATATCCTTCTTTGTAAAATTGTTTATTGTCAATATACGGTAAAGAATGAATAAATAAATTTAATAAAAATTATTCTTACAGTGTAATAAATCTCGCATGGCACTCAACATATAACTATCAATAAAT
Organism: Athripsodes cinereus; assembly: GCA_947579605.1. Classification (NCBI taxonomy): domain Eukaryota; kingdom Metazoa; phylum Arthropoda; class Insecta; order Trichoptera; family Leptoceridae; genus Athripsodes; species Athripsodes cinereus. The sequence goes on from OX388316.1 coordinate 24,094,863, forward strand.
CAAGTCACATATTATTATGAATCAACTTATAATTAACTTATAAATAAAATCGCTTATAATGGAAAATCGTAATAACGGGAAACTTAATATAATAATTATTATTTCTATCGCAATCATACGAGACAAATCAATTAATAAAATACTAGACTTAACAAAATATCGTAGCTAGATAACATCCATAATATGCCTGAAGGGATTCCTTGAAGGTATTATTTCTAGTGAAAGAAAAAACGAAAATATCAGTTTTATACAGTGTTGGTCATTAACGATTAATGAACAAATTGTTTAACGAATTAACAATGATGATTCCGGATGACACGTTTTAGTGGCTTCTAGTAGTATTTAGTGGTAGAATAGTGGAGTCTTTAATTTGCTCCTAAAGCCACAAAAATTAACTTCCTTTAAGGCTGTGAATAGTTTATAAATTTATTTATCTTATTTTAATCCGTAAATTTGATGCATGGTGCTACCACAAAAGGCTTAGAAAAGACAACGTCACCTTATTCGATTGTGCCCCGGATGAGACTCAAACCCGCAACTCATCCTTTTTGTGAGTTGTGCTTAGTCTGATTAAGCTGTCTTCCGGTATATATAACCTCATTAAATGGTTGGCTGTCAAAATAACTTAACGATAAATAATCATCTTTAATTTTAACTTCTGTAATTCAAAAAGTTTACCTTTCACTGAAATAAGAAATTGCTTAGTCGCTCCCAGTCATTACGCGCTTGAAAATTTCGAATTTCTAGAATTACAGTATCGTTAGCTCTTGACTCTTGAGTCGACTCATCCCCTTTTTCCTTTCGTATACAGAACTCATCTTTAATTTTAAAATCTGTAACTAAACAAGTTTATTAATCATTCACTGAATTAAGTCTTTGCTTAGTCGCTCCCGGTCATTATGCGCTTGGGACTTTCGAATTTCTAGAATAACAGTATTGTTAGCTCTTGACTCAACAATTAACTGTAGCATTAAAAATTACAAAGTTAACTTTTGTTCATGAATTAACAATTAACAACGTAAAATATTGATTAACGTTAAACCATCTGTGGTTTTCAAATGTGAAGAAATGTATAAATATCAGTTATACAATTATTATACAGTATGGTTAGTTCTCAACTCTCTTCAATTAACTGTTACTTGCGTTACATTAAAAAACGCATTTAACTTTTGTTTATGAATAAACGATTAATAATGTTAAATATTGATTAACGGATAAACTACTGTGGTTTTCGAATATCTAGAAATGTATTTATCAGTATTACCGTTAGTGTAGTATGACTTATTGGCCTTTATATATGACATTTCATGAATTCATGTCACTAGGTCATATGTAAAATACGTGTAATAAAAAAATGAAGACACTGAGAATTCCGATATCTTCTGAATTCTCAGTATGCAAATTCAATACTTTAGCATATATTTGAATTTATTTGTACGCTCACATAGTTATATAGTCGAATTGTGTTATAAGTATTAAAATTATTGTTCCGTGGAAAACCTGACAAAAAATTAATCTCCCACTCTTTTCCATAAGTTTTCGTGCATCCTGTAAAAAGAAGTATTCGAAATCATCATCATCATCGCCCTCAACGCTCCTCTCGGGAGCACAGGGCAGAAACCAGCCTCCTCCATTCAGAGCGTCTCTGTGCCAATTGCGTCACCTCTTCCCACGACATTCCTTGCGCTCTGATATCGTTGTCATAGGAACGGTGTATTGTGAAAGAGGGACGCCCGGGCCTACGGAACCCCTGCGAACGGAAGAACAGTGCTCTTTTTGGCCAACTATCATTGGGCATTCTCAAAACGTGTCCCAGCCAGGACCATCGTCTCTCTTGTATTACGGAGATTCTGCTGTTTCTCTGCTGGGTGCGCCGGCGCACAGCATCATTTGTAACATGGTATGAACATACCATCTGACATCCAAAATTCTTCTAAGACACTTGTTTTCAAAGCTTAGTATCTTCCGCTACATAAAGCATCTTAAAGACATTTTACATCTTAAATTTAGTGATGAGGTTTTCCACCCATTCTGAATGTCTTGATTTTTGTTGGCACTGAGAGGGAGGTCTGCTGGTTACGCCACTTGTGGGATATGCCATCATAGCAGTAGAAGTTTTATATATTTCATTCTTTATGTTTAGGACGGGAGGCATGCCTTGTCGCTGAATTGTTGACCTCAACTGGATATACTTAATTCGGATCACAAAATCATAACATAATAGAATAGAAATAGCGAACCAAGCAAGCATCAAATTTCATACCAAAAATTTATATGCATACCCAAAAGTGAAAGCATTTTTTCGGTTGGTTTTCATTTTAATTTTTTTAATAATATAAATTTATTATTATTTTTCTACTGATCACCACTCACCCAATCATATATTTCAATTTCAATTTATTCTCCGCGTAATTGAAAGTGAATTAAATCGTATTTATTCAGATGTTATTGTATGTAAATGAGAAATAATTACATCATTGTACCTATAACAATATTTATTTTGTATGCATATTGATTTTCATGTAAACAAATAAATGGAAGAAGGGAGGCAATCAAGGGGTTGAACACCAACAAAAAAAGAGAGACTTCTAAGAGCATTGCAAATTAAGGCAACAGATTCTATCAAACCCGAGCTTTGAGCTTTAAGATGTGGTCACACAGAAGAATGCTTCGGGTAGGTACCTTAGACAGATAATTTTTATAGCTTATAGACAGATAATGTAAATACATAACAAAATCAACAAAGCAATTTGCATGAAAAGATGTGATGATATGCAGTGGCGAGATTATCACTATGTTAGTGATTTCTTCTATCTTACTGCAATATTTTGGAAGTGAGGTGTGTTTCTACACAAGCAAAGTCACAACGATCCTTAAACATTGAAACTGAAAAAACTGTACATTATAAAATGTTAATTAAATAATTTAACATTAGAAATTAAACATTTGTAAATATACTGTTTTTTTCATTTCTAACAATCATTACATTTCTGTTTTTAATTGAAAATTTCTTGACACTAAATCATTGTTTTATAACTGCTTTACGTATATAGGTGAATTTTCATTATAATGATTAAACTACTACATAGCCTGCAAAATTAAAACATTTCTGATTTATAATACTACATGTAAAATAAATTTTTAAAATTAGTTGAATATTTATGAAAAATGGATCGATTTGACATTGTTTTTATAAGCTTCATACCTGAATCTCACCATACTCAAATCTCACTCATAACCGATTAAAATAAAAAAAACCGGTTTATGTTTAACTTTTATCAACTTCAAAATTCTCCAAAACTTTTTGAATATTCTACAAAAGTTATATTACTCTTATAGATATTTTCAATTTTGCAAATTTACATTTTTAAACGTGTGCGCTGTGAATAAAATATTATTGTCACAAGATTTCCATAGAGTCCACTCTTATACCTACATATAGTAGAGTCTTGCATGGAACATAATTCACTTTTATCATCATGCTGAGCAGTACACACTTAATATACTTATACAGGTTGTCCAGTCTAGAAAAAATTTCTGCCTAGAGAATAAAAATGTATGTGATGAAAATCTTGTCTGCGATGTTTTATTACAGAAGGTCATTAAAGGCGTTGGCCTTAAATCAATCGAAAATCTGTTGAATAATGCCAAAACAAAGTGATTTCGTCATCAACTAATCATCAACAGTGATATAGGGTGTTTTTCATCTTTATTCACTTTATGTGCATTTATCAAACATATATATTTAGAAAAGACAACGTCACCTTATTTGGCAGCTCCCCAGACGGGTCTTTTCATCGATACAGGTAGCCATCCTTTTCGCAAAGAGGTTTTTAGTCCAATTAAGCTAACAGATGACATGCTTTAAGGGTCCGAAATTTTCTATTACAAACTCCAAAGACAAGTTAATGTGTAGACACTTCTGATATATCTAATATGTATACCACTTCCAAGCAGTGATATGTTATACCTAGACTTGCAATATGAATCTCAAACATGTACCATCAATAAAATCTCTTTGCGGTCCTTGGTGCCGCAATTTTTAGTTTGAAAAAAAGTGAGACACATATAAATTGTTTGTAGATAACAAGAGATAGACAATATAAGAATGGGGATTATTACAGACGACAAAGGCCGGTAGATAGAGATGAATATATACAAAAGAATGAAGCAGTGATATGTTACAACTAAATTCGCAATGTAATACAGGTACAATACCTGAGTAATATATATTCATCTCTTTTCTTTTGTATATATTCATCTCTATCTACCGGCCTTTGTCGTCTGTTATAATCCCCATTCTCATATTGTCTATCTCTTGTTATCTACAAACAATTTATATGTGTGTCGCTTTTTTTCAAACTAAAAATTGCGGCACCAAGGACCGCAACGAGATTTTTTTGATGGTACATGTTTGAGTGTACAATATGAATATTGCAAATCTAGGTATAACATATCACTGCTTCCAAGTGTAGGCAAATTTAATTGCCTATCATAACCTTCGCATTAGGTATTTTTCTATCGACAAACTATATCTACTACTGCCTTGATACAAGCCCAAATATCATTAGTAACATCGCAGTGTTTTTCTCTGAGCAGGAAAGTTGACAGATATGACATCGAGGTTGTTTTATTAACTTTAGAATAATTCTTCTTTTTTTTTCTTTTTTCAATCACCGTGACGGACGAACTTAACCTTTTATCCTCAATTATGATTAAATAATGCATACTTTGATTCGCCACTATTTAATAGGACGTGTGATTTTTGATTCAAGTATGTTTTAAGAAAATTAATACCCTGTAACCTCTCTGACAAATTTTCTCACGTAATGGTCATTTAGTCCAGTTTCTGTGATGATCACTCTGACATGCCCCTTTTGAGTCGAACTTACATATTTGGTTTGTGACATCCATTTCTCTTTTAGAGCACTATTTCAGATCAGTATAATTATGACATTTTGTAGAAAAAGACACTGTATATTTTATTATCATACCCAAGGCAAGTGCCTTATATACATAATACAAATAATAATAATTTTAACATTTTCATCTTGCACGAGTTCCACTCGATGTCACTGCATTGAATATTATCAACTCAACAGCAGTGGTGTAACAATAACTTCTCATTTTAAAACATCTGTTTTTTTTCAAACATATGTACCTAAATATAGACTAAATACTCACTTTCGCAGTAATTTGTACAATGCATGTATGTTGTGAAGACAGATAAAGTCAAGAGCGGGAGAATTCTTGCCTGAAATGTCTTAATCGAAAAACCAAAAGTCTACCATCAGTTTACTGAAAATCTTTTTTTTTCTTATTTATGCTTAGTAGGATTTGTGAAGTACTTAGGAGAGCCGGAGCCAAGAGATAACTGTTGTCATTTGTCGAAGTGAGGAAGGTGTCATGTTCAAGTCACGTGCTGCATGGAGAAAAGTACCGTCTCCTCCGACTAATATTGGAAGGCAAGATAGAGGGAAGACGGTGAGTTGGCAGAAAGCAGAGAGAAAGTATGTAGAGAGTGGACCGGAATGAGGACGGTGGATGACTTGGATGACCACAGGAAGAAGAAAAAGGATATTGGATTTTAGGTAGTATTAATGTGTCACCAACGATGATTTAGGACTACAAACTAATACTCAGCAAATACTTGTAGTCTCTGTGATGAGGGAGTAATGACGGTCTTGGCTGAGTCGTATTTTGTGAAAGCCCATGGTAGTTAGTTGAAGCAAAAATTAAAACAATAGTTTTCCAACCATTAGGTCTCTGAGAATATAGAAGACCCTTTTTTACTTTGAATTTATTAAACCTTTAATTGTGACATCAGAATCTGTGAAATGTCATGGGAAATAGTGACTCAATTCTACGGATTATTTCATACCTCTGCTCTAAAGAGTAACACTGAAATGCGTAGAGGATTCCTCAATTTTTTTCTATTGCATCATTGGAAACGCCACTGTAAGTAAAGTGACATTTTCATGAGAATATTAATATTATTATGTACATCTTTTAAATCTAATATAAACGATGTCCACTATCAGAATACCTTAGACCAGTGATCCCCAAACCCTGGTACAAGAAGCAAGTGATACCGGGCCGCAAAAGATACATGAAACTCAGTCCTAATTTTTGCTTTTCGTTATTTTAAACACAGCAAAACCAGGAAGATCATGAAATATTTCAAATTCCTATACTTTCTCAAAAATCTGGCGACAAAAGAGGGGGGATAAAATATTTTAAACTTATGGTTTGATATTTTTTATAACTGCACTGTTTTGGTTTTTAAATCAATAAAAATTGTATACTTTTTTTCATACAGTAAACAAATAGTAATTTTTTCACTGTATCGGTGTTAAGGTAGTGGAATTCCACAACGAAAGTAAAAAAGAAATGTTTTTTTCTACCATTAATCTCAATTTATCAACAGCCGTGGAGCACCCGGCAAAGAATTGGTATCTTGATCTTGTCCGTAAGTTTTCGAGTGTTCTGTAAAAGGCAGATGTACGAAAAAATAAAGATATTTTACATCTTAAATTCAGCGATGGGGTTTGCCACTCATCCTGAATGTCTTAATTTTTTATTGACACAGAGAAGACGGCTTGCATGTGTTTAACTTGTAGCTGATCTGCTGGCTACTCCACTTGTGGGATGTGCCATTTTGGTGTATTAATAATAGTAGTTTTTTCTACTACCTATATGTTTTATAAGAGAAGTCTTTTGTTTTGTGAGGACATTGTCAATCATTGAGAGTTAAAGACGTCTCTCTCAATAATAAAATATAAAGTAGAAGAAATCATTTGTTTTTTAATTTCGAAATAGTAATATACTATTGCCTTGACTTTTCTCAGAGGATGAAATTCAGGAAGCTCTCAAGCAAGCAATCTTAAACAGCGTATAGCAATTTTACAGTTAAAAGTCGGTAAATAGATCCTCTTTATTACGTACAGTTGTAATTCAGAGCAATTATATATTTAGCCAACTTAAAAGGCTTAAAGCTACTTTTCAAATTTCTTCATTAACTGAAAGCTTCTTTATTATTTAATAAGAATTGAAGTTTCTTGTCAGCGAATAAAGCATTTTACATAAACACTTTAATCAATTAACTAAGTCGAAAATACTTGAATAAGTATCTACAATAAAATAATAATACATTGTACACAGAACACAAATAAGTAGATATAATGCTCATATTACAAAGTCGAAGAGCTTAAAGCTAAGCATTTATATTGGATAGGTACTACGAGTTCTAATCGTACGTGCGCGTTCTTGTATGAGTATTGTTACACGTTTTCGCAGCACACAATATTTACGAACAGTGTCCAGCCACACAGTATGAGTAAACATTGTTAGTCCTACAGTGATCTACATAATTACTATTTGTGATTCACTTTTCTGAATATTTCCATTTCTTTCCCATTTCGCCGCTCTGGAAGCATAGGTTGTAAACAAGCCCATTCTGTTTTTAATTAATCTTTATCAAATAAGTCATCTCTTTCCAAAACTCTGATTTGAAGTAGAGGCAAAAAATATTATTCAATTTTTATTGCAAATACCTCCATTTATGATAATGATCATTTAAACCTTACTAGTAGCTGCCTATATATATCTATATCTTCACCATTACGGCGTATCCAACAAGCGAAGTTGTCAGCAGATTAACTGCAAAAGTAATAAATAGTTGTGTATTCGTGTGTAAGCAAATTAATGTGTTCGTGTATTAATAACACATAAATACTACCCAAAGGACAGAATACACCTTGGCGTGGACCTTGGCCCACCTGTGGAAGAACATCCATGCCTGAGGTGTGATAGAGTGTGCCTGTCTCGAATTGACCAGAATGGATGCTGCACAGCCGGATCCAACGTGAGCTGTCAGTGCTCACAATCACACATGGATGTGTGATACTAATGCTCTTCTATATCATCCTTAATGTATGAGCTCCCACTCAGAGTGAAAAAAATTGATTGATTGTGATTTACCGTACGCATACGCACAATAAAAATTCGTACAAAAACGCATCCAGTATGCGCTAGTCCTAAAGACTTAAGTCCTAAAGAAAGGTTTCTTAATATTTCGCTAAGCAAAGTCAGAATACTTGGAAGTTTATCATCAAAATTTAATTAAACGAACCCAAAACATAATTACCGAATACGACACCGGAAGTGGAGATGAAATAAACTTTTTGACACATTCACACAAATAGAATGTAGACAATTCTACCTACTTATCAAAGCTTTTGCTATTTTATTTATCTTTAAGTTGTTTTCCCTTTATGTTTATCTTGTTGGTGGAAGTTTTGTGATAAATAAGTGACCTTTCCCAAGACACTCCAAACATTTTAATAAAGTTTTGATTCCAGCAATCCCGCGGTACATAATAATATGTAGTTTCGTTTCGAAGACTATATAATTTTCTAATAAAAGTCTTCGAAAGTTTATCTTTAAGGTCCGTGGTCTCCATGTCCCGGTCCGCAAAAGGAACTTAAAGGTCATTTATTTCTTTGTGGCACTATATTTGTGAAATATTCCTTGACAAAACCGTGAATAGTTTTTAACATTACTCGACGAAACAATATTAACTCCAAAAATTGGTATTCGTGAAGAAAATTTTAAATTTCTAAGATGTCTTCCATGTAACGAATCAAACACATAGAAAAATAATGACATCCAGCACCAGAAGTCAGGCATTGTTCTATGCTACAGGATCATCGTCCAACTATAGCTATTATTCATCGATGAATCGACTCCATGTTATAGGGAATAATTACTGTGAAGTTGAAATCTTCAACGATCCGGGGTACACCATGAGGAAATGTGCTGTGAGTGGGTTTATTCAAAGGTACATGCTTTCCGTTGAGAATATCCAGTAGTTTCTATCGTCATATTATATTTATACTATACTATACCCTCATGCCATGTCCCAGGAGGGGTAGGCAGAGAGAACGGAACGTCTACTTCTTTCGTTTCCTCTACATTCATTGGCAAGGTCTTCATTAGCTGGGAAGGAGGCAAAGAGTGCAGAAAGAGGAGAGACAGCAGTAAATAAAATAATAATCCAAACAATCCTTGTAGCTATACTTACCATATACTCATTATATGATGGTCTGCAGCAATCAATTAAAATAATCTACCGTAAAGGCTTTTTAACCGTATACTTTGTTAACAAATAAATGAATATTGTTTTTTGATCTCCTATAAAATCTTGATAGTAAATTTCGTCATCCATCGACGAAATGTAGTGATTATGGTACCAGCAGCATCCCTTGCATACAAGCAAAAATGTAACGCATGCCCTAAAATAAATGGATAATCTTAAGAGGCACGCTGCTGGTACCATATATGTACATAAGTATTTTCAATTACTGTTACAATTACAATTCAACTACTGCTAGAAATTATTATATAATCTTAGAATGATAGTATCATAAAAATGAAGATATGTTTCAAAAAAAATATCAAGAAATTTGAAATATCACGAAACCACAATAAAGATATTTTTAATTTCTTAACTTTTCTTTCATTTCTGACACAAGGTCTTTCTGAACAGAGAAGGCTTATTTTCAGTCAGAAGAAATATTGAATGACGAGGGAATGAATGAGTAACCTTTGTTTAAACTAATTCCTTTTATTCTGATCAAAACTTCCTCTTTGAGCTTCAGTAGGGAGGTACCTATAATAATTAAACCATTATAAAGCAAGAGTCATTAATGTTTTGTTCTGTTTGGTTATTTGACGTCCATGATTAGTATCAGAGTTTTCTCTTTACATAGTAACGTTCTATAAAACTTTCCAAAACTCCATTAGCCAACTTTCTGAACGAAAGTGGTTTTAATTAGATTATTTAATCGAAAGGACTTGGTTTGATTAAAAAACTAATTTGTAACATCAATACCCAACTGCAACAGCAGCTTTATCAGATTAAACAAGAATAAAACTAATAAAACTATAAACAAACATCCCCATTATCGTATGAGGGTTGTATTTAAATAGTATTTACAGAGACTTAACCAATTGACGCAAAAAAGTTTTGCTAGTTATTGGGTTTAAATAAATTGCTTATTCATTAACTACATACATATATCAAACATATTTTTGAACCTACTATACTACTATACCATCACGGCATATCCTACAAGTAGGGGTAGCCAACAGACCAGCTGCATATAAAACATGCAAGCTGTCTTCTCCGTGCCAATATAAAATCAAGACATTCAGGATGGGTGGCAAACCTCATCGCCGAATTTAAGATGTAAAATGTCTTATTTTTAATAAGCATGCTTATCACATAAGCATGCTTAACACAAGCATGACACAGAGGAATTGCGAATGTTACCTAGGTTTAAAGAGTACTCTTAACCAAGCCTTAAATCGATTCATTAGCGTCGAAACTCTGTGTTGTGCACTCCTTAAATTAAACTATATTCTCTGTTTAATATCTAAGGAAGTTCACATATGTATGTGTATCATATACAACATACCTACCTAGTAAATACCTATTCAAATGGGTTGACTATGGATGAGTGTGATCAATTGGAAGGATTAGTCTGAAGTAGTTCAAAAATATGTTTGACATCTACACTTCTAGTAAGTAAAAAATCCAGTTCCCGACATCCAATTGTGTCAAAAAATTCATAACACATACATATATTGCTAGATTGAATATTCAAAAAGATATTTAGAAATCTATGACTAAGTTCCTCAAAGCAAATAATAAAAATATTGTACGTTTTAAAACACTAAGGTGTTAAAATAATAAGTTATTGAAATAATATAATAGGTATAATTAGTTATAATAGATAGCTGTATATAATGTAGTAAACAACAGCTGTGAGATGCATCGGAGAAAGTATTGTCACAATTTTAAATATTAATGTACTACCCCGTCTTGGTATTAAGGTTTATTTTGATATGAAACATTTTATATTTTTTTTTACATAAAAATAATTAAAAACCTAAATTCCGTATTGGCCTAAATCACTCGTAAAAGAGTGGATGGATTAGAATAATTGAAATTAGAATAGAAATGAATAGAATATTTAAAAAACGATGGAAATCCTATATATTTGGGTCTTCTTAATTGAAAACTAGCAATCGAGTTACACTGAAAGTAAAAATGGTCTGAGCGATATTCTCAAATAAATATGATATATATTATGTTATCCAAACTGTACAGTTTTATTTATTTATTTTTTGCAAAACCTCCTTTCAATCGGGTTTTCTTGGACTTACAATCAAGAGACTCGGAATCGATTCCAGCCGCTGCCAGTTTATTCCAACTTTACATATAACACAAGAATAATGTTTACTGTCTGGGTGCATTATAAAATCAGATCTATATTTTATAAATAATATAAATATTATACTTTGAACCATATTTTCTATCTGGAAATAATATTGAATGCAGACGCAATGTACCAGAATATTTTAATGGCTGCAATTCATGATGCGAATTTTACAGATTTTTCAGTTTAGTTCAGGATTTTCTTTCAAAAATCCTCTCATTTACAAAACATCAAACAGATTTAGTTTCAAAATTCATACATTTCATATTGAAAGAATCTTATACAGATTAAAATCATACATGCATTTAAATGCGTTTACGCATCCATTTTAACTTTTCGATTTTCGAAGAGGAAACATTATGAAAGTTCATTTTAATTTAGAAAATAAAAAAATATATAAATAAAACACCGTAAACTTTCAATTAATTGTTGTTTTGAATTAAAGGCTATTCGAACAAACGTCCATCTTCTAACTAATTAGTTGTAAGATTATTACTGAAGATGGACCTATGTCTGAATAGCTTTTAATTCAATACAACAATCAAGTTGTTGAAAGTTTACAGTGTTTATTTATATACTAAAAAAATATCTATTTTTCTCTGAAAATTGAGCAAAACTCGAGTTTTGGGGGATTATAAGGCTATTTTTTAATATTTTATTAATTCGATTCATCATTACAAAGTTTTAATTTCATATTCTTAATTAAATTCTTAATTAAAAAAAACAACACATCAACCATCAACGTCACAATCTTTATACTTATTATATACATTTGTATACAAAATAAATATTTTGTTATACAAACATACATATTTATTTTGTTATACAAAGGGTAAAACATAAAATAGATATTAATTAACTACTAATACTATAACCATCACGGCATATCCCACAAGTGGGGTAGCCAGCAGATCAGATGCACGTAAGAAACATGCAAACTGTCCTTTTCGTGCCAATATAAAATCAAGACATTCAGGATGGGTGGCAAGCCACGTTTAAATAACCACAAAAACTATCAACGATACTACTACTACTACTTTATCCCATCACGCTATATCCCACAAGTGGGGTGTCTCGCAGACCAGAGGCCTGAGTCAACAACACACTTTCGTCTCACGTTCCCGCTCCATTAGCGTTCGGGTGCAGACGATGTTGCAAGCAAGTGTCAATTTCGTTGCTAAGATACACAATAGTTACGAAAATTAACACTTTGGCGCACCATCGTCTGCACCCGAACGCTAGCGGAGCGGGAACATGGGACGAAAGTGTGTTGTTGACTCAGGCTTCAGCCGCATTCAATTAACATGTAAGCTAAGCTTCCATGCCAACAAAAAATTAATACATTCTAAGTGGATTGAATGCTTCATCACTGAATTTAAAATGTAAGATGTATTTATTTTTTAATACCTGTCTTTTACAGGACACACGAAATTTTACATAAAAGGTTGGGAGACTAGTTTTTTTTCGGGTGCCCCATGGCTTAAACCTAAATTTGCGACTGACTCAATCTGTGTGAATTATCTACAAATGTTATATTATGGTATGTTATGTTTTCATATCAATTAAATAATTATTTTGTGAGAGAAGGAGAATAGAAACTAGTTTGTTATAAAACAAGAAACCCGAAATTTATTAGATACTTAAAACGATTTTTTTCTTTATTATCGTAACAAACATAATTTTGTTTAAGTTTCTTTAAAAAGTAATTTGAGCTCGTCATTAGACTTGCTAGTAGCCATAGTATAGTATATAATATAGTATTAAAACATTTAAATTTAAAACGGCTGTCTAAGTTTGTCTTTTACGATAACGACCAAAATGTTACAAACATTTGCACTTAAATACTTACTTGTGTCGTTTTTGTTGTTAATGTTAATTTACCAAATTAGATTGTAATGAAGCCAAACTACTTGGTTAAATTTAGAAAGCACCTTCGGATTGAAAAAAATCTTCTTTTATCTGTTTATTTCCATCCACTTCCAGACGAAAGCTTTTTCAATTATTTCAATGTTCTCAGATCTTATCCCGTCCGCATCCAAGCTTATTTGATGTTTATTCCATCTATCTACATCTCGATAGATGCATCATGCCCGCCTCTACACAGGCTTTAGCCTAGTTAGGTGTTTATTTTTTTTATTTTTTTTTATTTATTTTATTTTATTCTATTTTTCACAATAACAAATAAAAACAAAACTTAACATAATATACCATTTACAATAATTTTACTCCACTCCTTTTAAGCAACTTAATGCTTGTGTAAGGCCTGTGTTAAAGTGGAATTAGTTGTAGTGGATGTGGATGTTTGAACTGTATTTGATTGCATATGCTTATTTGAGGAAATTTGAGAAAATAGTCGAATCTCAGCAAAAAATAGGCTTTTCACTCTTTAACGAAAGACCTATTTATTGCTGGAGATTCCACTGGTAGAGGAAAAATTAAGTCCCATTTATTGTTTTTTCAAATTTTTATCTTATTCTAAATATTTGACTCAGAACTTAATGAAACAGATATCTGGTAGGCGAGGACGGTGACAGCAGTCCACTGGGATATCCATATCCTTCCGCTTATGTCTTTTTTCACTTTCTAGGCGTCTGGAACAGAAGATACTGATTGATTTCTGGATGATGTCGCTTCATGGTACGGTCGTTAGACCTGTACGCGACATCATGAGACATTTAAAGATTCGAATAGGTTTATCTTCCCGAAGGTGATTGACTAATTTGGTAATGTAAAATTTGATAACTCGAATGTTAATTTTTTCTACTAGGGGTATAGAAATCTGTACTGTCAAATAATATGAAAAATATATATATTTTTTTTTAAGTTTGTCACAGGATTGATTTACATAGATTAGGTACTAAGCTTTCATTTCAAACTTATCCACAATGTCTTTAAGAACGTTCAATTTTGTTTTTTCCAATATTGTTTAATACAATAAAGCAAACGGTGTTCTGAGAAGAAAACAAATAATAATATAACAAAAACAAAGAAAGACTTGGAGAAATGTTTGCGGAAGATTTATGTATGGAGTCGTGATTTATAGCCAATAGGGTTAACAAATTAAACATGCCTAGAATACATACAAGTAGAAACGATCAAATGGGATGAAGTGTAAAAATATTTTATTATTTTGTTTTATTGTTGTATTTTTGGCTTAAGCCAAATCAAAGCAGAGCTTAACTTTGATAATTAAGTTCTCAATTATCAAAGTTAATGCTAGAAAATGAGAAAAAAAGTTCAGAAGTATTTTTATAAATCATTGCCTTATATTGTTTTTTTTTTTCATAAAATGCTAAAATGCTGGTGCACAATACCATTCTGGTACCATCACTTACGTTTGCAAGCGAGACATGGACGTGGTTGAAGAAGGATGAAAGTCGAATAAATGCAGTGGAGATACGATCGTTAAGAAAAATGGTTGGTAAAACGCTGCGTGATAGAGTGAAAAATGAGAATATTAGAAGAATGAACCGATGCAAGAGTGTTGTGGACTTGAAATTGACAAGAAGAGAGAAAAAAAAGGACAAACTCGAAAACGTTACATTATTTGAGCTATAATTTATAATCCTTATATCTTATAAAAATGATTTTTGAATTTACATACTAACGAAGACCGGGCTATACTCGCCCATTTCAAGGAATTTGCGTTCCATTGACCTGACCATTACAAGATGAGGTATCTATTTCAAATAAAAACCCACTAAATGCCGTACTTTCTTTTAAAGAAGCGAGAAAAACAGCAAAAAAGAGTGTAAAAAAAAAGTGTGAATGAGATAAAAAATACGTTTTTTGCGTGAGTTTGAAAGAGTGCGAAAATGTTCTTTACCGCCAAAATTGTGTGCCATAAGATATTGCCATATTAAAATTAATTATGAAAAGTACTATAAATATTTATGATTAATTTGTAAAAAAATAAGCACAATCAGACTTTTTTTAAGTTCATGCAAATAAAAACATTTAAAATATTTTTAATTTCTTGCAAATAAACACATTTAAAATATTTTTTGCGTAAATAATCCAATTTAAAAATATTAAGCACGTGCTAATTGAAAAGCCAAAAACAATATGTTATTCGTCTGGCAATTATTTGTGTCATTATAACATTCCAAAATGGCGATTAATGAACGATGTGTCAAAAAGTACGTTCAATATTTAATTTAACATCAGGTGAGAATTAATTTACGTTTTCTATCTAATTAATTTTTCTATCTAATCTATTAAACCTGCTTTACATTTTTATTACTAAAGAGTTAACAGTATATTTTTTTGCTGGATGCTCATTTTTCAATGATGAATCAATTAATGATTAAGAAATTAGAAATTAAATTGATAATAAATTAATGACAACGACATTATGGCTTTAGGAATGTCGTGGGAAGAAGTGACAATCATTGCAAAGAATCTGAACGGAAAAGACTGTATTCTCTTCTCTTCGTTCCCAGGAAAATCTTGAAGGTTGATCGAGTAGTTGTTTTATGAATTTTTGATGCAATAAATGAATTAACATAATAAAACTTTCTCTTTTCCTATGATATTTTATAAAATATGTAGTTGAATAGGAAATTAAGAAAAAATAGGTGAGTATCCATTATTTTTTTGCAATGATTACGTTCTGGTTATATTTTTTGATGTGACATGACATGATTTATATCTTTGCAAAGTATCTTAATTACAAAAAAGGAGAAGGTATGTATTGTTCTTCTATTTTAATGTTCCCTTTATGCTTTGTGTGGAAAGATGAAAATTTTGACTTATTTTGAAATGCTTTTAAGCCTCAGATTTCAAAAATATAGTAGACCTTTATTATTTCTTAGTATTTGTGGGAATCGGCACAAATATTTGAGCCCGTACATATCCCTAATTTAGGAAAGGCATGTTGAATAATAAACTCTACATAATCACAGACCCCAGGCCAAAAATATTTCAAATATCTTATTTATTGACAAAGATATCTAGCCTAAATCACTCGCAAACGAGTGGATGGCCTTGAGAAAAATAGAATAGACAAAGATATCAACATTTTAATGAGGTAATGAATGAAAATTTGACTTCCTGATTGCCGAAATCGTAGACAAAACATTTTCATCATATTGAATTAATTTCAAAATGGAAGTGATAAAAAATACAACAAAACTGAATCTTAAAGCTTGGAGATTATTTTGGTTTTAAAACATCATGCTTGCACATCATGAAAACTACTAATTTGTGTAAATTAGAATTGCATAATTTCGGCATATTTTCATTCAATTTCATAGACCACATATGACAGACTAAATATGACACATGAGAAAAAAAAACAAAGAAAAATAATTGTGAAAATGGAATTATGAAATTCATAGACAATATTGTAGGTATGCGTTTTCCAATAAATACACAGGTAGGTACTTTTCTCAATCAACGAGTAGTATTTCTTTTTGACCTAATATTTTCATGAGTCTTTAAAAAAATCTGATGGAAGTATTTCAATTTTTTTTTTTTTTTTTTTTTTTTCTTTTTTTTTTTTTTTAAAAAGATATATCTAGGTTTTGTTATAAACCCAAATACAACCTTATAATATATTATTATAATAATAACCTTATAATAATTAACTCTTTGGACGCGCCAAAATAAATTTTAAAATCTTTGAGCCACTGCGATAGGTTGGAAGCCTATTTTTGAAATTCATACCTCTCTATAAATATACAACCCACACTCACGTAGTCTCAGAATAATGTTACAAATAGATCAAAATTTTATGTAATATACTAAAATTAACAAAATAATGTACTTATTTGAAGCAATTCAATAAATAAATTATCTCATATTTTAGAGCATTTGACACGCCATGATGCACTAACACTATTACAAATTTTAGTTAATACGTACACTCACCCCATCATTTTGTCGCTATCAGAGATATGAAGCCATCAACGGCTTTGAATCGATTCTTCTACAGATACTTGCACAAATCGTTCACTCTATTTATAAGTTGCACAATTTTTACTTTAAGTGAAATATGCTTTTATATAGATAACTGATATTTGAAACTTCATAAAAAATCACTGTCATAACACACACTCACAATAGCGCGCATATAGAGAAATGTTAGAATAATATTTATAAAATTAATTATTTTTCAACTAATACAGTATAACACTACGGATGTACATAAAATAAAACAAAAGAAATATTTTTTCTATTATACACAATTCACAAAGATTCACTATTCGAAATTTCTTTACGAGATTAAAGTACGAAACGTCCCGTTTGAATATTAAAATGCAACTAAATAGATAATAATATTATTTACAAATATGTGTGATCCCATAGAACAAATTTTATTATTGATAAATATTGATTCCAGAAATTTTGAAGCCATATGGTATTCCCGTGTAAAAGGTTTATTACCTTACGGTTGTAAACGTAAGGGACACAGTGCCTAATGGTTGTCTCCAATCTTTATCGCATTTATCCTAGAAAGCCGACGAAGACATATTGCATTGTCTTAATTTATGACGTAAAATAATTTTAAAGTAAGGTTTATCACAATAATAGTATGTTTTGGGTCCACAATATAGTAATTCATCCATTCATATCTTTACGGCGTTTAACATAAATGGTGAAGCCAACGGACCGGTTGTATGCAATAAAAAAATAAACATTTAGTATTGGGTAGTATACTTCAACGCGAATTTAAGACATGAAATGTATTCTTTTTCGAATATCCGCTTTTTGCAAGACACTCGAAAACTCACACCTATCATCTACCGAGTGCTTCACAGCTTAAGCAAATGTTTACTTTAATTAGGTTAAAATTATTCCATGGAGTCTCCTAGAATAGAATTGGTATCCCACTTTTTTATGCTAGCATTAAAGTGTTCGTAAAACCTTACATATTTACTTATTAATCTACATGCAATATTGGATATTTTGTTAGAGATAATCAGCCGTATGCTGAGTAAGAGAAATTGTCGTGGGTGTATGAGAAATTGTATGAATGTAGACGAGCGAAAGAAATATGTAATAATAGATCTAGGTATATGCCATTTTGTTCTCTCTGTTTACGTCACTTGGGATACAGCATGTTTACCACTAGATTAGTTCATCATTTTATTGTTGGCTTAATTAAAATGTTGAATACATTAAGCGAATTCCTCTGATTCCGTGGAGCACTCGACAAATAATAAGTCTTTCACTCCTTTCCGTAGATTTCGAGTGTCCCGTAAAAGGCAATGTTCAAAAAAATGCGTCTTAAATTCAGCGGTGGGGTAAGCTACCTATCCTGAATTTCATGTTTTTTTGTTGACACCGAGAGAACAGTTTGTATGTTTATTGAACGAAAACGGTCTACTGGTTTTCCCATTTGAGGTAGGTATATACCATGATGGTGTAGTAGTAATTTCCTTAATTTTTACTGTCATCTTCTAACTAGTGTAGCGAAAATTATTATATTATGCTCATTTTTGCTCATTTAGTAAACATAGGCATATGTAGGTATCTATCTATCTATTTATCTATACCCTCACGTCGTGTCCCAAGTGGGCTAGGCAGAGAGAACGGAAAGCCAAACAGATCTATCTTTACACACTTCCTTCGTTTTCTCCACATTCATACAGTTTCTCATACACGTACGTCGGTTCCTCTTACTCAACACGCGGCCGTCCTTGAGAATTTGATCCACGTGATCAAGCCACGTGGTTCTCGGACGCCCGCGCTTTCTTACACCCTTTCTTTTAGACAAGTATATCCTCTTTGTCATTCTTACGTCGTTCATTCGTTCAACAAGGCCAAACCACCGTAGTTTACTCACGTGCATTCTGTCCACAACACTCATCTTGCATCCGCTCATTCTTCTAATATCATAATTCTTCACTCTATCACGCATCGTTTTACCTAGTATTCATAAGTGACGGTACCTTCTGGTACCGTCACTTATGTAAAATATGTAGGTTTGTTTATTTCAAAACTGAGATATGTATATCACATAATATAAAAATGCAAAACTAATACGGATGCAAGTTTATAATGAACATTTTCTTATATCAGTCAGAAATACTTTGTATGTTTTATTTTTAAGTACTATGCACCTAAAACCACAATCCTCATGTTTTGGATAAGGTTCCAAGACTTACATACACTTGCGCAAAATAATGGCGCGTATTTTAAATGACGAAAACGTACAAGATTTTTCATTATATTTATAAATCAAATTTCTTAGTTTTATAATAATAAAAATGTCTAGATATCCACAAGATATCATTAGATATATGTAAATATATTTTTACAAACAAATGTTGTCAATAAATGCCTCTTTATGAAAAGATATTCGACAAAATAGGCTAACACATCTATGTTTGTGGATAGCAGCAGTGGCACGGACAATAGCGCCCAAACATAGATGTGGCTCGCACTGAAAAAGTTAAAAATATAATACTTCAGAATTTTGAAGAATGTACATTCATTCATCAAGGTTTCTTTTGGGAATACAGGGAGGGAATGCCTATACAGGAAACATTAATTGTTTCGTTCCTTTTTAAGAACTGTTTTCCTTATAGGTAGGTACCTATGTATATATACATATATTTTTTTAGTACTTTTATCCACGTAGGTACCTACCCATTTTTTTTATTGAAATATGGCCGTGTGGGATGTCAAACTTCAAGATTTTACAGTGGGAAAAGGATTTCAGTACTTTTATCCACATAGGTACCTACCCATTTTTTTATTGAAATATGGCCGTGTGGGATGTCAAACTTCAAGATTTTACAGTGGGAAAAGGTTTTCAATACTTTTATCCGTGAAATATGGCCGTGTGGGATGTCAAACTTCAAGATTTTACAGTGGGAAAAGGATTTTAGTACTTTTATCCACGTAGGTACCTACCCATTTTTTTATCGAAATATGGCCGTGTGGGATGTCAAACTTCATGATTTTACAGTGGGAAAAGGATTTCAGTACTTTTGTCCACGTAGATACCTACATATTTTTTTATTGAAATATGGCCGAGTGGGATGTCAAACTTCAAGATTTTACAGTGGGAAGAGGATTTTACTACTTTTATCCACGTAGGTACCTACCTATTTTATTTATTGAAATATGGCCGTGTGGGATGTCAATCTTCAAGCTTTTACTGAGGGAAAAGGTTTTCAGTACTTTTATCCGTGAAATATGGCCGTGTGGGATGTCAAACTTAGAGATTTTACAGTGGGAAAAGGATTTTATTACTTTTATCCACGTAGGTACCTACCCATTTTTTTTATCGAAATATGGCCGTGTGGGATGTCAAACTTCAAGATTTTACAGTGGGAAAAGGTTTTCAGTACTTTTATCCACGTAGGTACCTACCCATTTTTTTATTGAAATATGGCCGTGTGGGATGTCAAGTTTCAATATTTTACAGTTGGAAAAGGATTTCAGTACTTTTATCCACGTAGGTACCTACCCATTTTATTTATTGAAATATGGCCGTGTGGGATGTCAAGTTTCAATATTTTACAGTGGGAAAAGGATTTTAGTACTTTTATCCACGTAGGTACCTACCCATTTTATTTATTGAAATATGGCCGTGTGGGATGTCAAACTTCAAGATTTTACAGTGGGAAAAGGATTTTAGTACTTTTATCCACGTAGGTACCTACCCATTTTTTTATCGAAATATGGCCGTGTGGGATGTCAAACTTCAAGATTTTACAGTGGGAAAAGGATTTTAGTACTTTTATCCACGTAGGTACCTACCCATTTTTTAATCGAAATATGGCCGTGTGGGATGTCAAACTTCAAGATTTTACAGTGGGAAAAGGATTTTAGTACTTTTATCCACGTAGGTACCTACCCATTTTTTTATCGAAATATGGCCGTGTGGGATGTCAAACTTCAAGATTTTACAGTGGGAAAAGGATTTTAGTACTTTTATCCACGTAGGTACCTACCCATTTTTTTATCGAAATATGGCCGTGTGGGATGTCAAACTTCAAGATTTTACAGTGGGAAGAGGATTTTAGTACCTTTATCCATGTAGATCACATACGTTTAATTTGTTTTTATTATATTATTTTATTTTATCTTATGTATGTATTATTATTATTTATTGTATGTATGTATTATTCGTGTATATGTAAAAATTATTTATTTATATATTTAAAACTTTTTCTCTTTGGGTTCCTGTATTTATTTTTATTATTATTTGGGTAGGCATAGACCTATTTTTTTTTTTTTTTATTTTAATGTGGTAGGGTTGACTGGAAGACGTTGCCTAGCAACAAGTCCGCCTTTTGGCCTAATTTTGTTAATTGTCACGTTTTGTAATTTTGTTGTTTATGTATTTGTGTAGAATTATGGTCAATAAAGATTTATTTATTATTTATTTATTATTATTAGATACTTCCCATTTTTTTATTGAAATATGGCCGTGTGGGATGTCAAACTTCAAGATTTTAATACCCATTTTTTTAAAATTTACATAAATATGAGCTGAAAAGGATATGTAGTAAAAGTCTGAGAGATTGTGTGCGTAACAGTAATATACAAAAGGAATGTGGAATGAAAGTTGGTGTAATTACAAGGATGAATGTGAATAAGTTAAGATGACAAGCTCATTTAAATCAAATTCTACAGGACGGTCACGTGTTGAGCACATTGAACAGGAGAGCATGCATGAGGAATTGTATGACAGTGACGGAAGCGAAAGATGTATGCAAGGATAGAAGGAAGTGGCTCTCGATCCTTTCTGTCTACCCCGCGAGGAAAGCGGCGTAATGGTATGTATGTATGTATGTGTATGTAATGTAGGTATATTGTTATAATTTTATATACTGTTAGTCTCACTAACATATATTCTATAGACCATTAAAGGATGACGTCACAGAAAAATCATTGAGGGGCATCAGGCATCCCAACACAGCAGACGATTACGGTGTAATATTAGGTGGAACGCCTAAAGAATACCTTATAATCAAAAAAACTCTCAGTGTTGATTTTGTTATTATTTTGTCGTGTGCTTTTCTTTTTTTTTTCTTATGGCATAACATCCTGCAAGGATGATTTGCGCAATCTGATTGTTTGCCCCCCAAGCAAAAGCAAATCCATAGTGACCTTTAATGGTCTATTATATGTTCTCTACTTTAATGTGACACTGTGTATATAGTTGATACAAAAATTATTGCTGCCTACATAAAATAATTTTTATTTATATATCGTTGCCGTGGATGTGAAGTGATCCAACCCACAAGACAGACATTCCGAGAAAAAGGGTGTTGAAGTTACGCTGTTACATCCGAAAATACTAATCTTACAATAACTAAGTTATTTTTGCATGGATTTCGCTAAAAAATTTACACAATATTCCTGATCACATATTCCACTAATATAAATAACAAAATATTAAAGAATTTATATATTTTAGAAGTAAACACGAATTTATCACTTGGGTTATTTCACCACTGTGGCTGAGAAAGATCCACCTGTAAAAAAATTGTTGGAAAGTTACGCGCTATGCGGCTTAGATCTTTTCACTTCTATAATTTAATTGAACTATTTGTTCCTATATGCGTTAGTGAAATGCTCTAACATACTTGAAATGATTGTAAAAACACTTAACATCTCTTCAAAATCTTCCAAAAATGCCCTTTAGGAATATCAAATCACTTATTTCTCTTCACCACTATGTTCTCCGTGGTTTTCTGAACAAAACTGCATACTAAACCCATTTTTCAAAAAAGTGTGGCTTGGATCACCTCCACGGCAACGATATACCTACTTACTGTTTTTTTTATATATATATTTCCCTTATTCCCGTGCAACGCCGGGTATTTAAGCTAGTAATAATATAACTTTAGCTATAATAATAATATATTATAATGCCAAAAGCTACAATACAAAATTTATTGTTACCATTTTTCACCGAATAAAGTTGAATCACATTCATTGATCATTTGCATTTATTTTAATAATAATAATGATATGGATTGCGTAGTGCATTGCATTGTGTATTTTAAATTGCACAGCGCCTACATAAATTATACAATAATGATTGATTCGGTTGAACAATATTGATGAATATGGAGTACCTACTCAGAGGAATGTATTCTGTTTTGGGACATCTATATATTGTGGGCATACACACAATAGTATGTATTAATTGTGTGGGAAGTTATTCGTTGTTCAAAATGTAGTCCGATAAAAAATGGGCTGTGAAGAGGAAAGAATGACAAAGAGGATATAGTTTGAAAGGAGGGGTGTGAGAACTTCATGGCTTGACCATAAAGATCAAATTGTGTGATCAAATATGTCGAGTAAGAGAAATCGACGTGCGTGCTTGAGAAATTGTATGAATCTAGAAGAAACGAAAAAAGAATGCAAGGACAGATTTGTATGGATTTCCGTTCTCTCTGCCTAGGACCATTTTATTTGTCAAAGAACAGCCTCACTTACGTATTGGTACATAGTTTTTGAAATATACTAATCCCATCACCACAAATATTTACATTGTATGTATTATTGCGGTAAAATGAAGGTTTTTTCAGGTTTTAGCGATGCCATACCATGATGCGGATTTTGTAAATTTATTTGACAGGTAAATAGAAATCTAATGATTATTTAAGTTTTTTGACATGTGTCTCGTATTTTGTAATAAAATAATAATTTTGACGAATAGAAGATTTTATCAGTTTTTTCAGAGGTCCATGTCATGATTGCGATTACATGTCTATTTTGACAGGTCTTTCAAAATCCGATGATTTCATGAGATTGTGACAGGTGTCTCAAAATCTTGCGGTAAAATGAGATTTTTGACGACAACGAAGTTTATTTCAGGTTTATGAGATGCCATACCATGATGTTGATTTTGTAAATTTTTTGACATGTGCTTTACAATTTTGTGATCAAATGATATTTTTAACGAAAAGAAAATCATGAATGCGATTTTATGTCAATTTTGACAGGTCTTTCAAAATGCGATGATTTCTTGAGATTTTGACAGGTGTCTCAGAATCTTGTAATTAAATGATAATTTTGATGGGTCTATGATTATTTAAGTTTCTTGACAGGTTCCTCACAGTTTTGTGGTAAAATGATATTTATGTCGACAACGAAGTTTATTTCAGGTTTTTGAGATGCCATGCCATGCCGGTTTCGTGAATTTATTTGACAGGTCTATCGAAATCTGATGAATATTAATTTTTGATGACTACGAAGTTTATTTCAGGTTTATGAGATGCTAAACCATGTTGCCGAACCTGGTTTGGCCGACTTGGCCGACAGGTCTTCTAAATGTTATGATTATTTGAGATTTTTGACTGGTACCTTACAATTTCGTGGTTAAATGATATTTCTGACAATTATTTCAGTTTTTTGAGAATTGCATGTCATGAAAGATTTCATGTCTATTTTGACAGATTTTTCAAAATCCGATGATAACTAGAGTGCCTCGATACAATGATATTTTTGACGAAAAGAAAGTTTTTTCAGTTTTTTCAGAGGGCCATGTCATGATTGCGATTTCATGTTTATCTTGACAGGTCTTACAAAATCCGAAGATTTCATGAGATTTTGACAAGTGTTTTGACAAGAATTTTGCGATAAAACGATATTTTTGATTACTACGAAGTTTATTTCAGGTTTTTGAGATGTTGTCCATTTTGTAAATTTATTTTTACCTGTCGGTCTATCAAAATCTGATGATAATTTGAGTTTTTTTAACAAGAACCTTACAATTTTGTGGTAAAATGTTATTTCTGACAATTGCGAAGGTTTTGACAGGTCCATGTCCTGAAAGCGATTTCCTGACAGGTCTCTCAAAATCCAATGATAACTAGCCTTTTTTGACAGGTGTCTCAAAATCTTATAATAAAATGATATTTTTGACGAAAAGAAGGATTTACAGTTCCATGATTGCGATTTCATGTATTTTTTGACAGGTCTTTCTGAATCCGATGATCACTTAAATTTTTTGACAGGTGTCCCAAAAAAATAATATTTCTGACGTAAAGCGCAATCATGGAACTGAAAATCCTTTTTTTCGTCAAAAATATCCATTTATTACAAGATTTTGAGACACCTGTCAAAAAAGTCTGGCAATTATCGGATTTTGATAGACCTGTCAAAATATACATGAAATCGCTTTCATGACATGGACCTCTCAAAAAAACAGAAATAATCTTTGCAATTGTCCGAAATATCATTTACCTCAAAATTGTGAGGTAAGTAACAAGTGTTAAAACCCTCAAATAATCATCTCTCTCAAAAAACAGAAATAACCTTTGCAATTGTCGGATATATCATTTAACCTCAAAATTCTGAGGTACTTGTTAAAAAAAAAACTCAAATTACATACATACATACATACATACCATCACGCCGCTTCCCTCGCGGGGTAGGCAGAAAGGATCGAGCGCCACTTCCTTCTATCCTTGCATACATCTTTCGCTTCCGTCACTGTCATACAATTCCTCATGCATGCTCTCCTGTTCAATGTGCTCAACACGTGACCGTCCTGTAGGATTTGATTTAAATGATCTTGCCATTTAATCCTCGGACGTCCGCGTCTCCGAGCACCATTCCTCTCAGCCAAATATATCTTCTTAGTCATTCTGTCCTCATTCATTCTTTCCACGTGCCCAAACCATCTTAACTTATTTACATTCATCTTTGTTATTACACCAACTTTCATTCCACATTCCTTTCGTATATCACTGTTACGCACACGATCTCTCAGACTCTTGCCACACATCCTTCTCAACGATCTCATTTCCACTGCATTTATGCCACTTTCATCCTTTTTTAACCATGTCCACGTCTCACTTGCATACATAAGTGTTGGCACTAAGATAGCAGAGTGCACCAACCTTTTAGCTGTGGTGGATATGTTTCTATTTGCAATTATTGGTCGGATTGCACCATTTACCTTATTGCCAGCAACTTTTCTCCTTTCAATATCGCTTTCACACTTCCCATCTCTCGTGAACAAACTACCTAAGTACACACATTCGTCAACTTGCTCTAACACTTCGTTGTCAATCATTACCTGGCATACTGTTCTCTCACTTCCTCTTTCAAACACCATGATTTTTGTCTTTTTTGCATTCATTCTCAATCCATTAATCGCACAATTTTCATACACACACGTCATCATTCGCTGTAGATCACTTTCACTTTCAGCCATCAATACCAAATCATCGGCAAACATTAACGCTCTTACATTCATCCCATTCATATCAACACCTACATTCAGTTCTTTCAATGGACGAATACAATGATCAATGTATAGGTTAAACAGCCATGGCGACATCACGCACCCTTGTTTTACTCCTTTTGTCAATGTGAACCATTCCGACAGGTTATTGTTCACTCTAACACACGCAGAACTTCCTGTATATAGGGACGCAATGGCGCGAATTAGCCGACTACCCACCCCACACATTGATAGTACTTGCCACATTTTCTCACGATCTACTCTATCATAAGCCTTTTCTAGATCAACAAACGCGCAGAAAAGCTTCTGGTGTTTCTCCAGGAGCTTCTCTGTCACCATTCGCAAGGAGAAGATCTGGTCCACACACCCTCTACCACTCTGAAAGGCACCTTGCACATCCCATACATTCGTCTCAGTCACTTTTCGAACTCTTTCAATCAATATTCTTGCATACAGTTTCCCCACCGAGCTCAGCAGACTAATAGCCCGATAACTCCCGCATTCTAGTCTTGACCCCTTTCCTTTGTATAGAGGGCATATCACAGCTTTTCGCCAGTCTTCTGGCGTGCAACCTTCCCTCCAACACTGGTTAAAGAGTGCATGACACCATTCGAGAGTCCTCAGCCCACTCAGACTGATGAATTCCGTAGAGATCATATCATACCCAACCGCTTTGCCATTCTTCGCCTTCTTCAATGCATTCTTAACCTCATCCATAGTTATTTCTTCATCCCTTGCTTCATTCGCATTTTCCCTTTCACTATTCTGGCTTGGATATTCGCCTCCACTTTCAAACAGCTCCTCAAAATATTCTTTCCATCTATTCACAACGTCAAGACCATTCATCAACATACATCCCTCTTTATTTCTAATCGCATTCATACTATTCATCTCATTGTTGCTTCTTTTACGCTTAACTTCTTTCCAAAACATTTTCATATTTTCTTTCACACTTTCCGACAATTTCTTACACTCTTCCTCGTCCAATAATTTCTTTTTTTCCTTTATCAGTACCTTAACTACTTTCTTACATCCCTTGTACATTTCTCTAGCACTCTCCTTTTTTTCTTGATCTAGATAACGTGAAGCTAACACATCCATCCATGCACTCTTCTTCTTCCTTACTGCGTCTTTTACCTCATCATCCCACCATGCATCACCTTTTTTCCGTCCGATCACAGTTTCTCCACAGATATCTTTTGCACAGTCCACTAGCACTTGTTTCATCACACTCCATCTCTCATCTACACTCAGTCCATTGCCTTCATTTGCATCAAATTTCATTCTCGTTTCTCTTTCATACTTTTCCCTGCACTCCTTGTCGTTCAACTTTTCGACTTTTATCCTCTTAGCTTTTTCAACTTTATGTGTTTTTGACCGCCAGCCAGAGAACAAGCATATTCTTGAAACCACAAGAAAATGGTCTGTTTCCAGCTCCGCGCCCCTATACACACGCGTGTCAATGGTGGCTTTCCGAAGATTTGAGTCAACACATACATAATCGATTAAAGATCTCTCACTCCCTCTCTCCCAAGTGAACAAATGGATATCTTTGTGCCCAAAAAACGTATTGGACACAAAGAGATCCCATTCCATGCATACCTCAAGCAGTCTTCTTCCATTATCATTCACTCTTGCGTCACCGTGATCACCTAACACGCTTTCATAGTCTCTTCTTCTCACTCCAACCCATCCATTAAAATCTCCAGCCAGTAAAATCCTTTCATTATCTTTCTTAGCTTCTACTATCTTTTTCACACTATCCCAAAACTCATCCTTCTCTTCTTCTCTAGCATCGTTTCCAGGGCCATAGCCTGCAATTAGGAGAAGTCTAGTTAACCCTACTTTGAGACGAACCCAAATGAGTCTTGGGTTTACACACTCGTATCCATTCATACATTCTGCTATTCTCCTTGCGAGAATCACTCCTACACCTTGACACGCATGCTGTTCCTCAGGCACTCCAGACCAAATTTCTATCATACCATCGCACTCACATAATCCATTACCTTTCTTTTTAGTTTCACTTAAACACACAATATCTAGATTTTTTCCATACATTACATCCATCAGTTCATTCATCTTTCCATCCATTCCTCCCCTTATGTTCCATACTCTCACTCTACACTCTCTCCTTTTCTTCGCGCCTTTCCCCACGGGAGCGGCATGGTGGATGGCGAGTCTTACCGCTGCCATTTTGTGTCCTAGGGGTTATCTTAAAAACTAAACATTCATCATCTTACTCATTAATATGAGTCTATAAGTGTACATTCTACCTAATTACTACTACCTAATTACCTACTAGGTAGACACACATAGAATAGCTTAATAATATTCGTAACAACTTATACACAACAATTATAACTTAATAAAATCAACAATAATAATCACGATAACTATAACAGTAAATTATATAGCTTAGGGTAAATACATTAGTGTCCACACTCCTTCAAGTTAATACATCTATGTATACGTAGGTAGGTATATCCTTGGTCTACACACACCAATATTCATATAGGTAGGTATGATGCTGGTCTCCTGACGTCTATGAATTAGCGTGTGTCCGTCTTATAAGTGTCCTGATACGCTAGTCCCGTCCCTGTCCTCTGCACCTATTCTCTCTCGCCTCTCCTGCGTCCTGAATAGCTGAACTGGCCCGCTTCAGGTAGTACCATATGTTTGTTGGGACTTGGGCACATGGGCCACTCTATATATAATTGTATCTGCTGTGCATACATAATATTATGTAGGTACATAGGAGATCGATTAATATAATATTATTTAGTATTGTCTTTTAAAAGTTCTAATTGTTAAAATAACTGTCTGGTTGTATACAGAGTTTTATAATTTATTTCACACTTTTACCTTTTATAGACCTATATTTGTTGCACTTTTATCGCGTATATGAGTATTTATAGTTATATTATTTACCTTATTTCACAATCACTTTACTATTTACATCACTTGTTTACACTATTACTTTTATTCAATAATCCATACTCAAACTTATCACTACATAATATAGAAATCCATATTATCACTTAATAATTAGTCCCTTAATAATTTATTACATATTTAGTCACTATTCCTATTTATTTCATATCTAACATTTTTACTTATTTATTTTATGGTATGAGTGTGCGACGCGCACGGTAACGCACGACCGTCCGCCCCCGGCGGGCAATAGATTTTCAATAGAAAACTCAAATTATCCTCAGATAATTACCCTCAAATAATCATCAGATCTTGATAGACCTGAAAAATAAATTTACAAAATCGGCATCATGGTATGGCATCTCTAACACCTGAAATAAACTTCGTTGTCGTCAAAAACATAATTTTATCGCAAATTTCTGAGACACCTGTCAAAATCTCATGAAAACATCGGATTTTGAAGGACCTGTAACCGCAATCATAGAACTGAAAATCCTTCTATTCGTTAAAAATATCATTTTATTAAGAGACCTCTCAGGAAATTGCGTTCAGGACAGGACAAAAAACAGAAATAACCTTCGCAATTGTCAGATTTAACCACAAAATTGTGAGGTTCTTGTTAAAAAAAAACTCAAATTATCATCAGATTTTGATAGACCTGTCAAATAAATTTATAAAATCTACAACATTTCAAAAGCCTGAAATAAACTTCATAGTAATCAAATATATCGTTTTATCACAAAATTCAGAGACACTCGTCAAAATCTTATGAAATCTTCGGATTTTATTAGACCTGTCAAGATAGATATGAAATCGCAATCATGACATGGCCCTCTGAAAAACTGAAAAAACTTTCTCGTCGTCAAAAATATCATTATATTGAGGCACTCTAGTTATCATCGGATTTTGAGAGACCTGTCGAAATAGCAGGAAATCGCATTAATTACATGGAACTCCCGAAAAACAGAAAAAAACTTTGCAATAGTCAAAAATATCATTTCACCACCAAAATTGTGAGGTACCTCTCAAAAAACTGAAATAACCTTCCTTTCGTCAAAAATATCATTTTATGTCATCCTGTCAAAAAAGTCAAGTAATTAGCGGTATTTTAAAAATCTGTCAAAAAAGATTTTAAGAGACCTCTCAGGAAATTGCATTCATGACATGGACCTTTCAAAAAACAGAAATAACCTTCGCAATTGTCCGAAATATCATTTTACCTCAAAATAGTGAGGTACTTGTCAAAAAACTCACAAACCTGAAAAATAAATTTACAAAATCGGCATCATGGTATGGCATCTCATAATTTTATCGCAAATTTCTGAGACACCTGTCAAAATCTCATGAAATCATCGGATTTTGAAAGACCTGTCAAAATAGACATGTAACCGCAATCATACCTCTGAAAAAACTGAAAAAAACCTTCTTTTCGTCAAAAATATTATTTTTTAAGACACCTGTCAAAAATCGCAAGTGATCATCGGATTTAGAAAGACCTGTCAAAAAAGTCTAGTAATCATTGGATTTTGAGAACCTGTCAGGAAATCGCATTCAGGACATGGACTTGTCGAAATAACATTTTACCACAAATTTGTGAGGTTTTTGTTAAAAAAAACTCAAATTATCATCAGATTTTGATAGACCTGTCAAACAAATTATCAAAATCGACAACATCTCAAAAACCTGAAACAAACTTCGTAGTAATAAAAAACATCGTTTTATCGCGAAATTCTGAGACACTTGTCAAAATCTCGTGATATCTTCGGATTTTATAAGACACAGGTCAGCAAGATAGACATGAAATCGCAATCATGACGAATCCTCTGAAAAAACTGAAAAAACTTTCTTTTCGTCAAAAATATCATTATATTGGAGGCACTCTAGTTATCATCGGATTTTGAGAGACCTGTCAAAATAGCAGGAAATCGCATCATTTACATGGAACTCCCGAAAAACAGAAAAAAAAACTTTGCAATAGTCAAAAATATCATTTCACCACCAAAATTGTGAGGTACCTCTCAAAAAACAGATATAACCTTCGCAATTGTCCGAAATATCATTTTACCTCAAAATTGTTAAAAAACTCAAATAATCATCAGATTTTGATAGACCTGAAAAATAAAATTACAAAATCGGCATCTATGGTATGGCATCTCAAAAACCTCAAACTTCGTTTTCGTTAAAACATCATTTTATCGCAAATTTCTGAGACACCTGTAAAAATCTCATGAAATCATCGGATTTTGAAAGACCTGTCATTTATTCAAATAATATTTTTAACCTCAAACAAGGTTTTTTCAGTTTTTTCAGAGGTCCATGTCATGATTACATGTCTACATGTTGTGTACCAATGATTACTAGATTTTTTTGACAGGTGTCTCAAAATCTTATAATAAAATGATATTTTTGACGAAAAGAAGGATTTTCAGTTCCATGAATGCGATTTCATGTATTTTATGACAGGTCTTTCTAAATCCGATGATCAATGAAGTTTTCTGACAGGTGTCTCAAAAAAATAATATTTTTGACAAAAAGAAGGTTTTTTCAGTTTTTTCAGAGGTCCATGTCATGATTGCGGTTACATGTCTATTTTGACAGGTCCTTCAAAATCCGATGATTTCATGAGATTTTGACCGGTGTCTCAGAAATTTGCGATAAAATTATGTTTTTGACGACAACGAAGTTTATTTCAGGTTTTTGAGATGCCGATTTTTTAAATTTATTTTTCAGGCATATCAAAATCTGATGATTTTTTGAGGGTTTATTTATTTAACAAGTACCTCACAATTTTGAGGTAAAATGATATTTCGGATAATTGCAAAAGTTATTTCTGTTTTTTGAGAGGTCCATGTCATGAAAACGATTTCCTGTTATTTTGACAGGTCTCAAAATCTGATGATAACTAGAGTGCCTCAATATAATGATATTTTTGACGAAAAGAAAGTTTTTTCAGTTTTTTCAGAGGGCCATGTCATGATTGCGATTTCATGTCTATCTTGACAGGTCTAATAAAATCCGAAGATTTCATGAGATTTTGACAAGTGTCTCAGAATTTTGCGATAAAACGATATTTTCGATTACTTCGAAGTTTATTTCAGGTTTTTGAGATGTTGTCGATTTTGTAAATTCAAATGACAAGTCTATCAAAATCTGATGATAATTTGAGTTTTATATACAAGAACCTCACAGTGGTAATATGTTATTTCTGACAATTGCGAAGGTTATTTCTGTTATTTGAGAGGTCCATGTCCTGAATGCGATTTCCTGACAGGTTATAAAATGATATTTTTGACGTAAAGAAGGATTATCAGTTCCATGATTGCGATTTCATGTCTTTTTTGACAGGTCTTTCTTCCGATGATCACTTAAGTTTTTTGACAAGTGTCTCAAAAAAATAGTATGTTCATATGAAAAGAAGGGTTTTTCAGTTTTTACAGAGGTCCATGTCATGATTGCGGTTACATGTCTATTTTGACAGGTCTTTCAAAATCCGATGAGATTTTGACAGGTGTCTCAGAAATTTGCGATAAAATGATGCCGATTTTGGAAAATTATTTTTCAGGTCTATTAAAATCTGATGATTATTTGACTTTTTTGACATCACCTCACAACATTGTGGTAAAATAATATTTTTCACCTCAAACAAGGTTATTTAAGTTTTTGAGAGGTCCATGTCATGATTGCGATTTCATGTCTTTTTTGAGAAGTCTTTCAAAATCCCACGATTTCATGAGATTTTGACAGGTGTCACAGAAATTTGCTATAAAATGATGCCGATTTTGGAAATTGATTTTTCAGGTCTATTAAAATCTGATGATTATTTGAGTTTTTTGACAATTTTTTTATTGCCTTTTTTATTGACAAAAATAATATTTTTCACCTCAAACAAGGTTATTTCAGTTTTTGAGAGGTCCATGTCATGATTGCGGTTACATATATATTTTGAGAGGTCTTTCAAAATCCGATGATTCCATGAGATTTTGACAGGTGTCTCAGAAATTTGCGATAAATGATGCCGATTTTGGAAATTTATTTTTGAGGTCTATTAAAATCTGATGATTATTTGATTTTTTGACAATCACCTCACAACATTGTGGTAAAATTATATTTTTCACCTCAAACAAGGTTATTTGAAATGAAAATGAAAAAAAAATTAAATGAAATAAAAAAACTGAAGTTTTTGAGAGGTCCATGTCATGATTGCGATTTCATGTCTTTTTTGACAGGTCTTTCAAAATCCGATGATTTCATGAGATTTTGACAGGTGTCTCAGAAATTTGCGATGAAATTATGCCGATTTTGGAAATTTATTTTTGAGGTCTATTAAAATCTGATGATTATTTGACTTTTTTGACAATTACCTCACAAAATTGTGGTAAAATAATATTTTTCACCTCAAGCAAGGTTATTTCAGTTTTTTCAGAGGTCCATGTCATGATTGCGTTTTGATGTCTCTTTTGACAGGTCATTCTCAGTCCGATGATCACTTAAGTTTTTTGCCAGGTGTCTCAAAAAAATAATATTTTTGACGAAATGAAGTTATTTTCAGTTTTTTTTGCGAGGTCCATGTCACGTTTTGATGTCTTTTTTGACAGGTCTTTCTCAATCCGATGATCACTTAAGTTTTTTGACAGGTGATTCGAAAAAATAATATTTTTGACGAAATGAAGGTTTTTTCAGTTTTTTCAGAGGTCCATGTCATGATTGGGTTTTGATGTCTTTTTTGACTTGTCCTTCCGTCCAATGATCACTAGACAGATGTCTCAAAATAATTAAATGATATTTTTGTACGAAAGAAGGTTTTTATTCAGTTTTTTCGGAGGTTTTTCTAAATCATCGGATTATTTGAATGTTTGGACAAGTACCTCACAGGTATTTAAATGATATTTCTGACAATTGCGAAGTTTATTTCTGTTTTTTGAGTGGTCCATGTCATGAATGCGATTTAATTTTCATTTTGACATTTCTTTCAAAATCCGATGATTACATGAGATTTTGACAGGTGTCTCAGAATATTGGGGTATTATGTTAACTTTGACGTCATATAAGATTATTTCAGATTTTTGAGTAGTGTACACCATGGTATAGATAATATGATGCCGTTTTTGTGATTCATTTGACAGGTCTTCCAAAACATGATGATAATTTGAGTTTTTTGCCAGGTACCTTACAATTTTGTGGTTAAATATATTGTGGTAAAATGATATTTTTAACCTCAAAGAAGGTTATTTCAGTTTTTTCAGAGGTCCATGTCATGATTGCGGATTCATGTCTATTTTGACAGATCTTTCAAAATCCGATGATTACTTAAGTTTTTTGACAGGACCTTGCGGTAAAATGATATTTTTGACGACAACGAAGGTTATTTAAAGTTTTCGAGAAGTACCATGATGCAGTTTTTATGATTCATTTGACAGGTCTACCAAAATCTATGTTTATTTGAGTTTTTTGACTGGTACCTCACAATGCTGTGGTAAAATGGTGTTTTTAACGACAAAGAAAGTTATTTCTGAGAGGTTTAGACCTCTCAGAAATACGACGACGGTTTTTTGTGTGTATATGATAATTTTTGGAATTTTTTCACAGGTGTCTCATGTGATGAAATGATTTTCTGACGGGTCTATCAAAATCTGTCGTTTTTGTGATTCATTTGACAGGTCTATCAAAATTTATGATTATTTGGGTTTTTTGACAGGTGACACGTTATGGTAAAAGGTTTGTTTTGACGAAGAAGAAGGTTTTTCCAGTTTTTGTGAGATATATATCATAATGCCGATTTTGTGATTTTAATTTTTGTGAAGCGAAAGATGTATGCAAGGATCGAAGGAAGTGGCGCTCGATCCTTTCTGCCTTCCCCCGCGAGGGAAGCGGCGTGATGTATTAGTGATGCAACGAATGTGTGATTTTGAATATTCGCGAATGCTAATGCAAATATTTGTTGCCGATATTCGCGAATGCGATGCGAATAGCGAATATTGACTTGCTTAAATTTCTACAATTGGTCAAACATCAAAATTTCTAAAGTAAAATTCCAAGCTCGTTACAGACCAATTCAATAACTACTACTACTACAACTATACAATCACGGCATATCCCACAACTGGGGTAGCCAGCAGATCAGCTGCATGTAATAAACATACAAACTGTCCAATCCAATAAAGTAGATAACAACAAACAAAAGGTCTCAGTCAGTATCCCATTATTATAATACATTTTAACAGTTGTTTGTTTGATCTGCAATATTTTATATCCATTATAACAGGTTCTATTCGATAGATACTGATTTACATTGACCTATGTGTGTGTATCAGTACTCATTTTCTCAGACTTTTCTCTTTCCTAACGTATTTCACATCCTTCATACCTGACATTTGTCAGGTATGAAGGATGTATTTACATAAAATGACATCTACAAAATACATACATACCTGACAAATGTCAGGTATGAAGGATGTATTTACATAAAATGACATCTACAAAAAAACAATCAATTTGTTTTTTTGTGTGTGAAGATGAAGATGATCAGCTGAACAATGAATATTATATGAATATTTTGACAGGTTTGGTCGCAGGTCGCACTACTTATTTTCTCTTTGAATTTCAGTCTATACAATATAGATTGTTGCTAATGTATATATGATTTATTTTTAGCGTTCATATTTTGAAAATGCTTTTGTTATGCACTATCATAATATGGATGACATTTTGATATTTATTACAAATTGCTTTAGTTCAGATGTTTATTAACTGTTATGTTATCTCTATTTGTATTTGCGTAAATAATATGCGGCGGTCATGCTCAGTTTCTGTCGGATCAGAGAATTTGGAAATTGGGAAAAAAGTAGAACAATCATTGCAATTTTTTCTTGGATAAATCCAGAACTTGTCAAAGGGAATCAGTTTTTGTCACCAACCAAAAAACACCACACACTAATGCAGTTATTTTTTTTAACACAGTCACGACAACCATCTATGGCAATCACGACATTACCCATGAATGGGGTATCTGGGGTAGCATATTTAGCATATATTGTATAAGTATTTTTGTAATATATGTGATTCAGGCCATAACAACTTAAAAAGTGTAAAACACAAAATTTTAATGTGATTTTGATCTATGCGTGCGAATTTCGTTGTCATAAGAACCACAAAAAAAGTTAGAAATATTAGAGTGCTAGCTTAAAAGTAAGTTAGAAGTTTGGTGCGAATATTTTTCTTTTCTGCTTCCAAAATATTCGTTTAAACGTCTGACAGGTCCAATTTGGATGTATTATTGATTATTATATTACTACCTGTTAGAAAACTTTTTAAAAGGAAAACTTACAAGCAAATAAAATAAACCCTTTCAATTATGTTTATTTACACACAGACAATAGAATTCGTCCTGTTTTACATTCCATTCAATGGAATGCCTGGAATGCCAGGATTCGTGTAATTTGTCCTGGTGGCTGTAAACTTGACCCAGTCAGACAATATAAACTTTTACGACTTGTCAATAAAACTTTTATATCTTTGGTCATAGATTTTTTGTTATTTGTCATTCAAACTCACAAATGCTGGGTAGTATGCCATGGACATCATTCTTTAATGAAAGTCTTAAGATAATTGAAAGAATAAAATAAAAAAATAAGGTTACCAATTTAATAACGAGAATAACCTTATAACATTTTACTCCCGATATTCCCAGTCTGGAGAAAGATCAAAGATAAAATATTTTTTTCGCTTCGTAGTTTTTACCGGGCAGCTTTGGCAGCACCGGCCAATGGGATGTGCAAAGAGTGATTTGAACGAACATACATAATATGTGAAATATTATAGAAATATTATTTCAGAAAATTCAGCAGGGACCTGCAAGCTGCAGGACATCCTGCAGCAGGACCGGAGGCGGTGAACTGGCTATCAGTGCTGGAGCCAAGACTGGGGAGGATACGACGCAGCCCACATGGATTAAGATTTATCAACACACCGAGCCATACAAAAAGTATAGTAAGTATTTCCTAGATTCTTCTTCCTTCACCCTTTAACCCTCCTATCGAGAGGACAAGATGGAAAGAAGTATCCTTGATTCACAACAGAGCATTTAGCATCCTTTGAAAAAGATCAGACACATAATCAATGGACAAAGCAAACCTTGCGACAAAGATGGGTTGCATGTTCATGTCCCATCCGGGGCACTACCAAATACAGTGATGTTGTCTTATATGATAGTTTCATGTGTTAAACTAGTAAGTAAAGTGATGTAATAAAGCTTAGTAAAGCTTCCCTTCCATATTCCTTAAGGCATAGAGATCCTGGGTTTATTCCTGGTGTTTGTAGCTTTCATATTATTTTCACAAGATCTCTCTCTATGTGGGTGGGTGGGTAATTATAGTTTTCATACGATGGAAAGCTTGTTTATTTTTCATGATGTTTGGAGTGACTCGTCTAATATGGATGAAAGTTAATTATACCCACTTTAATGTTTCTTAATTAATGTAACATTTCTGTATTTTCAGAAGTTTTTTATACATACAATAATGTTATTTATTCACTTTGTGTAAAGACAAGACATTTATTTGTTTATTTTACAAAACAAACTCATTTATTACATGATGTCAGCGTCTACGGTCTCTAAATAAAAAAAAAATAATCTCGAGAAAATAAATTTATGTCATAATTTTTTGTACTTATATCTTTCTTTGTCGTCACAATCGTGGAGTATTTCGTGGCATCGAATAGGTTTCCAACTCTTTTTCGTAAGTTTTCAAGTGTCCTATGTTTAAAAAGGCAGGTGTTAAAAAAAACACATTTATATTTATATTTCTCCCCAAAGCACGAGCAACGCTCAATTTTGGGGAGTAATTGTATTAGGATAAATAAATGTATTATTTTATTGTACGATTATTGTAAGTGATATTTGTGATTAATAAACTATTATTATTATTATTATATCGTTTGAAAATCTTTAATATTTTGTTGGCGCAGAGTGGACAGCGTGCATATGCATATTTATTACATACAACTTATACAGTGATGGTGCCTACATTTTGTAGTATTCGTAACAACAACACTACCTAATCTTTAAAATTTGTTTCCATCTCTCTCTATCATCATCATGGTATCTCCCAGTCGCGTGTAATAAACATACGGATAATCCTTTCTATAACGATTAAAAAATTAAATATTCATTTAATGCTTCAGAACAGACTTAAGTCCAGTAAGGCAGTAAATTACATTCGTAATGATTATTTAAGGAAAATTTGTATTTAGATTTAAAATATATTAATGTTTAATTTAAAGTGGTTTAGTTTTATATTTCTGGAAATAAATATAAAAATATAATAATAATAAAGATGAAAAATACTTAACAATTTACAGGAAAACATAGAAAAAATAATGAGAATATTATTCTCTACCTAGAACTCTATCATGTGAATACATAAAATACAATCATTTCCTTTTTTACTATTTATCATAAACAATGAGATAGTCAGAGATTTTACTGTATGTAGTAAAATGCAAATCGTCTTCTATGTATACTTTCAACATTGTCCTCTTTACAATAAATATACCTTATGTTTTAAAACTATATAATTGTAAAATAAAACAAATCATAAAAACAAATAATGTAACATCTTGAAAATCAAATATATTTTGTTTAAGAATAGTTGGTAATAAAAGGAGATCAAATTATTGTTATAAAAATATTTAAAGTCTTTTCTATTAAAATTTTACGATGTAAAATACATTGTTGAATGTACAGTAAAAATATAGCGAGAATATCCATCCAACTGCATAATCCATCCGCAAAATATTGTTGCATGATAATAATAAAATTAAAACTATTATTGTCATAACGTATGGTTACACTACGATGTAACAAAACCACAATGGCGGCAGATGACATCACAAATCAACATCCAATCAACGCGTGCCTCGATGCTGTTTTACAATATGGCCGCTAGAGGGCCATTCGTATCGTGGCCATACAAAATACACGGCCTAGGAACGAAGAATACCTGTTTGTTTTTTTTTTTCAAAAAAGTATTATTGCCAATCCAAAAGAAGCATCATTGCTTGCAATACAAATTACTTACTTTTTTCTTAATTTACTTACATATTTTGGTGTTTGCACACAGTGCGAGGGAATTCATTTAATTTATCGTAAAGACAAGAGATGACATCTTAAGAAGTGAATTTGATATTGCATTAGCAAAGTTGAAAGACGGCAAAGCACCAGGTATTGACCTGATTCCATCAGAGCTGCTTAAATGCGCAGGAAAAGGCATGCTTGATACATTGTATAAGCTTGTCTGCAAAATATACAACACAGGAGAGATACCTGAGGACTTTGCCAAATGTCTGATACGAGCGCTTCCTAAGAAAGCAGGCACGACAAAGTGTGAACAACACAGAACCTTAAGCATGATATCACACGCTTCTAAGATACTCACCAACATTATAATGAAAAGGGCGGAAAATAAAATCAACGAAACACTTTCAGAAGATCAATTTGGATTCCGCAAAGAGACAGGCACAAGAGATGCAATCCTGAGTCTCAGACTTACTCTAGAAAAGAGAATAACAATTAATAAAAACACATATATAGCATTCATCGACCTTGAAAAAGCATTCGATAAAGTAGAATGGGAACAACTTTTTAACACCCTCAACCAGATAGGAATGAGTTATAAGGATAGAAGAGCAATCTGGAGCTTATACAAGAACGAAATGGCTGTGATTAAAAGCGGAGAGAGCTGTGCAGAAGCAAGGGTCGAACAAGGCGTAAGACAAGGATGCTCAATGTCGCCAGCTCTCTTTAACTGCTATATACAGCGAGCCATTGATGAACTGAGAGAAGAAATGAAGTAAAAAAAGGACAGGAGTAAAAATAAATGGGAAAAAGGTCGACATGATAAGATATGCTGACGACATAGCACTGCTCGCAGACTCCGAGATGGAGCTGAACGAAGCTTTAGGAAAATTGGAAAGTATACTGTTGTCAAAGTACAACATGAAAATAAATAAAGAAAAAACAAAATGTATGGTCGTTGGAAGAGAGGAAGCGACTGCGAACATTGCATTAAATGGAGTGAGCATCAAACAAGTAAGTGAATTCGTGTACCTGGGCAGCAGAATAAACCAGGATGGACGCTCCAAAGCAGAAATTGTAAGCAGAATAAACCAGGCAAGGATTGCCTTCAACAAAAAATCGAAGATATTGGAATCCCCAAATATCGACTTAAGCGTAAGGAAGAACCTTACTAAAGCCTTTGTATGGAGCATTCTGCTTTATGGTTGTGAGACATGGACCATCAGCAAGAGTGAAAGCGGACGGTTGGCGGCCTTTGAGATGTGGTGCTACAGACGCATGCTTAAGATCCACTGGTCGGAGCACGTCGAAAACGAAGAAGTCTTAACCAGGGTAGGCGAAAAAAGGCAACTCCTTAAGAGAATCAGCCAACAACGAGCTAACTGGATTGGCCACAACATCAGGCACCCAGGACTACTCATCGCCATCGCGGAGGGTAAGACCGAGGGAACAAATGGCAGAGGCCGACCAAGAGACGCATATATGGACCAACTGAAGAGGGACATGAACTGTGGCTCATACGTAGAGCTTAAAAGACTGGCTGAGAATAGGGAGGAATGGAGAAGAAAAACCAAACTCGTTGCAGACCAATTCAATGGATTGTAACTAAATATATATAAAGACAAGATGGATAATAACTCATAAAGTGCATTTTTAGTCTATTGACCAATTTTGTAAGTTATCTACTTTTTGAAAAGATTGTATTGCAATGTATATTAAATTCAATCCTTAGGTTGTTGTTTTATTTTCTTTGAAATAACCAAGTTACCAAACACGTATTCCGATTTATAATATATGGGACAAGATATTTTGTTAAATGAAAAGTAGAGATAAGATTAATATTCTACTTTTGAGTTAACAAAATCAGGTGCCAGCAAAACTTCCCTTCCACGACACAAGCTTTTAACTTACTGTGAAAGGTGTATAAGGTTGTATCAAAATACAAATAAACCCAAGTTTATAATAAAACCCCAGATATATCTAAAAAAAGTTTTTAGTTCATTAGTGGTAGCTTTATATTATATGTTTTTATATTATATGTTTATAATTTTGGTATAATTGTGTGTTAAACTTACACTGTTTCTTTATTTACTTTTGTAAACTTATTTTGTATTATGTTTTGAACACAAATAATAATTTTTTTGTTTTTATTTTTTTATGTAGGTATGTAAAGATTGTTGTGTGCTATTATGAAAACTGGAAAAGGCGAAAGCCGTTTATTGCTTAAATAAATAAATAATATAATGTAGAAAAAAAAATTGTTTTGGTGAAAATATTATTTTCTTTCTGAGAATTGTTACAACCATGGCTTTTTCATTCATCACGTGATATCCTCTGCCATGTATAGAGTCCAATATAGTGTCCTCTGAGTGGCATCCTATATATTCCTATATTTCCAAAAGGTGATGATCGACCACCTCTTCCTCATCTCCCTTCCGCTGCCCCAGAGCTGTTACGAGCATTGCTGAAGAGCAATATATTAAAAATAAAGCAATTCTAGTCAGTCAACCACGTGATGTATTGAAATTTTGAAATAGGTACCTAGGCCAGTATTTGGTTGGTCTCTTATCACAATATCACTATCTACATATTACAGAAATGTTGTGACACCTGATGTTTGAATTATTCTACCATACGATAGAATGTTATTTCCTGGGAATGAACAATCAAATAGGTTCACCATTATCTCTTTTTACAATCTCATGAACTTAAAACAACGACGACAAAATAATCTCGTAATATTTTTACCCTCCCTTTTTATAAACTTTAATTTTTTTACTTATATATTTTTTTTGATAATGCAAAT
Organism: Athripsodes cinereus; assembly: GCA_947579605.1. Taxonomy (NCBI): domain Eukaryota; kingdom Metazoa; phylum Arthropoda; class Insecta; order Trichoptera; family Leptoceridae; genus Athripsodes; species Athripsodes cinereus. Next base: position 24,137,123 of record OX388316.1, read on the forward strand.
GATTCATTTGATAAATTAATATTTATCAAAAGTGATCATTGATTATGAATATTCTCCAAAACACATATCCAATGATTTTTCCGGTATAAATGATCTGGATGATACGATCACGACATATGCAGCTGAACAGCTGCATGTGATAAATATGCAAGCTGTTCTCTCGGTGCTAGCAAAAATTTGAGATTTTCGGTATAGCTGGCAAACCTCATCGCAGAATTTGAGATGTTTATTGTCTTTATTTTTTCGAACACCTGCCTTTTACACGACACACATCAATTCTTTGCCGGATGCTCCACTGAACAATCTGGATGGTTATATATCAAAATGAATTTTTAGAAGATTCCAGAGTCTTATCCTTTTGCTTACAGCCCCCCTTCCAGTCCTGGACAAAGGCCTCCTCCATTTCCTTCCGAACTATTCGATCCTACGCCATCTGCATCCAGTTGACACCAGGGTGTCGAGTGATGTCATCCCTCTACGGCATTGGAAGTCTTCCTATGCTTCTGGTTGACGCTCGTGGTCTCCAAGGACTTCTAATGTACTATGTCTCACCCATCGACACGTTGTGTAATATCAATTATTTAAGCTTTACGTCAACAATAGTTTCGATACAGAAAAAAAACACCAAAGTAAGAGAAACGGTTAAAAAAAACAAAACAAACTTTATCAAATGAAACTAAAATAAATTAGGATTATAATGTTATTTTCATCATCTCATCCTTCTCTTGTGGTCATCCTATCTGTGATTGGTAGTAATTGCCATATAGATTAGAATCACGACGCAGGCAGTAGTAGAGGCATACTATTATACAACCGCTGGGAATTAGTTTGACCATGAGATTTATGCTCGTATCGGGACGGTACGGAACGGTAGTGCGACCATTGTCCGGACTTAACATGTAGATATACCACATTACACGGATTATCTTTTATCAATTCACTATCGACAGTCTGACTTGCGCTCATATTAGCTGTTTCTCAGTTTATTCAGAGAGACAAATGTGGTTTAAAGAGAAAATCAAAGTCAATGTCTCAGGGCGGCTGATTGATTAATCAGCCGTCCTAAAAGTCCGTCAAGTCCTCATGCTCAAAAGAGCTTACGAATGACAGCTGAAAACAGGCTTTGTGGTCAGATGATGGAACGAAGAAATTGGATGCAACCAGCCCAGAATTTCACTTAAGGGAACAAAAAATCATAGAGAAAAAATATGAGAACATAATACATACATACATAGACAATTCACACAAATCGAGCTAGTCCCAAACTAAGACTGAAAATAATGACTGAAATAAAAACACAGTAAGCCTATTTTCATAGCCAAATTTTACAGACTTATTACAGATTTGAGATTTCACTACATGAAACTATTTACAAATTTAAATTATCTTTTAATCTTCTATCACTGTTGCGTCACAATTCTCCGACGTTGATGATAACTGAATGAGGTGATGATACTATTCTTTACTTTCTATATTTGTTTTTCGTACATTCCGATCGTTCATTAACCCTCGATCTTTCTTACTTTGCCATTTTTTGAATTCCTCTAATTCCTCAATCTTTACAGATTTTCAATCTTTTTCAATCTAATTCTTTTTTTTCCTTTTTCCAACGAAGCTTTCTGCCGTAAAATGCGACGGCGGATAATTTACAAAATAATTTACAAAATACACATGTAACCAATCTAAATCAATACGACATGCTGTGTACGCTGAATACTATATACAATATACACCTATGTATATCAAAATAACTATTCCCTAAAGCCTTCTGAAGTGGGATTGCTCATTCAGGATTTGCTTAGGGGTTTGTAGTTAGTACCCTTAGTCAAGCGTATTGAATATGTAATCGAGGTAAGCCATATTTTAAAGCTTATTTAAGTTTAGCGTCAAAACCAATTTTTTTGAATAAAAAATCTTAGTGTCTTTTATCGTTGTAGATACATAGATACAGATACAGATACATGGATCACTTACCAAGAAAATTACCTAGCACTTAGAAAACATTTGTTCTTATATCTATCTACTTACATATATCAAATCTTCAAGTTAATCAATAATATATTTTTCTTCAATGATTTCCCTTACACGGAGCACCCGGCCATTGCCGGGTTTATTAGTTAATTGATCTCCCACTATTTCCGTAAGTTTTCTAGAGTACTTAAATAAAAGGCAGGTGTTCGAAAAAATATGTATTTACATTTTAGGTCTTTGATTCAGCGACAAGGTTTGTCACCCATCCTGAATGACTGATTTTTTATTTGGCACGGAGAGGATAGTTTGCATGTTTAAATCGTTGGCATGTTTAAATAGTGCTCATTGAAAAAAACATTACATTTTGTTAAGCTCGTCAGTGCAAACGAGTGGATGGCCTTGAGAAGAATAGAAGCTCGTCAGTGGCGTCGGTACACCAAAATCAATTGCGCTTATTAAATTATAAAAAATAGCCCTGAATAGTTCCATAATATTAACCTTATCAAATGAGATTAACAAGATAATATTTCATCGAGTAGATTACTGCCGCAATACAAAATAATAATTTAAAACCTGTTGTATTTTTAGTCATAAAAAATATAAATTAAAAACGACCCTTCAAAATGGCCACATAATCCGTGGAGTTTTTTTATTAATAAATTTCACAATAAATGGAATATATTGTTGTCGGTGATGCGGGATAGAATCCTATATTAATAATTTAAATCATTTGTATTTGTATGACTTCGCAATATAGAACTTTTATAGGTAAACAATACAAGAACAATACTTACACGTGATGCTGTCATCGGAGTATGCTAAGAGAGAATATCGGAGCATTCGGCAAGTCGCCCGGTAGCTTAATTGGACAAAGCACTCCTTGCGTAAAGGTAGGGATGCGGGTTCAAGTCCCATCCGGGACACTACCGAACAAAGTGACGTTGTCTTTTCTACGCCTTATATGGAAGATTCATGAGTTAAATTTAAATACAATCAAAGTTTGAAAATGTCCTTAGTCAGTCAAAGATGAAATATCGAATTTCGAATAATTAATACGAACGCAAAGGAAAAACGTGCGTTTTTGTTTTAATCCAAATAAGGATCCAAGAGATGGTAGCTTTCAATCAAAAGATCCCAGATTCAATTCCACCCGCTACTGACATACTCCACCTTCACGATTTAAGCAAAGTGTTAACTGTGAGTATGTCTGGAATAATATTTGGGTTCGTTATAAATCCAGATTAATCTTCTTTTTTTAAAGTCCCTTGCAAAGAAATGGTATCCCACTCTTATACAGCTTTTTAGTATCGTGTTAACAGCAGGTGGTCGTGATGCCGTCTATTCAATGCCTGTATTATCCCATCAATCTTCCTATATGGCTGTGAGTCTTGGAACCTTATCAAGGGTCAATAGCAGAAGATACTAAGTTTCGAGAATAAGTGTCTTAGAAGGATTTAAGATGCCATGAGCATATCACAAATAAAATGTGCTGTCTGTGAATAATAATGCGTCAGCACACTCGGCAAAGCTCATCAATTTTGTAGTGTCAAGCCTAAGTCGGAGTGCTCGTACCGTCAGTAACGCTACATTATCTCCATGGTAACAACATTATCTCCATGGTAACAACGGTGCAACATTAGTAATTTCCGTTGTTACCATGGAGATAATGTAGCGTTACTGACGATACGAGCAATTCGACTTAGTAAACTCCCGAGGCCTGAGTCAATAACACATTTTCACTTTACGTTCTCGTTTCGTTAGCGTTCAAATGTAGACAATGTCGCGCCAAAGTGTTCATTTTCGTAACTATTGTGTATCTTAACAACGAAATTGACACTTGCTTGCAACTTCGTCTATACTCGAACGTTAACGGAACGAAAACGTAACGTAAAAATGTGTTATTGACTCAAGCCTCTGGAGTCTCTCATTACAGAGAATTATTAGAATTAAAAACAATTGTAAAACTAGCACTTGTATTAACACAAGAATTGTGTCCTGTAAAAAAAGTAAAACATTATATTTAACTTCTTATATTCTGCGATGGGGTAATGCAAACATTCAGAAAGTCCTATTTACTATTGTCTTGCAGACCATCATGAATATTGAGGGTTGTATATGCTAGTTTTATAATAATAAGTTATTTTTAATAGTCGTAATAAAAATGGCTAGTAACGCCATCCCGATTTTATAATGTTATCAAGATCCGTAGAGAAAATTATTAGAAAATGTCGTAAAAATTTTATGTTTTTGAGCTTTGAAAATCTATCGCCTTGCTACAACACTTTTATGTAGGTAGCTTCATTTTTGATTTAATAATAATGTTATTTTATATTGTAACATTTTGTGTAAAATCACTCTCCACCCTCCGCCTATCATCTGCGCTTCATATTAAAACACCAAATGTGTTTGGTTTAAAATAAACTTATTAACTTCCATCTACATATTATTTGTCCAAACCATCAAGATATATACCTACCACAAGTGATGTAGACAACAGACTAAATGCATGCAATAAATATGAAGATTGTCCTTTCCGTGCCAACAAAATTAAGACAATTAAGTAGTTCTGGGTAGGTGGCAAACGTCATCGCTGATCACATTACATAATTACGAGTATAAAAGTAGCAAAAACCACATTACCACCATGAACTTTTCCGATAGATTAGTAACGCCGTACGATTTTTTCTCAGAAAACATGTTACAAAATTGAAAAATGAACCAAGTGATATTTTTATTCATATAAACTGGAATTTTTGCACCTACCGACCAATAATTGCAAATATAAACATATCTACCACAACTAAAAGGTTGGTGCACTCTGCTATCTTAGTGCCAACACTTATGTATGCAAGTTAGACGTGGACATGGTTAAAGAAAGATGAAAGTGGCATAAATGCAGTAGAAATGAGATCGTTGTTTGTGTATGTGTGGTAAAAGTCTGAGAGATCGTGTGCGTAACAGTGATATACGAAAGGAATATGGAATGAAAGTTGGTGTAATTACAAGGATGAATGTAAATAATTTAAGATGGTTTGGGCACGTAGAAAGAATGAATGAGGACAGAATGACTAAAAAGATATATTTGGCTGAGAGGAATGGTGCTCGAAGACGTGGACGTCCGAGGATTAAATGGCAATCTTGCCATTGCCATTGCCATTGCCAAAAGGATCTCCTTTAAATCAAATCCTACAGGACGGTCACGTGTTGAGCACATTGAACAGGAGAGCATGTATGAGGAATTGTATGACAGTGACGGAAGTGAAAGATGTATGCAAGGATAGAAGGAAGTGGCGCTCGATCCTTTCTGCCTACCCCGTGAGGGAAGCGGCGTGATGGTATGTATATATATATATATATATATATATGGACAATTTGTAAAGCGCCGTTTACTCATAACATGACCTCAAGGGCGCCGTATATCGTATCCATCACCCGAAACTCCCAGCAAAAAGGTGTGTCTTCAGTCCTCTTTTAAAACTCTCTCCATTCACCTCCTCTCGCAGACACAGAGGCAGCTTGTTCCAACATCTGGGACCCGCAACACTAAACGCTCTATCTCCAAAGCCTGTTTTGCGAGATCGAGATGGCTCAATAAGTCTGCATTTTGCCTCACCCTGTGCTGAGCGAAGCATGAGCCGTCTTTCACTGATGGTCTCGATCTCGCACATCTCCGACAAATAAGATGGTAATACTCCCTTCAAGGCCGAAAACACCATCACACACATCTTATACTCCACTCGTTGTTATATGTAGTGTTTGTATGATATATTATAATCGTATACGATTAGTATGGTTTAATCGCAAGATATGCATCACTTGCAGGTTAGAGAAGAGAGTATTAGGTGTTCTGACGCTTAAATTGGTAGAAGTTGTCGCAGTAAAAGCCAGCCTAAGTCGATTCGCTTGCGTCGGAATACCTAATAATCTTTTCTCTACCCTGCAAGTGATGCATATCTTGCGATTAAATCATACCTATCGTATAATATAAGACAATAAACCTTTGCTGTTTTACGCCAAAACATTTAAATAGTTAGATTATGAAATTATTTTGGCCACACGATTTGATTGGCCGCAATACCAATTTTCCAATTGAATTTCTAGTCTATATAGGTCTATGACATAGAGTGTTATAGTTTACCGATTATGATACAACCCTCACAGTCATGTATGTCGTCTCAAGTTATAATTAGTTTTCTGATATGTTTGCCGTATTGTGAGTACTGTGGGTAGATACTAAATATTTCTGAGAAACTTTTGTTTTAGTTTTGTTGAGCGAAATATTGTTAGATATGGTGAAACTACCTACAGTAGGTAACTATGTACACAATCGAAATAAATAAAACAAGCGTTTTATTCTACTATTGATTATTAATCAGATTGACAATGTCCTCATAAGACGAAAGACGTCTTTCTCATAAATTAAATCAATAGTAGAATAAAACGCTTGTTTTATTTATTTCGATATGAATTTCTACTACCTAAACACCGACACAGTATGTACACAATCATTATATATAATCACAATATATTTAAATATGTTAAGTCAAAAGTCAAACTTACTAGCCGTGCCTAAGAAAAATAAATAAAACAAGCGTTTTATTCTACTATTGATTATTAATCAGATTGACAATGTCCTCATAAGACGAAAGACGTCTTTCTCATAAATTAAATCAATAGTAGAATAAAACGCTTGTTTTATTTATTTCGATATGAATTTCTACTACCTAAACACCGACACAGTATGTACACAATCATTATATATAATCACAATATATTTAAATATGTTAAGTCAAAAGTCAAACTTACTAGCCGTGCCTAAGAAAAATAAATAAAACAAGCGTTTTATTCTACTATTGATTATTAATCAGATTGACAATGTCCTCATAAGACGAAAGACGTCTTTCTCATAAATTAAATCAATAGTAGAATAAAACGCTTGTTTTATTTATTTCGATATGAATTTCTACTACCTAAACACCGACACAGTATGTACACAATCATTATATATAATCACAATATATTTAAATATGTTAAGTCAAAAGTCAAACTTACTAGCCGTGCCTAAGAAAAATACTGTTATGTATTTTATTTATTTATACATACATCCACGGCGTGAGCCTTTTACATGTTACAATATAGGTTCACAAAAACAAAACATATTCACAACAAATCGCATTCACAACACAGTTGGAACAAAACGAGAACAAGAATTGGTTGTTCTCGTTTTGTTCCAACAAAGGCGAAAAATAAAATGTAATTGGGAATCAAACTACAACAATTATAAAATTAGTCAAATCAAATCAATTAGAATATTAGTCATGAAAAATCAAAACATTGGAGTGAGAGTGTAAATGTCAAGAACAATGATTGTAATACAGTACGGAGGTATCAAGTGTCAAAGATAGAAGAAAAATTATGATGTATATGAATTGTAATAGATAATTGAAATGTCAAAAAAGTCTTGTTCTTTATTAACCCTTTCTGGACCGTAAGATTTCTACAAGCAACTTTGAATAATATCCATTTGAGATTTATTGTCAAAATGTTAGAATTATAACGAAAAATTACAATGAAGTAATGGTTTTAGAAAAAAAAGATCCCCACCTCCCGGTCCACGAAAGGCATACTTTTTTTATTACATACACACACAAGAAAATACAAAACAAACATGTTACCTATACCTTTCTTTTATGTCGCAATGTAACAATTTGTTTGACAGTATTCTAGTTTGTTTTGTATGTTTTACCTTAACGAAACTGGTTCAAAACTAGACGATGCGATGATTGAAATTTTGACATCAAATTATTACTGAAGATTTCCAATGAAATTTGATACGGAACACAATACAATGTGCTATTTTTACCTTACAATGCTTTCTGATTCATCTGGAAAAGACATTAAGATTCTTGTTAACATAATAAAACCCTTTTCAATTTCAATTTGTAGGTACCATTATTTTCACAAACCCCTTCTCATCCTAACAAAGTACCGTTAAAGGTTCCATATAACCCGTAAATATCCATCATAACATTTTAAAAAATATTAAATTGCAGATAATACATGCCACGCACACCGCGCACTCGAAAACTTACTGAAAAATGTAGGCAACTTATTCCTTGCCGGCGACTCCGAGATTTCATTTTAACAATTATTTAATGCCTATTTTTGTTTGCAGGAGCAAGCAATTTTTGGTCTACTTCTCAATCAACTCCTACCTTGAACGTCTCAATACTGAGGGTTTGATTTAGCGCAGAATACAGAGTTCAAATGCGCCGCCCAAGTTTAAACAAACTGAGATTTGATAGCTATGGATTACCATTTTATTATTTTATTAAAAAGCATTAGTTTAAAACTTTTAAATCAATAAAAAACAGTCTTAAAGCTTAATTTTATTATACTTAATGTACAGAGCCTTAAATTGTACAATATGTCTAACCTATCACTAACGCTTTCATAAAATTTCAACATGTATTATTTTATTTGAGAAGGATATGGGTTTTAATAATATTCCCGTAGGATCCCACCCTCTGAATTGAACAAAAGAGGCTCCTGATATTTATAAATATGTAGACTTAAATATTGAAAACAATTATTTCAGCCTGAAAATATTATTCTAGGAGAAGGTATTCTTAAACACGTGTGATAATTTCTAATCTGTTAATGAATGGTGCAAATATTAAATTAAAATTGATGGGTTGGAATTTGCTAAAACCACTTGTACACAAGAAACAAAAGCACTTATGGTTTTTAAGAAAGTTTTTTAATAAAAAAAATTTGACAATTGAAACACATAACGGAAACATTCCAATGAGAAAAAGTGAGCCCAAAATAGGTTCACCTGACGGTGAGAGCATATGCTCCCAATAGACGATAAATGAATAGAATAAAGTCATGTGGAATTACTAAATATTGTGAGCTTCAACGACTTTGTAGGTAAATCAGCTATTGGTGATGATAGCTGGAACTTGATACAGATTTATTCAAGAGTAGATATAATTTAGGATTTTCTATTCAATAATTATGAGTTATACATAAACATTCAGATTCGTTTATTTCCTCAAATAAGCATATACAATCAAATACAGTTTATCCATATTCCAATGAAACTAATTCCACTTTGCCACCTCACAAGGCTAAAACCTGTGTCGAATATAATATAATGTGCAAGAAACAAATTTAGACATAAACAGTTTTAAATAAAATATTTAAACTTGAATTACTATGTTTATTTGAATTACTATGTTTCAAGACTTGAAAAGCTCGTCAATGGTGCAAGTGCACTGAAATCTCGATAGCGTAATTTAAATAAATGTAACAATCAAACATAGTTATTCAAGTTTAAATATTTTATTTAAAAATGTCTAGAAATTGTTACATAGTTAATGCCTCTAAAATAAGTGAAATTCATAATAAACAGATTAGATACAACACACCAATAGACTATAGAGATCAGAAAACAGGTGCAGGAAATTAAATCGATGATAAAGAAAAATAATCAAAAAGATATCATCAACAACAAAAAATATCAATAAAACGTGGTTGATAAAAAGATTATAGAGAAATACGTACGTACGGTTCGACGTGGTCAATAGATAAACCTTTTTCTTGTGTGTCATAGAGTTTCTATGTGTCTGTATTTTTGTATTATATTTTACTATTGTCGTGATTGTTTAATGTTTACGTACAATGACAGCGAAAAGGTTTTTTTTTTACTGTAATGCTGTTCATTGTTTCATTTTACAATAAATAAATAAATATCATGATAGATAAATACGATACATAATAATCAAAAGTTAACAGATTAAAAAAAATATACATGTTATTTTACATAATTTAACAATGTTTCGTTTATTTTTTCAACTAATACATGATAAAAAAACGACAAAGAAATATTCCTCCTGAACCTTGAGTGATACGCCTTTATGTTAATAATCATTATCCTGTGTGGTCACGAACTGTCTTTCATATATATGTCCTTGCGGTGATCCGTTCCTTTCACTAAATTCCAGGTATGTATTATTATCCTGGAATTCCTGTGAAACCCGGCAGGTAGAATTAAAATGTACAGAAATATTCAGAAGATTATCAAAGATTCCCGTTATGTTATGCTCACATATATTTTCACATTTCGTCTCTCTTTTACAATACATGGCCTTTACAATAACAGCATCAAAGAATCAGTAAACAATATTGGAGGTTATTTTCTACCGTGGTGGTTTTGACCAGCCAGCCCTTCAGACTACCCAATCATATGGTTCCTTGCATGTGAAAAAATTCTAGAGTAGAAATTAGAATTGTGTGGCGTTAACGTTAGAAAGTAGAATGGCGTAACCAGTGGGCTAATTAGTTATAAAAAAAATCATTCAAGTCATCTTCCCTGTGCCTATTAAAAGTTTTGGGTTAGTTGGAAGAGATCGCGCCTTAACGAGAAACTCGCCGTCTGTATATTGGTTGTATTTAGGTATTTTGAATTAATTTCTCTTTCAAACTGTATATAGTGTGATCAATGTAAATACAGTGAGAAAAAGTTTTAGAAATCCAGGATGAATGGCATACCTCATTGCTGAATTGAAGATGTTAAATATTTTAAATAAAGGATAGAGTATTTTACGAATCTCTCTCTTTTATAGGACTTTCGAAAACTTTTTTAAAAATAAATTAGTAAGAATCTATCGATTATGTAGATTGTATACCTGAACTTCTACCGTAAGTGAAAAATTAACCTTTTCTAAAAAAAATAATTAATTCAACACATGAAACAATCATATATGGCTTCGTTACCTTATTTGGTAGTGCCCTTGACGGAACTTGAACCCGTAACCCATCCTTACTCGAGGTGTGCAGGGCAATTACATCCAGGGCACTACCAAATAAGGTGACGTTGTATTTTCTAAACTTTATACTATGATAGTTTCATGTGTTAAATTTACATATTATATAACCTAATACAATGGTTAATTGTGAAAACAAATACTCGAAAAACCACGTCTGTTTTTTTTTATTTTCATCTATGAACCGATAAACTTTTGTACCCATTTTAGTAAATGAGTTTTCTCGTAATGAAATTTATTATTTTTTTCAGGTGGTGTGTTAATAATATATTTTTTCAACATGTTTGTTGTTTGCCATATGTATGACGATGATATGGCATGTCATAAAAAAGTCAAGTAGTGGTATAATACTGATATGGCTTAAAACAGTATAAAACAGTGTACATACCAGGACTGATGTACGCGCTCATGTCGGGTTAAATCCTAGTCTTGAAATATTTGCAAATTCGCGAATTAAAATTTTCGAATTGTCTCTGAATTATTCTATTCTTCTCAAGACCATCCATTCAATCTCTGGATAATATATATCATTACCTCGCCATTTGACGTTATTTCACCATTTCACTTGTACTTAATTGTCAAAGAATTGTTCTCCCCTACGTAAGTTTTCGAGTGTCCTGTAACAGACAAGTGTTTGAAAAAACTGGACACGGCCAGCTAAGGGATAGAATTAACTTTGACTGATAAAATCCATAGTGTGGGATAGGGGTTATATATATAAAATATTATATCCTTTAAAACCATCCATTGAAAATGGATGCAAGAGATCCTTCGACTTCGGAAATAATCGTTCAAGAGGTTATTTTAACAATTCATGAATTTAAAAGCTTTATGATCAAGTTAGTTCAAATTAATCAAAACCTACACTATCAGTACATTTTTTTCACTCTATTTAGATCGGAGACACATTGCCCCTAAGTTCTTCCCTCCAACGATCCTTGTTCATTACTTTGAGATTTCATGTCTATAAATTTTTAAAAAAGACTCGATGAGAGCAAGTGCCAAACATACGCTAGAACGCCTTAGTTTGGAGTGGTCATAAATATTGGTATTTGAAGCAATGATTAGGCATGTCTCGAAAAATTACCTGGACGCAATGAATCCCTAACAACCGATGGAGTGTGTGTACTAGCGAAAAGCTAAAATTAAAACAACCCATGCTTCATCAGCTAATAATAATAACTAATGAATCATGTATTGTTAATGAAGCATAATTTAAATGCAAATCGCGAAATTGGAGAGTCTCTAGTACCAAACAATTACGTGTTTGTAGAGAGAGAAAGGGGGGGGGGAGAAAGATGACCACCCGATGTTTTATTTTTAGTGCTGCTCTGGAACATAAATCACATAGCACACACCAGCAACAGCAGACCCCAGCTCCAGTGTAAAGCAGAGGACATACACACATCATAATATTATCTGGAACCTACTTTGATACATACACAGAGTACAACATAAGCTCACCTATGTGACGATATCATCTAGATGAGAGATTTAGGACTCGTACGCGTCAATGGGGTAAAAAGGGTGAAAGATATGGCTTCACAAGGGACTTTAATCCACTAACTATTTGCATACTTATTAGGTAATCAATTAATTACCTAGTCAAATTTGGTATGGTTTTTGACCGATTTTTTTTCCAGTTTAATGAATCGAAGTCCAAAAGCAATGTCCAATCAACAACATATATAGCAGAATGAAGTAAAAAACTGTAAATACAACTTTTTAAACGGCAGTTAAACGTGTCAACGTGAAGGTATCAACCATAGTCAATAAAAATCAATTGACCAGAGAAGATTTTAAAAGACTCCAAAAAGATGGATTTACAATATTTTATAAGCTACGGTAAAATAGAGGATTCTTTTTGATTGGGATCAATTATCGTAATAAAGTTTTGAAAATTTTTATTTCTATCAGTGAAGAAATAAAAACTTATAGTAAGCAGTTGGTAACAGTGTTTCCTCAATTGAGATAGCCGTTAATGCACTTTTAAACTAATTTTGTAACTCTTTGTATGATATAAAATTTACAATGAGTGGCTTATCTCATCGCTGAATCGAAGATTCAAGAGTGTTATTCGTGACAAATAGACAGGTTCCTATAATAGAACCTGACTTTCCTGGTCACTTCAAAACTTTCGCAAATATGTAAATGGAAAACTTATTTTTAGAAAGATCATACCTTAATAATATGCCTATCGAGTTAATTTATGAACGCCCTATTATCTAGTAGGTACTCGGTACCTTGTGGTCAGAATGTGTATACATATTTATAAGTATCTGGTAGTATATAATATTATTATATACTTTAATTCTACAGATAGGAACTTTCTCTTCTCTCCCTGTAAACATAACGTCCCTTTATGACCTATCACACGCCGTTTATATTCTATATATCAACACAATATTATGTCATAAACACGGTGCTATCATATTCATGTGTTGAAATTTGTGACAAAAACTTTCATTTATTTATCTACAATATTATTATTTTGTTTTGTACCTACAGTAAATTTATGAAATTATTCACCACAAACAGCACTTTATTCCGCTGGCTTGACCGCTTGGATCAAATTCTCAAGGATAACCTAACATTATTAATACTGTTAAATTTATATCAATTTAGTAAGGAGGTACCTCTGTAGATAGGTACCTACCTAAATCAAATCATTTAATAGAAGTGTAATAGTTTATTTAAATTTATAAGTAGTTTGAAAATGGAACAGTTTTGAATATTGTGTTGTTATATTTTTTCTGTCTGTCATTGTTCGTATGTGTAGTAATGTACATATTTAAACGATTATTTCAATTATATTATTATTTAATTAAGTAAAACACCAACTTTTTATTTAACATCCACAATTCTGACCATTAATATACAAATGGTCCTTCGAGCCGGATATGAACCAGCGACCTATGGATATACAGTCAACAAAAGCTAGTGGGCATGCATGAAAGTTGACAATACGAAAATAGATTTTGTGGACAAATTAATAAATGTTTGTTTCTTTCGGCACCATTTTACGATCCTTCGAGTGTCTCAAGGATGCCGCTGTATTGGTCAGTTTCCACATTACTGCTATACTATCACGGCATATCCCACATTAAGTGGGATACCAGCAGACTAACCGCGTGTAAAAAACATGCAAATTTCAATATGGGTGGTAGACCTCATCGCTGAATTTAATTTATAAAGTTTACTTATTTTATAGATCATCTGCCTTTAACAGAACACTCGAGGACTTACAGTGGGTGACCAATTTTTGGCCGGGTGTTATAAAATTACAAAAAAATATAAAATATGAAATATTTTGTTTTTTTTGTCTTTTCCTTTCTCTTTGCCTTTTCAAATTGTCCTGGGTCTTGGTGTTATATGTATATGTGTTTAGTGGATTGTATATAATATTATGTGTATCGTCGAGTTGGTACCCATAATACAAGATTCATATCTTAGTTTGGGACTAGCTCGATCTGTGTGTATTACCCATTTATATTATGTTATGTTTTTAATTATGGCCTTAAGACCATAACTATGCAATGGCGAAATAATCACTTTCTTCTATCTAACTACGTGTAGGTGTTGGAACGTACTTATTTTTATATGTTGTTTTTTTTTTTATTTTATAATTTCAAAAAGCGAGAGAAATTCAAATCATTACAGATTTTTAAAATTAAAACATTCAGTCATATGGTATGTTTTGGGGTGTACGGAATACAGAATTTCCGCGTTACACCCCACTTGTTATGCGAAACATTAAAAAGTTCGTAACAAACAGAAAAACAAACAAAAGCATTTTATTTCATTTTATCTGCACGAAAAGAGCAGATGGAAAAAATCTCATATTAAATTTATAAAGAACATTATTAAAATAATCACGTCACTTATGAAAAAATTCATGAATTTTATTCGACAAATATAATTGAAACACAACCGCAAGTACTCGTATTATTTCGTCTCTATTTTTTTCACCTTCCCAAATTAATATTTTGTTACTTGTTTTCTATTTTGATTTCTTTGGTGATGACTCATTATTTGATACATGATCATCACTATTTACGTCAAGTCATAAAAGTTTATACCTATTTTTTTCACCTTCCCAAATTAATAATTTGTTTCTTGTTTTCTATCTTAGAAGGATTTTGGATGTCAGATGGTATGAACATGTTACAAATGATGCTGTGCGCCGGCGCACCCAGCAGAGACCTGTAATCTCCGTAATACAAGAGAGACGATGGTCCTGGCTGGGACATGTTTTGAGAATGCCCAATGATAGTTGGCCAAAAAGAGCACTGTTCTTCCGTCCGCAGGGGTTCCGTAGGCCCGGGCGTCCCTCTTTCACAATACACCGTTCCTATGACAACGATATCAGAGCGCAAGGAATGTCGTGGGAAGAGGTGACGCAATTGGCACAGAGACGCTCTGAATGGAGGAGGCTGGTTTCTGCCCTGTGCTCCCGAGAGGAGCGTTGAGGGCGATGATGATGATGATGATTTCTATTTTGATTTCTTTGGTGATGACTCATTATTTGATACATGATCATCACTATTTACCTCAAGTCATAAAAGTTTATATGAATTAGGACACTGACGATGAATTAGTTCCAAATGCCTTTTGCTGATTTACAAAATAAATAGTGAAAGTTAACCGAAATATTTGTGTTTACCTCGTTGGCGAAAAAAGGCAACTTCTTAAGAGAATCAGCCAACAACGAGCTAACTGGATTGGCCACAACATCAGGCACACAGGACTGCTCATCGCCATCACGGAGGGTAGGACCGAGGGCTCAAATGGCAGAGGCCGACCAAGAGATGCGTATATGGATCAACTGAAGAGCTGAAAAGACTGGCTGAGAATAGGGAGGAATGGAGAAGAAAATCCAAACTCGTTGCAGACCAATCCAATGGATTGTAACTCATTATATGTATACCTCGTATTTATTTCTTTGTTAAAATGAACTTTCACAGCGTTAACACCGACAAAATCAAATCGATACAATGAAACATATTTTAATATCATCTTTCTCTCTAGATTGCTCTAGAATATTAAAAAAAAATCTGACAGAGTATCTTAAAATTGCATTCGAAAAGACACGCAGAAAACCGCAGATGTTTTACTTTTTACTATATTCTGAAAAAAAAAGAAGAAAAATTCATCATACAGAACCACCAACCACGGACTAAGTAAGTTCCTTAAGTGCATTTTCTTAACGGGTATAAAGTGATTTTTTATGATAATATACTTTTATTTCACCGTGGACTGCACTTGGCGCTAGTGATATGATTTATATCCTGTGCGGACGTATAAAGTAGGATTCAAAATAGTTTAGTATTAAGTCGAGTAACTAGAAGAGATAGCAAAGAGTCTGCTTTCTAACATTGTGGTTAATCTAGTTTTTTTTTGCAGAAAATTTATATTTTAAGCAGATTGGAAAAGAATGAATAGTGAGAAGGATTGGTAAGAAGTATTTCAAACAAACACAATACATAACAATACATATTTTTGCAATGCATGAACAATATCATCAGTTTCTAAACAAATATAAATGATGCGATTTTCGTCAGCATCCTTGAAACAGTCGAATGATAACCAGGACAATTCTTCTTCTAGTGCCATGTCAGGTCCCCCCGATAACCCCAAGACAATTCACTTTCATTAAAGACTAGTCATCTACACAAATACTCGTAAGCGAGATCTGGTAGTGCCCCATATGAAAGATGATTTGCAGTCTTTAGTACAAAATCGTAAAACTGGCATATAATATTAGACGTTTCAAAGCAAATACGCATTGAATTATTGTTCGCCTATTAAATTTTTGATAGTTTATGTAATTTCAACAGAAGTTTAAACGTTTAGAAATTTACGTTTCAATTTCTTAGACTTCATGGAGGATTTTTACCAATTATAAACTTGCTACTTGGATAAACATTAACTTGACTATTTACTAAAATAATTTGAACAAAGCTTTAAGTATGTGTAAGTGTGGTTCTATATTTTTCTACCCAAAATAAAAACCTTTGGAGCGCTCAAAGTCCATACATATATAAATACGCTTAACATTAATATTATGTTTCTTCATAAAAATGACAAATATCAAAAATTATAGCATATTATATTTATCTCAAAGGCAAAAACGATTTTTCAAACTAAGAATCTAGTTTTAAATGGAATGATTAATAGGGAAACATAATGGTTATGGATGACTCCATTACCTTCGCATACTTTTAAAGTATTGTTACAATTTCGCTAATACTACATAAAACTGTTCACAAACTAAGCAAGCTAATTTGAGTATCTAACGAACCATGGTCTACCACTGCGTTCCATCAACGAACATCCTCTGGCAATTCCTGCACCTAGCACCAATAACTACTCTCAATCATTCTCAGTATGTGGTACTCGTTGCTGGAATAATCTTCCTTCCACTCATAGAATCGATTAGTAAAAATAAAAGAAGAATAATTATAAAATAAACGCCGTCAAGAAGTAGCAATGTTCTTCTAACTCAGCATCCGTCCCCTAACCTCTCCCACAGTTCCTATAGTTCCCAGTCCCTTTGGAGTTTGTGAATTGCAGATTTTTTCTCATTTTGATTTGTGTAGAGATTTTTCTTATTGTTTGTGTTTTTATCATTATTATTTTTATTTGTGTTTAGTTTTTATGTGACGTGGTTAGATGAAAGAAATCACTATAATGTGATAATTTCGCCACTGCGTATCAACACATTTTTTCTTATATAAACTGATTTGTTGATTTTGTTATGTGAATGATGATGTTCATAAAGAATAAAATGAATAAATTATTCGTGAACAACCGACGATTAAAATGTTAGGAAACTTTGGCTAACCATCGGTTTAAAAACTATATTTCCTATACTATTTTTTTTTTTTAATTATTAAGCATAATTTCAACTAACTAGCTATCTGTAAGTAGGTTTCATAATATCATTAACAAGTGCAATGCTATATTTTTTAGATTCACCTCATTGTTTTGCTATAACGTATTTCACATGTTCTGCATATATTATCAGTGAATATTACGAAAAAAGTTGTACGTTTGTCTGTATATTCTAGAATTACTAGCTACTAGTACCGAGAGGCTATGAAAATACAGCGATATGTCGACATTTCACTGCATAAATCATTTAGCTGCGAAAGAACGTATTTCCGCCAGGACAGTTTTCAGAACGAAATAACGGTTTCACGTTATCATATGAAATTCTTGAACATATTATAAAATGAAAATTAATATTTCTTGCACATTTTCTATTTCTATTTTGGGACATACTGCAAATATGAGATTACTTACTTAACAGAAGACCATATTAAAACAATGCAACAATAAGTTTTTTAGTCTGTTCAAGTTCTATCAAAGATAGTAACAAGTTGTTGTATTCTTTACTGAGAAATAAAGTTCAGAAAATAATGCAAAAATCATGAAGTCCTGAAGTTGATGCAGATTTTTTATATTTTCATATTTGATGTAGGTAACATTTTACTTTCATCTTAAATTAAGTGACGGAACTTGTCATCCTTCTTGCATCTATTGGCTTATTTTGAATGATATAATTTTTAAATTAGGAACAATAACTCAGATGAGAGAGCTAGTCCAAACGGTGCGGGACAGGGAAGCATTCTTCAGAGTGATCGCCAACGTTAGGAGGACCTGATGCGGCACTGATAAAAGAAGAAGGAACTAATATTCGACATAAAAAGTTCATCAGTATAGACACATGTTTAATTATTGGAGAGTTAAGTCAAACACAAAAGTTGTGAATACAAACTGTCTGCCTGGCAATTCATAATTTTATGAAAATTGCAGACTTTCTATCGATACTTAGAACGATTCTGTGTCTCTAGGGTGTGTAAAGGTCCTTGTCGCGGTAAATTGAGATATAAATTCAGGGACGCCTCGAGGAGTTTCAGAACCTACATAGTACTATCACCTTCGTCGTCTAGTATCTAGACTCTGCTGTGCTCGTATATACGATGTTAACAAGTCCATATATCATAATATTAGTAGCACTCTATATACGTTTCAGAAATAAATAGAATTTCTTATCATTTTACATAATACTTATCATTTTAATTTATGAATAAGTTTATATTTGAATATTTTTCTTACATAAGAAACTGTAGACAAAATAATCAGAAATGATTTTTCAAAATAACTCTTTCTTCTTCTTCTTCTTCACCCTCGCCTTTATCCCATTTACTTGGGGTCGGCTCTCCTAGTCCTCATCTTCCAAGTTTTTGTATTTGGTTGCTATTTGTATTGTAGATATGACGTGTTTGCTTTTATTATTATTTGGTAAGCGCTATTGTTTTGTGTAAATTATATGAAATATGTTTAAACCCTCAAAGCACGAGCACTGCTCAATTTTGAGGGTCAAATACATATGTAATAAATGTGTTTTTTAGTAATAAGGTGTGTATGTTATATTATTAAATTGTAAATTTTATTTAAATGAAAATATTTGAATTTGAATTAGAATTTTTGGTCTCCTGCGTCCTCCGAGCGCAACTTTGCCTCCTTCATGTCCCTGGCAATTTCGGACATCCAGGTGGTCACTGGTCTTCTGGGTCGTACTTCAAAATAACTCTTTGAGGTGAAAAAATATTTCGTTCCTTTTTTATACTCTTATACGAACTGAAAACTCAAAGCTGATCGAAGACAGGCTATTGAAAGCTAGATCGGTAGTTAATTTAGTAATACCAGGTCAAGTTGCTTAAAGTTGATTGTTAGATTTAATAAGCTTATAATATGTTTTGTTTCTTTTTATATTCTTAAATAAGCTGAAAACTCTCACCTGATCGAGTGAGTGTTATCACACATTAACACAGAATAATATGATCCAAAGGACAATGGTCATAGAAGTAGGACGCAGAAGACCAGGCAGACCAGTAACCACCTGGGTGTCCACAATTGCTAGGGACCTGAGGGAGGCAGAGTTGCGTTCGAAGGATGCAGGAGACCGGAAAACTTGGAAGATGAGGACTAGGAGAGCCGACCCCAAGTAAATGGGATAAAGGCGACAGGGAAAAAGAAGAAGAAGACGTATATATCGTAAAATCGCATGGAACTCATGCTAATAGGTACACTACTTAAATTCAAACATCCTTCTCGATGTGTAAAGCAACATTTTGTTAGTTATTATGAACTTTTGATCGGTAACAATATTATACACATAGTCAAGACTTTGCTTCTATTTGGTAGCTGCCTACCTCACAACATCTCGGTCTTTTATCAAAAAATAATAAATTTGTACCACAATTTATTAGATATTATACAATAATGTTCCTTTAAGACTGACTCCGCTGAAATATGAGCTATATTTATGTCTAAACAATGCTTTAAATATAAATCATCCCTTTCCCTACATTTTGTATTTCCTTGTTCTGCTAATAAAATAACAAAGCTTGCCTCTTCCGTTCCTTTAACAAGGCGCCTTTTTGTATGCAATCTTTATCGCCTGTGACGAACGGTTATCGGAAATGATTCGCAGTCCTTCTTTTTGTGTTTTGGGGTAAAGTGCTTCATCCAAAACAAACTATCCTAAATGCTTTTCGTTTTTATGGCACAGAAAAATCACCTTGTTATTTTGAATACAATATGAACTCCAAAAGCATGGAATTTCATTGTTTCGGAAGCCAAGGCTCTACTATCGGAAGTAAATATCCATCCATACAACTCATCACGACATGTTTCACAAGTGAGGTAGCCAGCGGGCCAACTACTAGTAAAAAACATGCAAGTCTTCATCTCCGTGCCAATAAAAGTTAAGGCATTCAGGACAGGTGGCGTATTTTATCGCTGAAATGAAGATGTTAAATATCTTAAAATATGATGTTAAATATTTTGCGAGACGTAGCCGTCCGAGGATTAAATTTCATTTTCATGAAGTTGATAAAAAGTTTAGTCTCCTTCATTTAGATACTCATTACCTATTTCGTAACACAGGTCATTGATCACGTCCTTAAAACATATTCAAAATATATGTAATAGTTATGTCAAAAACAATTAGTATTGTCACGATGCCAATTTGTATGTAGAGTTACTCTATTTTAGTTCAAAATAGTAGAACGTAAAGCTCTTTTCGAAAACATCCCCTATTTAAATCGTTGACAAATCACCAAATTCTTCAAAGCTCTCCATATGATGTCAAAAGCTGGAAAGCGTCCATTAGTTCTACAACTGCCAAATGGAAATAAATCTTCCAGAGTCAAACTAACGCTGGATATTTATCATTCGTAGCAGTATACAATCATAAATTTATCAATAAATTTTCTACTATTGACATATTAAACGGATTTATAAAGTAACAGAAGAATCAATTTCAGTTTTCAGCACAATTTTTCATTTGCCTCTGAAATGCACATCCATTAATCTTTGGTCACTAGCGCATGCAGCTTTAGTTGTAATGAAAATTGAAATGTCAGAACAAATTACAACAGAACATAGTACAAGTACGTAGGTTTTTAATCATTCATACATTTTTTTGTATTTTCTGATTTGCTAATCTCTCTAATCATTAGGGGATTTCTCACATTGAACAGGCCTACTTAATTTTTTGAACATTGCATGACATGCATAGACAATTCCCACATATTAGGCTAGTCCCAAATTAAGATATGAATCTTGTGTTATGGATACTTACACGACGATACACATATATACATACACTTTAAATATGTGTTACACCCAGACTCAGAACCATTTTAAAAAGATCATTCTTCATTTTGCTCTGGCCGGGAATCAAACCCGAGACCTCGTGACTCAAGACAAGACCCTTACCTCCACGCCACACCAGCTGCCAATTAATATTTTATATCCTATCCAAATATATGAATTCGATGGCGTATTTCTATAAGGAGACATTTCAAAAAACACGATTTTACAGAAACTGCATTTTAAGTTTTAGCCAAAACTTAATCTATGATATCTTCCCAAAATACAGAGCTAACTTCCTAATAACTTCGCAATTTATTAGTAAAATCTCTTCTTATTGTTACTAACATAATTTCAATCCATTTTGATAATCAAAAAAAATATAAAAAATAAAAATATGAAGGTATTTAGACTTAACTCCCCATAAAATCGTTCCTCTTGGTAATTATGTCAATTCTATACGGAGACATCTCAAATGTCTCCGTATAGAAGTAGATTTTTATCTCACTTCACACAGAGACAATCGTATGTTTTTAATTGTCTCCTGCTGTCACTTTTATCTTTGGCAATTTTCGCGCCATTGTCTTTTTGTTGATGTTAAGTTGTCAGGAATTCGCGTACTTTTTTGGATATTTTAAAAAGAAAAACGGTGAAATGAATTCGAGAACTCGTAAAATTATGATGATGGTTAAAAATGTGAAGGTGACACCCATGATGGAAACATTGATTGGTAAGTTTGAACATATTATTTGTTTTGAAAAAAATATATAACCTCTAAATGTATTACTTTCATTTCGCGCGAAAAAAGTATCACTCTAATGTGTCAAACATTCATAATTATCTGACTTATTCTTAATAAAACTGCTACAAATATTATCTCTTCAAACAATTCATGTCAGTAAATTTGAATGGTAATTGACCACACTCATCATTAATCATGACTGCTAATCTCCAAATCTTATCTTGTAGGGTTTATAAAGGTACTGACGTGTTTTTATCACAGTAATATTTTGCCAATGTTTTCAGATGCATCAATCGATCATCTTGATAATATTCACCAGGTCCATGCTTCACATCAGATCATTGAAGAAACAATAAACGATCAAGGAGTGCTTATATCCGATGTTTCAAGTGGGTTTAAATTGTTGTTTCTATTTTGTACCTACATACTATAGTTTATGCTTGTTAGTTCCATCTATGTGATTTCTTTCTTTTAGATTCACCAGCAATATTTCAAGAGCTAGCAACTGTTTCAGATGTATCAACATTTCATATTGCAGCTCCAACTAATACTGCAGACGATCTAAATAGTGAAATGTGTTGTCGTTCTGGTAGGTGCCTATATGTTTTAACTACTATAATACTTGAAGATTTTGAAAAATATTATAGTATGAATATGTTTTATTTGTTACAGAATCTCCACTTACAACTGAACAAATTTCAGTGTTGAACGAAATATTTGAAAATAATAATTATACTTTATTTACGGATGGGCTAGATAATCCGAAAAACACAACAAACACTATTTCTGGTAGGTTTATTACTTTATTTAATTATAAGACACACTATATTATTCATATTTAATGCACAAGATTAGACCACAATATTATTTACCTTATATAACCACCGTATTTTGTTTTTACAGCATCCCCATTGATAACGGAACAACTATCTGTGTTACAGGAAATATCTGATAGTAACAATATTATCACTTTGATTACGGATGTACCAGATGATATAAACACGGCAAGTACTAGTACTGGTAGGTTTACTCCATTTCTCCAATGATATATACCAAACACGTTATACAGTTCATCTTATTATATTTTTTCTCTCTTTTAATTTTTAATATCTCTCACAGCTGACACTGTTCAAGAAGATCGCGGAAACAAGAGGAAGAGAGTTCGTAATGAATCATCATGGACTAAAGTTGTTGCAAAAAAGCAGTACAATGCAGGCAAATCATATACTAATGTATCAAATAACAAAGTCTATCCTGCTAAAGTTATTAAGAACCCATGTGGCCCTACCTGCAAAAACAGTTGTGTGGAAAACATTACACAAAATGACAGAGAAAGAATTTTTGAGAGTTTTTGGAGTTTGGGTGATGTGACACGACGCCGTGAATATGTTTATAGTAATACATCTGCACGTGAACCCAAGTACCGTTATCCTAAAAAGGATAGTAAACGATCTTTGAATCTTGCATATACGTTGCAGATTAGAGATATTAAAATAAGGGTGTGCAAACTGTTCTTCAAAGCAACTTTAAATATAAGTAATAAATTTATATCAACAACATTGAAGAAGATAACAGGGGAGGGTATCATCGCAAAAGATAGAAAGGGAAAACATGTATTTAAAAATCAAATAAATGAGAGTATAAAAGAAGATGTGCGTAACCACATTGAATCATTTGCTAGAGTAGAGAGCCACTATTGCAGAAAATCTTCCAGAAAAGAATACATAGATGGTGGATTAAATATAAGAATGATGTACAGGTTATACTTAGTTAAACAATCGGGAGCAAATCGAGAAACTGCAAAGCTGAGTATGTATTCAAAAATATTTAACGAGGAATACAACATTTCTTTTTTTAAACCCAAAAAGGACTTATGTTTCCTTTGTCACCCATCCAATAATTCAACACTAGATTCAGCACACACTGATAATTTGAGGAAACATATTGCAGACAAAAATATGACTCGAGAAGAAAAAGATAATGATAAAAAGGAAGCAATGGAGTCGTCCACCATTGGGGTGTACTGTTATGACCTACAAGCGGTATTGTCCACACCTATGGGGAATATTGCGGACCTGTATTATAAAAGAAAATTGTCCTCGTATAATTTGTCAGTTTTTGATGTTGGTAAGGGAAATGGTTATTGTTTCACGTGGAATGAATCAGTGGCCAATAGAGGGGCCAATGAAATTGGGAGCTGCGTGTATAATTTCATTGTTAAAAATTGCCTAGACAAGCAGAAGTTGATTTTCTATAGTGACAATTGCTCAGCGCAAAACAAGAACAAATTTTTATTTGGATTGTATTTATACATTATAAATAATTTTCCCATTCAAGAAATCTACCATAAATATTTTGTTGTCGGACATGGCCAGAATGAAAACGACTCAATTCATGCCACAATCGAGAGGGAAAAAACTCGTTTTTTAAAAAGTGATTTCAACGTCATTACACACCCTTGTCAATGGACCAGTGTGATGCAGACAGCGAAAAAAACAGGCAAACCATACAGTGTCATGGAGATGTCTCAAGAAAATTTTTATGACCTTAAGAAGTTAGGTACATCAATAGGCAAGAATTTTAGCGTTAATACAGAAGGTGGAAAAGTTTTATGGAAAAATGTACAAATCATTAAGTTTGCAAAAAATTCACCCAATATTATCTTTTACAAAAATTCTTACGAGGAAACAAATTTTAAACAAATTGACGTTCGTCATAAAATGCGAAGTAGGTTTGTGGTTCCTCGACAGCTTGCCAAAATTGATTCGAGCCCAAATATATCCCATAGCAAAAAAAAAGACCTATTGGATCTATGCAGGTCATCAATCATCCCAAGAGTCCATTGGGATTTCTATGAAAATTTGAAATGTGATGGAGGAGAACCATTAGATCAAGAAAACCAAAATGAAGATGATTCAATTTGATTAAATATTTTTTTGTAGATCAATAAAACAGTGTTAATTGCATTTCATTGTATCATTTATAAACATAATGCTCATCATCCCAAGTAGATTAATTATTTTTGAGCAATGATGGCTTGTTGATTCATCAATTTACTACTCATTCTACTACAGATTAAACAAACATCAGAGAGACCTCTTTTGATTTCTTAAGTCATTAACAATTTTTAATTATTTTGTCAAGAGTTATATTTACCTATACATAAAGATTGATTTATTTTTATTAATATTTTTTTTTATGAAACAATAATAATGACCTAAGAAATCGAAAGACGTCTCTTTCGATTATTTTTAATCCATAGTATAAAAAACGCTTGTAAATTTACAAAAATATTATTTTCAAAAATATCAGCTTCATACTACTTTCAAAACAAATTTTGAATAGATCGATGAGTAATTATTTTTTTAGCACCGTTAAATGAAATATGCGAGAGCGTGGAACAAACATATCAAAACGAAATGTACACTGAAAAGTTAATATACAAGTTTTTCGAAGTAGTTTATTTTGTCTTATCTCTTGTAGACACCTACTTACTTGAATACTTTCGTGATATTGCATGATAAATTACAGATTTATTAGGATACATCTTAGATGTCCCCCTATAGAATTAGTATTTTTTTAAGTCGATAGTTTGTAAAACAATTCTATAAGGAGACATCTTAAATGTCTCTTTATAGAACTTACATATATCACAAATCAGTATTAAATAATCAATTCTATAAGGAGACATCTTAGATGTCTCCCTATAGAACTTACATATATCATGACTCAGTATTAATTTATTAATTCTATAAGGAGACATTAGACTTGTTACCCTATAGAACTGATTTTTTGTATAATTTTTATTATTTCCATAGGGAGACAAAGCATTTCAGTTTTCAGGAAAAGCAAATTTGACTTGTTTTTTTATTGAAATATGAGCAGACCATCGTTTGGAAATTATTTGCATCATTAACTCAAATTTGATATTTTTTGACTTGTCTCCCTATAGAAATAAGCCATCGAATTACTCAATGACCTACAAAAACTTCGGAGAGAATCAAAAGTTTTTGTATTTTTTCTTTACAATTTTACACAGTTCATAATTTTTTGGAGTGAATAAGCTGAAATAATCTAGTAATATTATTGAATCTTTATTATTTTCTTTCCAGCCAGAAAATTTAACCCATTTTTATAAATTAAAGTGGTTCAATGTTCTATCGAAAAAATAAATTTTCAACGTAGGTAGATACTCAAGACGAAAAAGGTTTTAAAATAAAGTCAAAACATTACACGCACTAATTTTTTTTTACCAAACTTTATGTTATTTTCGAATAGGCTTGAAATACTTCTTCAATATTATGAGAAGTAACAAAATTTCATTTCTTATTTTGTCTTCCCGTAATCTCTATTGCAGAATTTTAGAGATCGGAAAGATAAGATAATATTTTTACAAACATATATTTTCTGCTCATTTACTAATTTACTGTATTGAGAGAATTGGAGAAGTTTTACTTCTCTCGAAGATACCTTATAGACAATGATAAACATACTAATATATAAATGGTTTTCCATATATAATCATAACACTGGGGTGCATGTCGTTGCAATCCGGCAATCTAGTTGAATTAGCCAGTTAACTGAATGGCTAGGCGATTAGTTAAACGGCGGCATTCAACACCCCTCCTAGAACGATTACACTGGCTGAGAGTAGAAGAAAGGGTGACATTCAAAACAAACATTTTAGTCTACGAATCTATAAACGAAATGGCCCCATCGTGCCTCACAGAGCTTTGTCCTTTTGTTTTGACCACGAAAAGACCTCTGCACTCTTCGTAACTGGCTGTGAATGTGAAAAGAAAAAACTGAGCCTAATAGAGCCGGTAAGTCTAACTTCTATGAGAGGACTTTTGGTGTTGTTGGGCCGGTTACGTGGAATCGACTACTGGTGCCATTGATAGACAATCAGACTGTCACCAGCTTCAGAAGCAAATTGAAAACTGCACTCTTCACCGGCGCCCTTGAGAAAGTTTAGGGACTGCTAAACGGCGTCAAAACAAAATCATCATCATCAATTAAATGACTTACTACGGTCAAGCCGAATTTTTCAGCGTAATGATTTACGTAACACAGATCCTAGAGCTACAGTTCCAAAAAAAGAAACTAAATTTCAGCATTCGCGATAGCTTATAGATAGAGTGTTGAACGGTTGGTGCGTCATTGTGGTTCAACGAAACTGCTAGTCATTCAATTGAAAGCCGATATTCAACTAACCGCCTAGCCATTTAGTTTACGGGCTAATCTCACTATTGGGCGCCAACATTTATATATTAATGTATAGTAGAGGCAAGTGGAGGCTACTAGGAAAGCACAAACCCACAATAGTTTGACTCAATATCCTACATGCATAAGTTGTTTGGCTTTAACTAACCAATGAAAATACAATGAAATGCATGCAATTACTTTTGTATTATTGAATTTGCTTATTTTACTTCTCTCTGTTTTAATTAAACACATGTTCAGTGGCTTCGCGTTAAATGAAACGTAGAATAAGAAAAACAAAATAATATACTAAACAAAAAAATATTTTTAGACTCTTATATACCACGACTGCTATGTACGAAGCAGCTAGAAAACTAATTGTAAACAAATAAAACTTACACTTTGTTAAAAATAATTAATTTTTTTTTTTAATATTTTACGTTTTCCATAACATAAAAAGAGAGTAGAAAACCTATTCTTTATCGAAGACTGCTCAGAACAAAAAAAAATAGAAACTCAATTAGAACAGATAAATCGAAGATTGTGCAAGATCAGAGACAAACTGTATCCAATAACGAATAAAAAGCAATACATAGCTTATCAATAGATAAAGAAAAATATTTATGAAACATCTAAGAATTGTTAACGATGTTGATAAAGAATGAAGATGATTATTTTGGCATCATTAAAGATTCATTCGATCATTAAAAAGCTGATAATAATAATGTATTTGGTGCCGTTTAATGATCCGTGACCATCTCAAGGGCGCCATGGCTTTTCTTGAAAAGCAGTGGTTTCAGCTTACTCCTGAACGTTGCAGTGGGTTGGTTCTGTCTTAAGTCCGCTGGCAATCGGTTCCAGACAGTTGGACCCGCAACGCTAAAGCTCCTCTCTGCGAATTTGGAAGTGTTTGTTGATGATGTTAAATCTGTTGAGCTGTTATTTTTAGATAGCTTCCTCTTCTGGAAACTGGTTGAGAAAGCCACAAATCAGTAACCATTTTATTTTTATGTATTTGAAGCGCAATACATGATTTACACAATGATTTGTATGGCATCTAATTCTAGTAAATGTTTACTTACTTTGATTGGACGGAATTGGATTTTATGGACTCAAAAAATCAGTAAATGTTTTCTTAGGTTCTCTATCACCACCTCTAACAAGCGGGTAGCTCGAACATTCACATTTTCCTTTCCTTGACAATCAAACAAAATAATCAAAGATGGATAGCATAAATTTTCGCTAAATTGAAGTTGTTAGATGACGTTTATAAGCGACATTTTACGAATAGTGTCAAAGCAAATTCGATGATTTACATAATAATAGTGGTTAACCCATTCTTTGTTAAGAACTCAACACAAGTTTTAAAGGTTCCCACAACCTATTAAATGTACACTTTTTCACAAATCTTTTCCGATTTGGTGATAAAGATTATGGTGATAAAGATTAATTTTTTTGACCGACGGTTCTTGGTGGAAGTTCATATCAATATTTTTTTAAAGAAACACGATACGTAGTTATTCCAGCATTGACTTTATTAATTATGCGAGCTGGCTTTCAAGAGTTTCCGCTCTCATCGTCAGGCAAAAGTAAAGTAAAATCAAAACTTTACTTTTGCCTGACGATGAGAGCGGAAGCGCTGGAAAGCCGGCTCGCAAAATTTATTTTCAAGTTGTCACGGAAGAAATCAAAACGAGCAATGACAACAAATAAGAAGTGTTTTTCATTTAATATCCTTGTAGATTTTACCAATACGTAAAAGCATTTGAAATCGATTTTTATACCCTACCGTCGTGTTCAGTAATTTATTTATTCAATTCAATGTGATAATAAAGATAACAGTAATAACAATAATATCTGGGCATTGCACCTGGCGCCATCTATGGAATCTTCACTCAAATTAATTAAACCCTAGACGGCCAGATGGCGCTGATCTCGTGGAGAGAAGTGAATTGTAATTCCTTGCGTTAATTAATACCCTCACCCGGCGCTACTGGGAATTATTATTAACCGTACGGAACAAGAAAACTGCATAATATAATATACAGAGTAATGAAAATAAAATCAAGTATTTTATTCAACAACACTATCTCTGTGTTTCACGTTTATTAACCATTATGTGAATAACCGGATATCATTTTCAAACTTTCAATTTATTACTACCCTGACCCCTTATCCCAAGTGGGGGTATGCAGAAAGAACGGAACGTCACACAACTCTATCATACATTCGTCTTTCGCTTCTTCCACATTCATGCAATTCTCATACGCACGCTGATTTCTCTTACTCAACACGCGGTCATACTTACGATATATTTACAACCTAGGTTGTAGGTAAATAGATTATATTGGATAGATTAGTCACACTCGCAAACGAGTGGATGGTCTTGAGAAGAATAGAATAGTCAAATATTACGCTTGAGAATGACAGGATACCTTTGAAACCTTGGTCGCGCGTAGAATATTTTTTAGTGGTATTAGTAAAGTTTTTTGACTCCAAACATTCGTAATAACATACTCAAACTCTACCTCCATCATTCAAACATACAGATTATTTCGACTTTTATTTACTCTAAAGCTTCACTTTTTTGGATGTGGTTTTGTGAATGTGTATTAATTATTTGGCAATTTAAGCTTCCCTTTGAAACTTGCTTCTAATTTACAAACTCCAAAGTACACCGAACGTATTAATTAGTTTGTTTCATAATGTGTTTAACTATTTGGTACGTAGTTAATTTTGACCAGGGTGAAAGCTTTGTGGTTGGAAGCTTCAATCAAAAACTCATCCGTGGTTAAAAATTTTCATACTTTAGGTTTTGTATCAGACGTTGAAGACAATACAAAAGTCAAAAATAGTCTGTAGTAAAGTTGTATATGGGTTTTTCATTTCTGTTTTAGATTGTGTTGAATTTATGAAAAACAAAAATATTTTAGTGCCGTGACACACGAAAAGATTTTCATAATTGAGGTAAAGCTTTGAGAAATTAATCGATTTGATCATGGAAGTCTCCCTAGTAGGGATTTAGGGTAAATGATTTGGAACATACCAAGTTGATACAATTGAATAAGTAAAAGGTAATAAAAAAAAACAAATAAAGCAACAATACAGACAGCCTTTTCGCCGAAATATGTAAGATATTGGATATTGGGTAAATTTCTACCATTGGATATCCAATAGTAACCATTACAAAAATATATATTGATGATCATAGTAGTTATACGTATTTTTATTATTCTTCACTGTATACCGTAACAAGATATCACAGAAGCCATATGGGGGTGAGGGGGCGCATCTTGTCCAGTGATTGCAATATTATTTAAACGCATATTTATGCCATGAAATTATACTATGTACAAGAATAAATCATTGAATAAATTTTACTTATTAACAGCTCATATCTGGATGTCCCGTGATGTCTTGTTACAATGTAAATTTTCACTTTAATAAACGTAAATACAAATATGGATACATTTTTATCTGTATACTCTTGGACAACTTATAGTAGAAATTGGCCCTTTATTAGGACTTATCTTGAAGAACCCATTCAAGTATAAATTCTATAAATGAAATAGTGAAACTTCTTCTAGATAGCTTTTGATATTGTTTTAATTGTGTTATGTTGAATATTAGAAAACTTTTATAGTATTTTGAAAGTTTAACGACATTTACGACGTTACTGTGCTGTGGTTTCGTTAAGACAAAGTCAAAGAAACAGTAGGCACATAATATTATGTTGGTGGGAACGTCAAGTGGTACACATCACCTCTAATTCAAAGTGTTAAAATAACTTTCTTGATTAAATAATGCGGAATTAAATAAATTTGGAAGTTTCAACATCAGTTCTTTTAGTTTACATTCACCATCATTCGTCATCATTTACATTCACTTAATTCCCAGCACAAGCCCTTGTGCAATACGTTAACTATGCATGGCGCTGAATTTACAATAAAGGCTGTCATACATTTATCTATTTTTGGCAAATCTTTTTGTAGATAGGTGACTGATTTGAAAATATTGCACTTCTTATTTTATGAACATTTAACATATAAGCTTGTAGGCCGTAGACAAACCGCACTTAGCGATCGACTACTGTCGAACTTTTCGACAATGTACCTACAATGTACCATGTAATTATGCGTTATTGTTGCGGTTATTGTTGAAAATTCATTTGTAGTCAATCGCCAAGTGCGGTTTGTCTAGGGGTTCTGGTTCCCCTTTTAAATAAACTCTTAATAAATGTTTAATGTGTGGCACAACACACGTAAGGTAACCACCGAAGATCAGAAAGGAAGAAATTTACAAAAAGGTACAAAAAGGTAACCGTCGGATGGAACTCAACGCATTTAAGAATATAGCAGAAATCTATAAGAACTATATTTCAACAGCTTTCTTTTTAGACAATATTGTTGTTTTTATTTTGGTATTTCTCCAAAAGTAATTTTCAATGTGTTCATTACAATGTGGTGAGCCTTTTGGGTTTGCATGTCTCTTGTGGAAAATACTGTAATAATATTATACATTTGTTGACACTAAAAAAAGTACTGAAAAACATCCCTCATGTCCTCAATAAAATGATGCCTATTATTGGACAAGACACTGTATCTTTCTTCAAGTTCAAGAGGGTTTCTCTCGATGCGGTTTTAGTCTTAAACATTATCCTGGAAATGTCAAATTGATATTTATTCTTGAAAATAACCTAACTCAGCGAATTCTAAAACGTTACACAACCCATATTTACATCATTTTTGTTTATTATTGTGAGACTTAACATCCTTTTTTCAAGAATATCTATTTAACATGATATTCAGTATTCTAGTTACCCAACTTATAAAATATATCGTAACGAATTTCTCTTTCTCTCTTTGATTTCAACCCTCATTTAAATTTCTTTGTATTGCACTTTTTTCTTCTCCGTAATACAAAGATAGACCAATTTATACTTTTCTTTTGACTTGTCTATACAATTTTACTTTTAAATTAAGACTGCATCGGGAGTAATCATTCAGTATCATCATTCGCTAGGTATTTTCTAGAAAAACCTTTCGTTGTTTTATTGTCCCCAAGTGATTAGAATACTCTACTGTACCTACTTCTAACCGGGAAGTCTGAGAACCTTTAAGGATCACGTTAAATTCAAATTAAAAATTTACTCTCGAGGTTTTATCTTTTTCATCATGAATTTACTTTCACGTTTTTGTTAACCACATTCTCTATAATCTCTATGTTGCCTTTCACCTTTTTAAACGTACATTAAGGAGGTATTTTATTTCGTAAATGTTTCTATTACTTGGATATTCGTATTAATTTTTATTACTTGGATATTCGTATTAATTTCTATTACTACTATCCCATCACGGCATACCCCACAAGTGGTGTCGCCAGCAGACCAACTGAATGTAATAAACATCCAAGCTGTCTTCTCCGTGCCAACAAAAACTAAAATATTCAAGATGGGTAGCAACCCTCATCGTTGAATTTAAGAAGTAAGATGTCTTATTTTTTTTCCAAACACTTGCCTTTATGTTGGACAGTCGATAACTTACGGAGAAGAGTGGAAAACTAATTCCTTGACGGGTGCTCCACGGAACATCTGTCCATGAACATGGCTATTCATGAAGTAAAATCATCGTTCACAGACTATGTAAATTCTAATGAAGATTTTATCATACCGTGTACAGGCCCTTAACTTAAACTGTGTTTTTTCTACTACATTTCTTTTTCATACTTTTCAATGTTTGTAGGTATTACGTTGACCACGATCGTTTTGTTTTTGAATAATTTTACGGTTTTCTTTTCTTATTTACTTATATATTAATAATATTTCCTACTTATTTATTTAGACAAACAAAATTTAATTCACTCTAGTTTTTTTCAACTTATTACTTAGAAGGTCAAGAAAATAATGTTTAACTCATTTGTTTTAAGTATTTTCATTTCAAGTATCAAACGAATTCGTTACCTACAAAGTAATGAAATATAAAAAAATACGTGTGACTTACTAGAAACACGCGTTTGGCTAAAATTCAAAGGTCCTTGAAAAAATAAACTATTACGGTAGGTGTTACAAACATCGTTCTTAATTTTTTTTTAAATAAAAAATAATTGAAAATTTTGAAATGCAGCTAGGCGGCAACCATTGGGAAAATATTTATTGAATTGATATGAACAAGTTTGTTAACTTGAAAAGCATTAGTTAAAAACAATTATTTTCTGACTTCTGATTCGATTGGCGCTGACTTTAGAAGTCG
Organism: Athripsodes cinereus; assembly: GCA_947579605.1. Taxonomy (NCBI): domain Eukaryota; kingdom Metazoa; phylum Arthropoda; class Insecta; order Trichoptera; family Leptoceridae; genus Athripsodes; species Athripsodes cinereus. Next base: position 24,170,782 of record OX388316.1, read on the forward strand.
AAGGACATAATATCTCTTGATAAAAATCTATAATATAAGAAAAAGTTTACATTTTATCAAATGTACCAAGTACCCACACGCTGTATAATTGTGACAAAATTTATATTCCACGAGTGGAGTAGCCAGCAGACGAGCTGAATGTAATAAACATGTAAGCTGTCCTCTCCGTACCAACAAAAACTAAGTCATTCAGGATGGGTGACGAACCTCATCGCTGAATTAAAGATGTAAAATGTCTTAATTTTTCGAACACCTGCCTTTTGCTGGGCACTTGAAAACTTACGGAAAAGAGTGGGTTCCAGGAGATAATAAAATAATTTAACCATTCCACAGGCATTAAATGCATACGGTGAATAAGTGATCAATATCAATCAAATACTCAATCAATAATGAGTCGTTATACATTCCAATTCAAATATTTCAAATATGCCGTTTGATCGTCACATCAGGTGGTGTCCGCGCGGTAATACTGCATTGTTCAATCAAATGATCATAAAGTGTCATTTCATAGAAATTAATGACGAAAACCAACAACATACCAAATATTAGTCATTTCATAACATAAAGATATTATTGAGATTTTGTAAATTTAAAATCTAATATGAAATCAATTATTTGTAGTGAAATTTATAAAATATAATGGTGATACCATGATTTAGTAAATAAGTTTGGTGATTTGGAACGCATTTCATTAAACCAGCCTAAGCCAATTCTGTTTAAAAAAATCAATTTAAAAAGTAAGACTCTAGAACCACGTGTTTTTTTACGAGGCTATCCTGGCTATTACTAGGCTTATAAAAAAATAATTTGCTGTACTTAGGAGAGACCTCAAAGCGAACACAGTGAACTGAATAGAGGCATTTGAGATGTGCCTTCATCGCAGAATGTTGCGCACCCTATGGACTGATTTGGTTACCAATAATGAGGTGTTGCGGAGGGCTAGAACAGATAAAGATGTTATCCAAATGAGGAAGATGGCATATTTGGTTAAATATGGTTTACTCCGACTAATTTTTAAGGGAAAAATTGAGGGGAGTCGGGAGATGTTTTGGCTAAGAAATATCTGAGAGTGGACCGGAGTCCAGAGGGTGGAAGAGCTGTTCCGGCTAGCACAGGACAGAGAAACCTATGCCAGGGTGATAGCCGACGTCGGGGGACCTAACATGGCACTTTTAGAAGAAGATGAATAATATAAATATCAGTATTTTTTTTATTTTATTTTATTTTTACTAAATGTAATCTGCTAGCGTCATCTTGTGATAAAATTTCAAAACAAAACAATGTTTGACGTGGGTGTTATTTGAAATTTATGAAATACCTTTATTCATTATAAATTTATAAAAGCATAGATATTATTTTTTTATGTTTGTTATGTGCATATGTAGTACGTATATGTGTCATATAATGTACCCGACAGTAATATTGCTGATGATAAAGAGGACAGGGGCGACCCTAGGACATTGATTGATAGCACTGGGCCCCCCCGCAGCCTCAAGGGCCGGCGCCAGGCCAAAAGAGTCGACCTAACATAAATAACACCTTATTTTAATATTAACACTTTTGAAGCAGGTAAATTTTATAAACAGATCTAAGAATTTAAAAGAAAATAAATAAAATTTATTTAAAATACTAATAAATCTCATGGTATAGCCATAATTGTGATTTTTTTATACGTAAAACTAGAATAAATAAAGAAAATGTCAAATAATTATACCAAGAAACCAAGCATTTATTTAAAAAAAATCTTTTTATGTAAAATTTCAATGTGTTGGAAATAACCTACATACATTGGTATGTTATGGTATGGTACAAAACATCTGTTAAACGTCTTTTAAATTAGTTTATAGCTTTGCCGACAAGAGAATTTGGCACTGATAAGATAAGGGTTGTCACATCACGTGTATGCTGGAAAAGTCGCATTGGTTAAGCTTAGGTGAAAGAGTCCAATAAATTTTTTACCTTACGCACTACTAAGCTTTGAATAATATATAAGAGGTTCCACAGAGGAGACGCTTAACTGGTTACGGTGACCGCGCTTTCTCTGTTTCTGCCCCTTATCTGTGGAACAGACTGCCTCTGGGGCTCAGGTGTGCTGCCGATTTCCAGGCTTTTAAGAGGGACCTCAAGAACTTTGAAGAAGTAGGGTGAGATCAATGGTCAAAAGCCAACTAGTCCTGCTTCTACGTCAGAGCTTTTGGTATCGTAGGATCCGTTACCTGGAATCGACTACCCAAGAACTTTCGTAAAAAACAATCAAACGTTCAGCAGGGCTACTCTTGAAAAAACTAAACACGATCTTAATCTAGTCTTGATCTTGATCATACGACGCACGATGTGACTATTGGCCAAAAAAACACGCAAACCTGTCGCGCGTTAGCGGAAGCGCGGTGTTTTTGACCATAGTCCCTTCGTGCGTCGTATGATCAAGATCAAGACTAGATTAAGATCGTGTTTAGTTTTGTCAAGAGTAACCCTGCAGGGGCAAAGTGAAAATATCGTTTTCCAACATAATTTTCCGCATAAGATGCTTCATTAAACAGCCCTGAATAAATCACCTAGCACACATAAATACGTGCATTCAGTCACGGCATTTTTTATAAATCGACTTACTGCATATAATAATGTTTGTCTTCCAACATAAAGATTAGATATTCCGAATGGGTGAATTGAAGACAAAAAAAAAATTGTTTTAGAAATGCCTGCCGTTTACAGGACACTCGAACACTGCCACTTTTGGAAAAGTGAGAAACCTTGTCTTTGCTAAGAATTTCACGTAAAAAGCTTGAAGCTTAAATTATCTTTTGAAATAATGAGGGGTATAGAAACAAAGACACTTCGTTTATCGAACATTGATACTGAGAGAATAGCTCATTTATGTTTAACATGAAATGTTACTGATACTTAATCAAATTTTTAGCTAATTCACGATTAGTAAAATTTTAGTTAAAATACGAATATTATTTTCAAATACAAATATTTGAAAAAAATGTATAGATTAGATTTTACTCTTACACTCCTCAAATAAAATATATCGGTAAATAAAGTGTTATTTGACTTGTACGATGATCTATTCTTCTCCTAATATTTACACAATATGAAACAGCCCCTTTGTATCTGCCGGCTTGCCTTACCCAAAGGTAAACCTCAATCTACCCCCACCACACTCTCGTTATGACCTAAACTTTACACATATCATACATACGTATATGAACTAGCTTTGAAACTGACTGCTCCTATAGGTAGCTATCATTTTATACCATCTCGGAATAGGTTTATCTTTTAATTTAATAATCACATACATGTTGCAAGTATAAATATGCAATGTCTTGTATTGTCCATGTGAGATTATTTCTTTTGTTCAATTCCTATAAATACTGTTTGTCTCTGTATCTTATTTCACTTTTTACTAATCGCCTGATGATGGAGTCAAGAGTCTCCGAATACTAGTACGCGAAGTTAATAAAAGTCATTTGCAAGTTAACTACATATTGTGTTTTTTTTTCAATTATCTTGAAATGGACTTCCAACAAATACCTTCGGTCAACAACATTTATGAAAAATATTGTGTTTGTTTTATATGTTGCCGAAGTGTAAACTGTTTGGTTGTAAGAGTATTGGAATATTATTATATCATCACGTTATTTATTTATTTATTTATTTCAATTTTACAGGATACATACAATTGATACAAAAAATATAATGGTCTACAACATATTTAGCAATAAGCAAACCAGTGAAGATCCCTATATTACCCTTATGTGCTCTACAAAACATACATAACCAAACACAACAGCACCAATAAGCAAAAAATAAAATCAACAAACAACAATTACAATAGAATAGAGTAAATTATGTTAACAAAATTAATAGAATAATGCTCACAAAGCAATAATCGCAGGATTAAACAATAAAACAATAAGCAATAAAAACAATACAATGAGTCATGAAAAATAAAATTAATAACATCATATAAAATCTCTCTAAATTTAAAATTCAAAATTTAACATTATTTAAAATTCAATAGTAGAATTAGTCATATTAGTTATACCCTGTTAGGCAGAAAGAAAGAAGCACCATATTAATTCACATTTTTTTACATAGAAAGAAGTAGGTACCTACTTCTTTCTTTTTCTCCACATTTATGCAATTTCTCATACACGCACGCTTCCCATCCTGAACGCCTTAAATTTTGTTGGCATGGAGAGGATGACTTGCAACTTGTTTATTACCAGCAGTTAGTTTTATGAGAGATGAGTTTTTTTTATTATTATTCTAAAAATATCACCCTGCACTAAGACCATAACAGCTTTTGTCCAAGTAGAAATCAGCAGTAAAAATGAAAAAAATGAGATAAAAGAATAGATAATATGGCGCGGTCATTTGGGTGGAATTTTAGCACAACATGTAGAAATAATTATTTAAAATTGTATTATTAACTTGTTTATACAATAATGTCAAAACATTCCTCAAAAAATATGATTAATTGGTTTCGATAATTGATAAACTTTACTCACCAACTTTTTTCTATAGGTAGCGATAGCTTTTTGAACGGTCGGGCTTAAAACTTAACTCTTAGTTTCTCTATTGCTAGCCTATAAGCAGTGGCGTGTCTTTCTTACAAGCCAAAAACCGGGCTTTAATTGATGTTTCCAAGCTTTAATATAAAAAGGAAATGAATCGCTCACAGTTGGCAATCCGATCGTTTGAAATTTCGTGCACAATCGTTCACCGTGTGTGAATTCGATGCGATGTACTCTGAAGTGTCATATGAACCTGACTAGATGCAACTGAATCGTTTTGCATAATTCGTTTCACTAATAATTGACTTAAAACTTATTTATACCTATTAATTATTGAGTTTGGGCATACCCAGTATGTCCACCTTAGACACACCACTGCTTATAGGTACCCATACATTATATAACTATCAAATTATATAATTTAAATATATTTTTTATTATTTATTTATGTGCCTTTGTACAAAAATCGCCGCCCGCCAAATACCAAGAACACTAAAATTGTCGGTAGAACCTACCCGGTTGATTTTATGTAAGTATATTAATTTCAAAGCATTTTTATATGAACACCGACATGATTCTTATTACCGAATATAAAACTGACAGTAAAAATTTAAATACATTTTGATTTATGCCCCTCATCTTCTCAACATCACTAAATCATTCTCTTAATTTATTACATTCCAGCAAAGCTTAGAAATATTTCCTCATTCTTGCGGTAAACAGGGAGAAAATTAAGTGGAGTAATGAGTCATACAACTGAACACAAATATTTAATATCACTCGCTTATTACAAGATGTTAATATTACCTCTTTATTTCGTGGAGAATGTACTTTGAGGAGAAGTAGGAACCAAAAAAAAGACCTGTCTCCCACTCTTTTCTGTAATTTTCGAGTGTCCTGTAAAAGGTGAGTATTTATGAAACATCTTTTATAAGACATTTAACATCAACAATTCAGCAATAAGGTATGGCACCTATTCCAGATGTTTTTTTTTAATTGCCACGGCTCTCCTTGTTTTCTTTCTTCTTCTTTTTTATTACATACAACTAAGCTACAATATACCTACCTAGTTTAAGGTAGATGTCCATTTCTTCCAATTCCTGTTTAAACCAATATATTTGACATACGTTGCGCATACAATATATTTATGTATGTCAACTGACAGTAACCATTTTTATGACTGGATTCGAGGCTGTTGACAATCTTTTGATGATTGGTGAACATTCCACAGGCAAAGTGCACTTAAACCAGCCTAAGCTGACTCGTAAACATTGGTACAACCTTCCTGTAGGAGTTTGTAATATCATGCGTCGTATGATCAAGATCAAGACTAGATTAAGATCGTGTTTAGTTTTGTCAAGAGTAACCCTGCTGGTGATTATAAGATAAGATGTGTGTTGAGTAAAATCATTAATATTTTCATCATTTATATACTAAAAGATCTATGAAATATCGGTGCAATAAGCTAGATACTAAATACTCATTTTTAATGTTGTTTTTACACAAAAGCAATGAATTTCGTTTAACAAATTGTAGGAATATAAGGGAAAAAAATAGTATTTTTAATTATTTTTGAAAAGTATGGTGACTTCGTGTGATTCCCAGCGAAGACCAAATTTCATTAATAATCACATATTTCTAATTTGCTTGCAGAAGATTCATCGGTCAGAACAGTTCGATCGAAACATAAAGTAAATAATGAACTTTAATCAAAAATGTATTACAAAGATTTTCTTTATAATTTTTTCCGAAAAATCTGCTAAATATTACTACGGGTCATCTACCTTTATATGAATTAAAATTTTATTTAATATTACTTAATCAGCAAAATGTACCACACACGAACATATAAAATACTATCCTTCTGTCCTTAAAAAAATATATTAATACGCATATAAGATAAATTTAATTTGTTCGTAGATATATCCTTTATACTCATATGATTATAAAGAACTTTTCCTTACTTACTTATGCAGCCATTCCTGTCCACTGCTGAACATAAGCCTCCCACATATGTCTCCAGGCATCTCTGTCCTGAGCCTTCTCCAACCAGTCATCAGCGATTGTTCCAATGTCGTCTGACCATCTTGTGGGAGGTCTTCAATAGCATGTTGTGAAATATAATAATTCTCTGTGCAGTATCCCATTCTTAAGTAGGTATATTTAAAGTGGCCTTCATTGATTGAAAAATTATAAGGTGTTTTTGATGGAATGTTTATCGCCATATATTGCAAAAAAGAATGTTTTCGTTGCAGTTACGTTATTGCAGTATTTAGTACTGAAAATGGATAAATTTATTTAAAAAAAAACATCTTTTTAATATCAGCTAAAGAATCTTTGGCCATAAATATCATTTTTAGAGGTAGTTGGTGGCTTGATGATATAGTCCCGGACTTTCAATTGGGAGATCCCGGTTCGATTCCACCCGCCGCTGACTTACTCCACCTTCATGATACAAGCACATTGCTTACTGTGACCTCACTGAGAGTATATTTCGGCTTATTTTAAAATCTTAATCCATCTAAATAAAAATAGAATAAAACTAGATTACCACTAAATGAAATTCAAATGATAATAGGTTATATATAATATGCTACTATACCATTGCGACATATCCCACAAGTGGGGTAGCCAGCGGACTAACTTCAAGTAATAAACTTGCAAATAGTCCTCTCCAAATAGTCCTTTACAAAACAATATAAAAATCATTCAGAATGGGTAAAACACCTCATCAATACATTCGTGTTACATTCACATTTTTTTTAAATTTTCTATACAATCACGGCATATTTCATAAGCGGGGAAGCCAGCAGACTAACTGAATGTAATAAATATTAAGGTTGCCCTTTCTGTGCCAATATAGACATTAGGGATAGGTGGCATACCTCGTTCCTGAATTGAAGATGACATTTGACAAGTCGCGCCTCCGCGATAAATTCGCCCCCCTTATATTGATTGTATTTAAAATCACTGTATTTCTATATAAAATTGCTTGTACTCAATGTTTAATAAAGAATAAATAAAATAAATTTAGTAATTCATTATTTAATCAAATTTGTTATTTTGAATACATGTCCTGCTAAAGTTTTTTTTTTAATCTATGTTGTCTACTGAGAAGCCGGGTTCATAAGCTAGTCAACAAATAAAATATAATCGATTACTTTGTATTATAAATAATGATCGTTACTCACCACCTGTAATTTGTTGTTTGTTTGTCGGTCCCTTTGTAAATAATCAATAAATTATAATTTTATACAACATACGTACTTACACAATATTCAAATTATAATAAAACTAGAAAATAATATCATACCAGCTAATGCTACCCGTGTAATTTGTAAGTAAATTATATATTTGCATTGTGCCGCACAAGTTATTAAATATTAGCTATTTAATATAAAAATATTAAGGCGGCACTCTTGTTATACAAATAGGGATGTATATTTTACAGTTTATGATTAAGATCACATCGATGTTTACAATGGGATATTTGAGAATATTTTTTTTTTTTATTTTATTTTCATCCATGAAATACACGGCTTACGCCTTTTTAAATCAACATGAACACGAGAATTATACAGTATTCAATTACAAAAAATAAAATCAATGAATGATAAATAAAAAATTACCCAACACAACCTACCTACTCTATCAACAAATTACATATAGGTATATCAGTTTATTAATTTTTATTTTATCCATGAAATATACGGCTTACGCCTTTTTAAAATCAACATGAACATGAAAATTATACAGTCTTCAATTACAAAAAATAAAACCAATTAATAATAAATAGCCAAACACAACTCCTTACTCTATCAACAAATTACATATAGGCATACATTTATAGTTATAGTTGTATATATAATATATTATAATGAATTACAATCCATTGGATTGATCTGCAACGAGTTTGGTTTTTCTTCTCCATTCGTCTCTATTCTCAGCCAGTGTTTTCAGCTCTACGTATGAGCCACAGTTCATGTCCCTCTATAGTTATAGTTGTAATTTTTATTTATTTATTTTTTCATTTATTTATTTATTTTATTCTTCACTGTACATTGGTTACAATATTACAAAATAAAACAATGTCATATAAATATCAGTTATACAATTCAATGTACAGAGGGCGAGTTTATCGCTAAGATGCTTTGTTCCGTGGACACTCGGCAAAAAAACTGTTTCCCACTCTTTTCTGTAAGTTTTCGAGTATCCTGTAATAGTTAGGCTTTCGAAAAAAATCAGGCAATATGCATCTTAAATTCGACGATGAGGTTTGCCACCTAAATGTTTTAATTTTTTGTTAGCACGGAGGGGACAGCTTTCATGTTTATTACATGCAGTTGGTCTGCTTGCTACCTCACTTTTAATAACAGAGTAGTAGTAATTTTTCAGTTATCTTTACTATAATGTAAATTCGTATAGTGAAAATTCTCGATGAAATTATGACAAGATTGCCACCTTTTGAACTTTAAAATTAATACATAAATATTCGATAACAATGTATTTTAAAATTAATTTGATAATTATATGGGTGTAGCGATCAATCACAATGGCCATAACAATATTTGCTTTGGGAAAAATGGGTTGTAATATGAATGAATGGGTTAAGATTAATAAGTGCATGTTGTTTATTTAACCATTCAATTACTTAGTTTTTTTTTTCTACATAGTGACTTATAAAATATAATGTTTATCACATCTTGGTATTTGTTTGGGAAACGATATATTTTTATCAAATGATTCCTAGTACATTTATTATGACATTTTTTGAGAGGCATTTATTACCAAAACTTTGAATTTTAAACATGCATCCATGCCATCGCGGTATTTCTCATAATTAGAGTAGCCAGTGGACAAACTGCACGTAAAAGCATACAAAATGTTATTATTATTACCCTCTCGGAGTGGTACGCACTAACGGAGCGAGGCAAGGTTGTATCATGTCTCCGTGGCTATTCAACCTATTTTTCAACTGCTATTTGCGACCTGTGACAGAGATGGCTGTTGCATTGAATGGAGCTTGGATGAGTGTATTAATTTTTTTTTTTATTTTTTTTTTTACGCGGCGGCAGAATTGCCATCCACACTTCTCAGCATTATACAACCAGATAAGTCTCCATATGATCAGTCATGGTCACACAAAAACTTAACAGTCTAATGCCGGGAAAAATTCACCTATCCAGATATACAGGATATCAAAGGATTAGGCTCAAAACGCGGGATCAAAATACCAGCATTGTGCCTGAAATATCTGTGTTCAAAAAGTTTTTACAATATTACACGTGTTTATTATAATAGATTTTTGAATTTTAATATACAAATTAACCGGTATATCTAACTTTTGTAAATTATTTATTAAAGATTTCGGAGTTACCCCTGTAGCTGACATGACTAAAGGTATTATATAAACGGACCTAGAATGCCAAATATTTTTTATTTCTCCTGATAATTCTGTATATTTACGTATTTTTTCTGCGACGGTTGTTTGTATATTATGTGTATTTGGGACAGCGATGTCTATTAGGTACGTTATTTTATTACGTTTATCATGTAATACTAAATCGGGTCTATTATGATATATTTGTCTATCTGTTATTATTGTTTTATCATAATAGAACCTGTAATTTTGATTTTCTATAACCGGTTCCGGGTTGTATTTAAGGAATTACATTTTGTGAGTTTAATAGATTATGTTTAATTGCTAAATTTTGATGTATTATTTTTGCGACATGATTATGTCTATTAGTATATTCAGTTTGAGCGAGAAGAGAACAACCCGAAACTATGTATTCACTGTGTCGGTGTTAAGGTAGTAGAATTCCATATCGAAAAATAAAACAGGTGTTTTATTCTACTAAAGATTATATTTTGTGAGAGAGACGTCTTTCGTCTTATGAGGACATTGTCAATGTCCTCATAAGACGAAAGACGTCTCTCTCACAAAATATAATCTTTAGTAGAATAAAACACCTGTTTTATTTTTCGACCGAAACTATGTGTTGTATTGTTTCCGGTTTGGCCAGACATTTCCTACACGAATCATCAATTATATTTTGATTTTTAATGATATATTATTGATAATTTTTTACAAAATTTTCAAAACGCCAATATTTGTGTTATTTTTATTGTCATGAATAATGACGGGTCAATATAGTGATCAATAGCGGTAACGATAAACTACAAAGGTTTAGTATATCGGCATATAAATGACTTGTAATTACATACCGCGTAACTATGTTATGTTACCTACATAATATGTTAAAAAGGATTATTCAATTATGATAGAGGATAACGTGTGACCACCTACCAGTAATAAAACATTACTTAGCCGAATAAATAAATTGTACCAACCTGTTGCTGATCTAAATTATTAAAGATGGTATAAAAAATATTCAAGGTATTTTTATTTAACAAATTTATGGATAATTCACACAGATCAAGCTGTTCTCAATATAAGAAAATATTTTTTTATTTATTTATTTCAAACTTGAAGTAACAGCTGATATTACATAATAAACACAACAATAATTGTACAAAATTAAAGCCAATTACAACTTAAGTTATATAATAAAGAATGAAAGTTAAAAAAGCAAGTTATGTAAAGCAACAATTGATATTCAAGGTAAAAGATAATTAAATGTATATATATTTTTAAAGAGATATATGTATAAGAATATAAAAGAAAGAAAAAAGCAATGATATTACTTCAATTGCTGGTGAGCATTTTTAGGACTAGGGGGAGGGAAAAGGAAGGGAATGGATTATGTTCAAAGACTTGAGTAATATTTATGATGATGTGTCATACTTATAATAGTTTATGTTATTTAAGTTATATAGTGTATATTGTATATTGTATTGTAATTTTTCGAATGTTTTGAATGAAAACGTTTTGACTATAATTGAAATTATTCTAGTGGAAAATACAAAGTTTCTTTTAATATAAATTAATAATACATATATATTGTATTGTATTGTAGTGTATAATCTTGTATTATGGGTACTTACGTAATGACGCACATGACATATATAAAATGTACCAAACATATATAATACATCTAACGCCCAGACCCAGGACAATTTGTAAAAGGATTTTTTTATTTATCCTTGCTGGGAATCGATGCAAAGACCTCGTGTTTTAAAGGCAAGAGCATAACCTCTGCGCCACATTGGGCATTGCCGAAGTCATTGCTAGATTTAATGTTTCGAAGCGAATTGATTTGAAAGATTGCAAACTCTTAAATAAGCTGGACATAAAGAAATGCACTTCTTCATCGTTAATATGTAAAATATTCGGATTTGGATCTGGCCTGTTAAGGTTATTATATTATTTAGTATGACTGTTGTCTAAGTTAGTAAATTAGGTTTGCCATAACATTAAATACCCACTCTTTACAATCATTGAGAGATTGTCCGAAAGCAGGAATAGCAATATTAAGAATTAGATGTAAGACGCTTAAAATCCAGTCAAAAACGAAATGCATTTTAAAAATCTAACCATGGAAGTTGTAAGCATTACAAGTCCTAACAGGGCACCTGATAGAAGAAGAAAATTTCATAATTATTAAATAGGTTAAAGCGAACGTATTGTTGTCATGAAAAGACTAGCCAAATGCAAATAAGAGACATCGCTCTTCCAACAGAGTTTCACGCACCCTTGAGATGGATTCTACATTAAATAGCGACGAAGAAATCATCAAGAAAAGCTGGTTACGATAATATTTTCTACGTTGTTCATTACTGGCTAGATCGCTCAGTAAAATAAAATTCCGAAAAGTCTTTTGATCTATTGATTTTACCGAAATTCCTAAGAACTTACTTAAAAGTAAGACGAAACCCCTGTCTTAGGTGGCATTATACATTACTTATACCTACAATATATTATACTACGAGGAAGGCAACTTAATATTACGATCAGTACTTTTATATTCTGGACATATTGAACAGAATTTTTGGAAGACCTTTCTCACTCATTCATATCATCACGTCATTTTCCATGGATGATGTAATCAGCGAATGAACTACAAGACATACAGTTTGTCATTTTCGTGTCAACTAATGTTAAAACCTTCAGGTGAGTTGGATAGACCATATCTTTAAAATGGAAGACGTATGGGTCGAACGAAATCATGTCAGGGAAGCTACATGAAACATAATGTGGAGATAGATTTTACAGGTAGGCAGAGGGATTTAACGCGCAACTTTTTATGTTTTTATCGATCACAACTCTTAGCAGTGAGAGACCGATTTGGAAGAAGAAAGTTATTTACATTAAAAGAATTATCTTCTATAATAATCTGTGAAGCTTCTCAATGAAGCACCACGGAGATTCCGATAACTAGCCTGAAGAATTATTTTAAGCGATTTGCAGTAGAGTGTGTCTTAAGTCTTAATAGCGGCATCGACAGAGAAGGAGAAAATGATTGATAGAGGTAATTTTCATGTGACAAATTCTTCAAATTCTAGGAAATAGAAGCACGTACAAAACGAAATATGTACTTTTTTCCGAGTAATAATATCAAGAACAGTGTTCATCAATCACCCATCAGTCCCATCAGGAATATATGGATGCTATAAATTACTTACATTAGTTTCTAGAAGTACTCACTAGAACACTACCTAACATCATTTTTTTCAAAATTTTAACATTACTACTACTACTCACAACGCATCCCATAGTGAATTAGCCAGTAGACTAATTGCATGTAATAAACATGCAGATGCCTCATCGCTGAACTAAGACCTATTAAAAAGGTCTACCTTTTTATCGTAAGAAAATTGATCATCTTAGTTATTACTGAATTATGAAATATTTTTCGTTATATTTTTATTCAGACTTATACTCGCCATTATTTTCCATACTGTCGATTGCACCCACACGACAAGAAGTTTGGGAGCTCCTGATGTGTAGTGAGAATTTTATGCTATTAATTTATTAATTATTTTTTCTTCATTAAGATTGGAGTCTGTACTGGAACGCCATTTCACTGTTATATTATGATTGTCGTCTTTACTCCGTACCCTCAGGTAATCAGATTAACCCTAAAAGCACTCTCCTATCACCTGAAGTCACCCCTGTGACTTACCTTCAAAGCATTATTATAGTCGGTGCACAAGTGGACTCCATTTGATTTTTAATTCAATTATCCCTAAGTAACCCGTGATGTCCATAGTATATACTACACAAGATATACTACACAATATGTAACACAACAAATACAGCTTTTACCCATGGTAAGTGTTCTTCAATCAGGGCTGAGAAATAAGCTCCTCGTTAAACTTAGGGTTTTTTGCGTTTTTCTGGATTTTTACACCTGCGAGAGTGGAGATATTAAGAATATCACTCAACAGACAACTCACCCGCACAACCAACAGACTGTGCAAACTCCTTTTAGTAGAAAACAGGAAAGGTGTTCCGATGCTTACGAATCGGCTTAGACTGGTTTAATTACATTTTACCCATAGCAGGTTCACCATTTTCTGTTTTTCACCATTGCGTTGCTTTGAACAGTGGTTTGTAAATTTAATTAAAGAAATCATTTAGTTCTGGAATCAAAGACCTGAAAAAATCCTCAAAGGTAGAAAATCAACTGGTCCACGAACATAAAAATATAAAAGAGCGCTGCTTTGCAAGGTGTTCAAATACAAAAGTAAGAATCTTTGACAAAATAAAAAATAAGAATCTTTTGCTCAATAGAACTAAATAGGACGTGTGAGTGTAAGACTATTGTCCTTATGTCCACAATGTCCTAATGTCAACAATGTCCTTATGTCCTTACGTCCACAGTGTCCTAATATCCACAAAGCAGGTGTGTCTTCAATTTTTTATTTCTCAAGACTCTCTTTGTCCGTGTCATCTTAGAAACTCGACGGCAGCTTGTCAACCAATATCATGTGTCAACTAAATCTGTTCAATTTATCACATAAGAGAGTACTAAAAAGATAGACAAAATGAGTATTGAAATAAAATACTTAACATTAAATTTATTTATTTTATTGCAGCAACATTATCGCAGCGTTGTAGATACAAAAAACAAGCAAATCGATATTGATATAATGAAAACAAAATTGTTTTTAGTTTTACCATGATTTATTTGTTTAATAAGTTACCAGAATTCGACCTATGAGGTCATTGTCAAACTGTTTGACAATGACCTCATAGGTCGAAACCTGGTAACTTATTTAACAAATAAATCATAGTAAAACTAAAAACAATTTTGTTTTCATTATATCAAATATAATGGAGTTTTACAAAATTAACGTCGACTCAATCAATACAACAAGCAAATCATTAATGTTAAATCAACACATGTTATATTTCCGTGCTTGAGTTATATATATTCAACTTTCAAAAATTTCTAAGACAAATTGTGATAAGCATGATACAGAGGATTAGGAATGTTGCCCTAGGCTTAAAGAGAATTCCTAACCAGCCTTGTATCGGTGTATAGGTATCGAGACTCTGTATAGCGTATTCCTAAAGGAAGTTCACATAATATGTGTAACATGTACACATTCCTATTTTAAATAATTTGGACTAGTGGTTGCTTGTAAGCGAACGTTCGGGGACATCTCTTTCGCAATCAATAACTTATATTTGTTTCAATTTACATACCTTATTGTGATTTCATCATACTTTTACAGAAATCTATCAAAACAATATACGTTACATGTACTGAGTTATTTTCCGATGAATCATCGCCGAACCGCCGAACATGTCTATACCTGTCTATACTCCGGCCGTGAAAGCCTTACTTATTTAACTATCGCCATCCACTTACTTACTTTCTTTTACAACTATTCCTCTCCACTGCTGAACATAAGCTTCATGTTTCTAAGCAACTGTGGTCTGGGCTTTCTGCGACCAATCAACATCGATTCTTGTAATGTCATTTAGATATTATTAAACACCTCTCATATAATAATTTTTATAACTGAAGAAAATGTGGATTCTGACTGAGCACCGATTATTTTTTCATATGAGGAATAGGATCTTTTTTTACTCCATGCAGATTTTCATTAGTATAAACAATTGGACTAATCTTACAGGAGTTATAACAGATATGTAGAAGATAACATAATTTATAAAGATATGCAAAGAACCTTAGTTCTTAATCTCATTCTTAACTAAATTAAATTGTTATTGCATGTTGTTCTTGTCGCCAAATTTGTACGGCCTTTACAAATACAATACATAATTTGTACGGCCTTTACAAATACAATACATAATTTGTACGGCCTTTACAAATACAATACATAATTTGTACGGCCTTTACAAATACAATACATAATTTGTACGGCCTTTACAAATACAATACATAATTTGTACGGCCTTTACAAATACAATACATATTTTGTCTATTGGCACCTGTGTATTTTTTGTAAATGTGAAAAAAAAACGAAATTCATTGTTATAATTAACACATTTTAATCTTATATGTCGTGTCCTGATTGTGTTAGATAAAAAGAAATAATTTTTAAAATGACATAACAAAATATTAACCACAGATATTGGCACGTTTAAAAATAATTTTTAACAATTATTGTTTTCATAATAAAATCTAATAAAAAGAAATTTAACATAACATAACATACATAGACAATTCACACAGATCGAGCTAGTCCCAAACTCAGATGAATCTTGTATTATGGGTACTAACGCGACGATACACACATATACAATGCACTACACACATATACATGTAACACCCAGACCCGGGACAATTTGAAAAAGGTCATTCTTCACTTTGCCCTGGCCGGGAATCGAACCCGGGACCTCGTGACTCAAAGGCAAGAGCGTTGCCTCCGCGCCACACCGACCGACTTAAATGTATGTTTTCAAAATATTTTGTCAAGTCTCATGAAAGACGTAGCATTATGTAGAACATTGGCTGCTATGCTTCTTGCTTCAGATACTCCTCTGTCCTGCCTATCATTGTTGGATGCTGTCGATGACTTGGACGATGAGGAGTCTGATGATGGAGTATGGACTGGTTTCGTCGTCTCCCAGATGTTCAGTGCAAACTTGAGTTCTGCTTTCAATGCTTCCATTTGGGTACACTGAAAATAAAAATAAAACGTAGAATTAATCCACAAAAGCTTTAGAATAGCAAAAGCACGTTGTCCCTAGAACACTGAAATTGAGAACACAGTTTTTTTTTATTTCTGCCTGTAATATTTTGTATTTTTTTTTCCTGCATTGATATTTTTATATCATTGTCAATATCTTTTGTTTGTACGCTTGTTCTTTTATTAATTCATCCATTTATTCATTTGTTAATTGATTTATTAATTTGTTGATGTGATTATTTTTTTGTAAGATGTATTAATCCTTGTTAATTGTATTATTTTTTTATATTTTTTATACGCAGCACGCCTCGATACAGGGCAACCTAGTGAGGCTGCTGCAACTTAATTGTAGCCAATTGGTGATATATTGTCTCAACGTTCGTACATTGATATTGATTGATTGAATAAAGTATTTATTATTATCTATTGTTTAATAACAAAATACAAGTGTCTTTATTTGAAAAATACGAACATTTTGGAACGAAGCGTTTTTATATCTGAAGAGTGCGTATTGAACTGAGTTTGCTTTAGTCAAATAAATGACAGTTGATCAGATACAATACCTTGCAATTGCTAATTAATTGCTTTATCTGCCTTATTCAAAAATAGAAATTTAAAATCTGTGTTTGGTTCAAAATGACTGAAGTGCTCTGCCTACTTCGCAAAGGATACTTCATAATAGAAAGAATGAATTTATATTTTATATTGATGTGTAAATTAATAGAAATATCTTTCACAAATACATTATAATATTATACTATACTCTCTTATCATTGTTATTGTAAATATTGTTTTTATATATATGAATATTGTTGTATTTTTAAAATCAGATTGACAATGTCCTTATAAGACGAAAGACGTCTCTCTCACAGAATAAAACAATAGTAGAATAAAACACTTGTTTTATTTATTTCGACCTAAGTATTTATTTACACGAATTTTCTTCCTACATTAAATGTAAGATAATACTATTTTACTACCCACATCCATTTAATACAATATTATGCCTGAAATATTCTCAATAAATTAGCTTTATTATTTAAAGTTTTGTGTAGGTGTACGAGGCACCTACTTACGAGATGAAAATTGAAAAGCTTAGAAAAAACCAGACCAACTTTTTTACTTTGAATAACTATCACTTTTCGAATTCACCGCGAAAAAATCTACGTTTGGATAATTTTATCAACTATTTCATGGGAGACAATATGTGTCAGAACTTAATGTTTGTGATGTGTCAGAAGCTTTCGGATTTTACTGGATTTTTTATATCTTCGTGGTTAAATGAAGAACTTATTATTTATATTTCTCAATAAATAATACATCTGCCCATCCAACTGACTGTGCAAAAAACTTTCTTACATACCTAGGCTAGCATGAAGAATGATGAATGTGAAATTTCGTGAAAAACAGCTTGCGGTTAATAAAGTCCCGTAAAAATACTAAAAACTGATTTATTTTTTACTAATTCAACATAAAATTCAACCAAGTTCTATCGGTCGACAGTATAGTAATATGTAATTTTTGACATGAATAAAAAGAAGAACTGAAAGTCAACTGCTCAGTAGGACATTATAAAAGTGATTTTCACAGATATTCTGGAAATTAATAATACTTGTGTCTTTTTTTAGAAATTTATAGACTATTGTAATGCAGGACTAATTTTCTCAGAAAATACTCACTGAACACAAAAATTAATATTAGTAATAAAATTGTTAATCTATTTCATTCCATTTCATTTACTAATGGTCTCTTTCCTTCTAATACTTACGTATTGCACATCCTAAATACCTAACAAAGCCATAAAAAGACGTCTAAAATATATTTAAAAAATAATCAATGTCCGTTAAGCCTTGCAACCTAGTCTGCACAATAAAGGTGGATGTCGTTCCGCTATATTTTGTGAACTTGCTCTGTTTTTTTCATATTAAAATAATTTTGCTAACCCTATGTTCGAGCGGTTATACATTTTGTATATTTTTTCATAAGAAATCTAAATAAATGTATGTCTTGACTCGCCTTTTTGATCTTAGCCATCGCCCACACCTTTTAATTAGACGCCCAGTTTTCGTGAAAAAAAAACTCCCGATTTCGTATTATTACAACATTTTCTTTTAAAAAAGTTTTCCTTCAACTTGAATTGTTGTAGTAATTGTTACTTTTGGAGTGCCCTCGATGAACCTCCAATGAGAAAACTTTTTTAATTCGCTGTTTTAAAGTTTTCTTTATTATTTTACAAGGAACACTCTAAAAGTTCAGCTATTAATGAAAGGAAATTTTCTCATTATACCTCAGAGCTGGTATAAAATGATGGGAGTAGAAATTGGTAGATACGTAATAATGCAGCCTGGATTTGATTATTCTCAACGAGATTTTTAAATGTAATTAATTTAATTGAAAACTACTTTATTTGCCAGTTACATTTGCATATAATTTAGCATTAGAATGTCTGAAATTTTAACTATATCTTCACTATGTTTGAACAAGAACTTTTCATGATTTTCTATTACTAAATTATCTTTCTAACAGTCTCTCTAACTTTCTACTTAATGAGGTTAGACTAGAGTATTTGTGATCCGTAGGCAAACGAAGGCAGAAAAGCTTTAGTCAAATCAATACAAATACTTTATTATATTATTACGTTCACTGAAATTTTGAGATGTTGAAAATGTTTGGTAAAAATCTGCGAGTTCATATGGGTAACAGTGCTATACAAGAGGAATGTAGAATGGAAGTTAGTGTGAAATCCAAGAAGCAAATAAATAAGTAACGATGGTTTAGGCATGTGGAAAGAATTAATGAGGACAGAATAAGTAAGAAAATATATGTAGCTGAAAGGATTTGTGGTCGGAGACGAAGCCGTTCGAGGATCAAATCAAATTTGCGTCCCATGCAGCAGGCGCGCTTATTCAAGTATTTCATTACGATGAATGTAATGAACGAGTATATGTAGTCATATTTTTAATTTGTGTTGTTTTTTCTTAATTATTAAATTATCATATTTATTATTTATTTTTTTATTATTTTACATATAGTTATTAAATTGTGTTGTTAAATTGTCATAATTTTTTAGTTTTTTCTTAGTATTGCCCCACAACAGATATCGATCTAGTGGGGCATTATATTCCATTATGATTTTTTCATGTTATTTAAGAATGTAATATTTTGGAAATAAATAAAAAATAAATAAAATAAAATTGCAAAATCATATCAATTATATCTTTTACATGACATATACGAAATCCATTAAGACAATTGAAAGAATATTGTAGTTGTGTTATTATTTTTATTATTTTTGACGCATATGCAATGTACTATTTTCATTATTTGTTAAATTGTTTTGGTTTATTGTATTCAAGTATACATGTAAAAGTTGTATTTTTTGTTTTGGTATTGCCCCAAAACAGACCTAAATCTAATGGGGTAATATATTCCATAATGTTGTTCTTTTGTTTGTTTGTATTTACTGTTGTGGAATTTCCAAATAAAAAAAAAAGTTTGTTAAAAATGTATTGATGTTGTTTTGCATAATTATATATATAAAGTAGTTTAGGTTTCAATTCCATAATTTCTCTACGATTATATAATATTTCTATTAACCACGCAAAAGCGAGAGAAATTTTAATTGATGTAAAAGTAATATTTCATTTACCTTTTCTTCAACAGCAACCTGCCTGATGTTCCAGAAGAACTCCATGAGAGCTATGACAAAGGCTATCCCACAACCACATCCCAATACCACGAACACACCACCTACATTTTCTATACCAAGTTCTGCAGCAGAGTCATCACCGCCACCAGCATCGTCTTCCTACAAGATCAAAATAAAAAAATGTTTTTAGTAGGTAATTATTTTTTATTACTATTAAACATACAGTAAAGTTTTTCATTATACACGTGCAATAATTTTTAATATGGTTCTATTCATTCATACCATTACGACATTTTACACAAGTGAGGTAGCCAGCAGACTAACTGCATGTAACAAACAAAATATTAACAGAAAGTAGTGGAAAGATCTAGTCATTAGAAAAAAATAAAGATTGAATACAAAGTATACTTCTTTACCAAAAACACCGCAGAAAAATTGCCTTCAATATTCTATTTTAAATTCTCTCAGTTATCTCCATTTTTCATTTAATAGTGTATTTATTTCCATCAAGTCGCTACCCTTGCAGGGTAAGTAGAAACTATCAAGCACTTCTTACTCTTTTTATTCTCGCTTTGCTTACATCATTGTCATACAATTTCTCGTGCATGCTCTATTATTCAATGTGCTCAATACGAACCCAACCTGTGGGATCTGATTTACAAATAATCTTGCCGTCTAATCCTCGGTTGTTCACATTTCTGAACATCATTCCTCTCAGCCATATATATATTCTAAGTCATTCTGTCCACGTTTATTCTTATTTCAAATTTTGTAAAGTCTTTCAAAAGTATAAAATACAAAAGCAAAATATAAAATAACACTCCGTACCAAATGGCGTCTAAAATCGTAAATAATTTTACAATCGACTCCATGATCAAAAAATGCAAATACATCCAATATTCTTTCATCTTCTTTGATGCAAACAAATTGCGCTCTAAATCCGTACAATAACATTGACAAATCCAACATTATGGCTAAATCCCAAGGAGTATGAGATGGTGTAAAAATAATAATTCAAGAGTAGAGTTCAAGATACGGAAGAAATATTATTACGAGAAAGTGAAGCTATTTTGTATTGAGTCTCTCAAGAGTTAGTAGCTGTTGAATTGCAACAATAACCTCATCTTTTCATCCATAAAATATAACAAGCAGTTTATGAGTAAGTATTTTGTATTTTAAAGTAAAATTTAGTGATACAATTTTGTTCATATCTAAAATTTGATAACGTGACCAAGTATTTCAGTTAAAAAAATAACAATGTGCAGCTTTTTTGCAACAAAGCTTTTTGTTAATTACCCATCCATCCATACCATCACTAGATCGCCTAAAAGTTGGGTATTCAATGGATTCACTGCATGAACTTGTAATGAACATGCAGTTCATTCTTTTTGTGTCATGATTAAATATAACATACATGTATTTGAATGTATAGTAGGTATACTTAATCACTTATTTGAAGATGTAAAGGTCTTATACGTAACGTTTTAAGAATCCTTGCCTCTCTTGACTTGACCTAAATAAGATACTCAAAAACTTACAGAGACGAATGAATTTAAATAAATTAAATAAATACAAAAAAAAAACTATTTCATTCGATTTGATTTCCGGGCGCTTTGTAGCTGTGCTTTGTAAAGTAAAGAATCATTTGATCAAATGAACTGTCATCAAGTATAAGACCCATTATGATGTTTAGAAAATGATAGACAAATCTAATCATTATTTACGTAGGAAATCCCATCCTATTGAGGCAATGAAATATGACAAAAACAAAGTCAACCAAAAAGAATAAAGTAGCAAACATGATTTTTAAACCAAAAAACTCTAGTGGTGCTGCAAGGAGTTTGATGGATGTAATAAAATATAACTTACATACCTTGCATTTCCCTCCTCCGTGCATCTCTTTCCACCACTTTGTCTTCAACTGATGAAGCTTCCCTTCTTCCTGCATCTTCAGCACTGCACCACTTATGGCTGTTCTGTACGGTGAATCTGAAGGAGAGAGATATCATTTGACATTAATCGCAATGTAAGTTCTTTCAGAGCTTCCTGAGACTACTAACAAAATACCTTTTGATAGATGAAATACATTTCCTTCCAGAGAGAAGAAATTTCAAAATAAATTTGCTGCAATTTATATCAGCTTCTTACCCTAGTATCAAAATGTGCATTTTTGAAATAAAGTTTTATTGTTACAACAAAAACTCACAATTTGAGTTATTAAGTTCAAATCAATTTTTAATTAATTGAATTGAAATATATTTGAATCCCACAATAGATTAGGTATATCCCATTATAATAAAACCTTGGTCTCTTGTCACATAAGTGTAAATTTTGTGGTTATTTTAATACTTGTGTATTAAACTCTACACATTAAGATTTAAAACACAAATTAGAGCTTTCAGTGAACTAGAATAATTTTGAAAACCTTATGAATTTGTAAAAAAAGCTTCAACGATATTTCGGCACCTTCTAATGGCTCCAATATGGACGCACAAAGCTCGAGAATATTTTCATGCAATCACGAATTCTCTTAAAAACCCCAATACGACAAAAAATAGACGAAATCAATCCTTACTCATTGGCATAGCAATTCCATATCCTTTGGAATCCAGTTGACCACCAATCTGCTGAAGTTCGCAGTATCTCTCAACAATGTACTCAATGGATGTGGATTCCATGAAGAAGGCATACAGTCTCTTGCCTTTCAGCACTCTGTCTCTTCCGTCATCGTTATTTTTCACGAATACTGACGGACGAGTTGACTCCATGACTGCCCACATGCGTTTGTATGTAGAGAAGTTAGACCCCTGGAGAAAAAATAAAATAATATTAATAAGCAATCTCTTAAAGTTATTAAATAAGTCTCTCTCAGCTCTCAATTAAAAAAAAACTGGTTTTAACAACAAACCAGTATGAAATGTGCTTTCTTAAGCCTAAATATATATTTTCTTTGTCATTTTCACATCACTCATTCCTTTAATGTGTTCAAATTATCCAGATTTATTTAAATCTTTTCTGGTTTGTCAGACTCGCCTTCTATCTACTTTTTTCTTCACTCTCTCAAGTGTTCTCATATGGTATCATAGACCTTTGTCTTTGTCTCAAACTGCATGTAATAAACATGCAAACCGTCCTCACTGTGCCAATAAAAACAAAGATATCCAGAATGGGTGACATATTATCCTCGCAAAGTTGTTGAAAATCTTGGCCGTAATGTTTTTTTAAGAATACCCGCCATTTAAATGACACTCAAAACTTGCCGAAATAATTGGCAGATATGTGTTTCTGATGTTTCTTCTTGGTCTATGTTCCAGTAACTGATCTATGTATGTTGATTTTTGCCACGTGTATTAATAATAACAGTTATTAATATGAAGAATAAGAAGTTATGTTGTAAAAAAACGATAAACTTACTTTAAAGAAACTCGCTGTCGAACCGCCTGCCACCGCTCCATATTTAATCTTCGACTGTTTGGCCAAATCTTCTGCACTCGATATAGTAGCATCCATTCTTTCATTAGTCAAGAATGCAGCCAAGTTGGCAGTATATGACGATATCATGATCAGAGTAAAGAACCACCACATTCCAGCCACCATTCGAGTGGATACAGCCCTAGACAAAAAAACGGGATAAAGATTAAAATTGGAATATTAAAAATCATTAATTGATAATTATCATTCTGATTTATGGAAGTGATATATATGTATTTGATTTTAGGTTATTGAATTTATTTGAAGAGTAGTTTGACTTGATTATATATTAAGTATTCTTAATTGTTGGGTAATATTCTGCATACATATGGTTATAAAGTCAAAAAAAATTGGTTCAACAGTTGACTAAATTATAATAATTCCTTCTTAATTTGTGAAACCTCACTTCAATTGCAAGTTCCTGGATCTATATTTGTATTTTCTGATTTATTTTTCAGTTTCAGTATGAAAGAAAGATTGCAACTATGAAATGCGTTTTCATCTTGATGACAATTTTATTACGAAAAATAGGTCTCAATATGAATAAACAGTTCAGTTATTTATAGCAGCGATGAGGCTTGCCACCCATCATGCCGCGTCAAAGTGGGTGAAGGGCACAAAGAGGAGAGCGGAATGCAGGGTGGGAGTTTTGAATGTGAGAGGAGGGATGGTGAGAAAGACGGACGAAATTTTAGAGATGATGAATGATAAGTATTTGGATGTTTTGTGTGTCTGCGAAACGAAGAGGAAAGGGTGTGGTATTAAAGAAAGTGATGGAAGGATTGAGTTGTGGTCTGGTGTTCCAGACACACAACACGCATGTCAAGGTGTGGGTGCTTTTTTATCGGAAAGAATGAGCGAATGTATGAAAGGGTATGAATGTGTAAGCTCCAGGCTAATCTGGATCCGTTTCAAAGTGGGGATGACTAGGATCTTACTCATAGTTGGGTATGGTCCTGGGAACGATGCCATAGAGACGGAAAAGGAAGAGTTCTGGAATGGCGTGAGAAAGATTGCAGAAGATAAAAATGAAAATGAAAGATTGATTTTGGCAGGTGATTTGAATGGATGGGTGGGTGTTAGGAGGAATGAACTTGAAAGTGTTTTGGGAATGAATGGAGACAGTAGAGTGAACGATAATGGCAAAAGAATAATTGATGTGTGCTTGGAGATGGATCTCTTTGTGGCGAATACCTTTTTCGCCCACAAGGAGATCCACATGTATACCTGGGAGAGAGGGAATGAAAGATCGATGATTGACCTCGTGTGTGTGGACTCTCGTCTCAGGAAGGCGACCACGGATACTAGAGTGTATCGAGGCGCTGAGCTGGAGACGGATCATTTTCTTGTCGTCTCAAGAATAAATCTATTCTCCGGTTGGCGTTCGAGAACACAAAAGTCCACGCCAGCTATGAGATTGAGAGTCGAAAAACTGAAAGATGAGAGTGTAAAGAATGAATATGTAAAAACTGTGAATGAGAAGCTGAGTGCGAACGAAAAGAATGATCTAACGATGAATGAAAGGTGGGATGTCTTAAAAAGTGTGCTTGTAGGAAGTGCAAAAGAAACATGTGGTGAAGCTAAAGTTGGACGTAAGAAAGGCGATGCATGGTGGGATAATGATGTGAAAGAAGCTGTAGATAAGAAGAAGAATGCTTGGAAAGACTTGCTGAGTGTGAAACAGTGTGACACATGTGAAAAAGAGCGAAAGAAAGAAGTTTACAAGACATGCAAGAAGGAAGTGCGTGAAGTTGTGAAAATGAAGAAAAAAATGCTTGAAGATGAAGAATGTAAGAAATTGTCTACGTATGCGAGTGAAAATATGAAGATTTTTTGGAAGGAAGTGAAACGAAAGAGGACGGGTTCAAGTGTGAACAGTATGAAAGGGATAAAAGACAAGGATGGATGTGTGTTAGTGAATGATGAATGTGTGCTACAGAGATGGAAGGAATATTTCGAAGATCTGTTTGAATGTGATGGTACAAATGCAAATGAGTATGACGACAGTGAAAGCAGTGTGAATGAAAACGATATGATAGACATGAATGAGATTTTGAATGCATTAAAAAAAGCGAAGTGCGGTAAAGCTGTAGGGTATGATTGTGTTGCCGTTGAGCTCATCAAGTCTGGTGGACCGGGGGCTCTCGCGTGGTGTTTGGAGCTTTTCAACGATTGTTGGAGAGAAGGTGTTACACCAGAGGATTGGAAGAGGGCTGTCATCTGCCCCCTGTACAAAGGGAAAGGCTCTAGGCTTGAATGCGGGAGTTATCGGGCTATTAGCTTGCTGAGCTCAATAGGGAAACTGTATGGTAGAATTTTGATTGAGAGAGTACGAAAGATAACTGAGTGTAAGATATGGGATGCGCAAGGAGCTTTTTTGAATGGCAGAGGGTGCACCGATCAGATCTTCTCCCTGCGAATGGTTATAGAGAAGTTTCTGGGTAAACACCAGAGGCTTTTTTGTGCGTTCGTGGATCTGGAGAAAGCATATGATCGAGTGGACCGGGAAAGGTTGTGGCGCGTGTTGTCGGAGTATGGGGTGAGCAGCCGGTTGATCCGCGCAATATCTTCACTTTACGTGGGAAGCTCCGCTTGCGTGAGGGTAAATAACACTCTCTCGGAGTGGTTTGTCCTCACCAAAGGAGTGAAGCAAGGTTGTGTCATGTCTCCGTGGCTGTTCAACCTATTCTTCGACTACTGTATGCGACCTGTGAAAGAGATGGATGTTGGTGTCGAGCTGAATGGGTTTCGGGTGAATGCATTGATGTACGCAGATGATTTGGTGTTAATGGCTGAGAGTGAAAGGGACTTACAAGAGATTGTTACGTGTGTGTATGATAGTTGCAATTTGAATGGTTTGAAAATGAACGTTATGAAGACGAAAGTTCTTGTTTTTGAAAGAGAGAATGAAAAAACGATTTGCGAGATTAAAGTTGGTGACGAATGTTTGGAGCAAATAAGTGAGTATGTATATTTGGGAAGTATGTTTACGAGGGATGGAAGATGCGATAGGGACATTGAAAGAAGGAAAGTGGCCGGTGCTAGAGTAAACGGTGCACTTCGACCCATTGTCAGCAATGACAATGTGTCGAACATGGCTAAAATGCTGGTGCACAATACCATTCTGGTACCGTCACTTACGTATGCAAGCGAGACATGGACGTGGTTGAAGAAGGACGAAAGTGGAATAAATGCAGTAGAGATGCGATCGTTGAGAAGAATGGTTGGTAAAACGCTGCGTGATAGAGTGAAGAATGAGGATATTAGAAGAATGAGCGGATGCAAGAAGACTGTTGTGGACAGAATGCGTGTAAATAAATTGAGATGGTTTGGTCACGTGGAACGAATGAAAGAGGAAAGAATGACAAAGAGGATATACTTATCTGAAAGAAAGGGTGTGAGGAAACGCGGGCGTCCGAGAACCACGTGGCTTGATCACGTGGATCAAATTCTCAAGGACGGCCGCGTGTTGAGTAAGAGGAACCGACGTGCGTGTATGAGGAACTGTATGAATGTGGAGGAAGCGAAGGAAGTGTGTAAAGATAGATCTGTTTGGCGTTCCGTTCTCTCTGCCTACCCCACTTGGGACACGGCGTGAGGGTATAGTATAGTATAGTATAGTATAGTTCAGTTATTTTGTAAAATTTAATCATGAATTGCTAATTCAACAACTATTTGAATAATTTTATTTCTAACGATATTCAAATAAACCCTGTAATTTTAGGACAATCGTTGTTGTATTTCATTTAATATATTAAAAGGTATTATTCACACAAAAGTTTTCGATCTAAAAGTTTATATTTTCATAACTGATATGAAAATTTCCGTTTTATATATAAAAAAATTGCCACGGATAAATCTCACCAAGAAGTAAGTACTCCAAACAACTTATCAAAGTACTAATAAAATTTTCTTTCAACTTCAAAAAGAGATAAACTTTTGAGTAAGTAACTACTCTTATTGTTGTTTCCGTAAATACACATAGTAAAGTCTAACTAAATAAATCGATAATTATAGGTACAATAGAATATTGTTGTAAGGTTGGTATTATCTGTCGATAATATACGACCAGTATCGACAGGATATACATTGTTACCAACTTGAACGCATCAATACTCAACTAACCATAAACCTTCATAATATATTACTAGGTAGGTACCTACATACTCTTTTGTTAGTTGAAGTTGTCAATAAAACTAAAGAAAGCTGATATAGTTTCTTATCGGTCTATGAAAGTAACACTTAAGCTGAAACTTCGTCGTGGATTTTCTAAAAGTTTACCTTTTTGTTTTTACTTATTATGTCTCGCTTCTTAAAAGTGTATTTTGGTTTATATATACGGTACACTTTTCATCACATTTTTTTTAACAGTATAAAATTTGATTTTATTGATATAGTTGATATGTACTAATTTCAGTTTTTGTTCAAATTGTATATCAACTCTTTTTTTAGCACTCAATATGCATAAATTGTATTTTCTTTGTCGTTCTAATGTTTTCATTTGAAGCCAAACTAAATGTGGTGTGTCAATATTTTTCAACTGATCTATAAACTTTACAATATTTGTACGTAAACGGAACATATTTCTAAGTATTTTCAATGGTGATATTTAACAAATAAAAGTAATACCAATTAACACACTTTGCTTATTTTTAGAATATGTTCTCAAAGAATTGCTTAATTAAGTTCTAAGGCTATTCGCCCTTTACATAATTATAAAAGAGACTAAGACTACATCTTCTTAGTCACAATTCTATGTGAACACCAGATTAAATTATTTATTCTTGACCACAAAACTAACAATTGGTATCCAATATTAAACACTTACATATATAAAGGCTATCATCGAAGATGGGGAAACGTTATATGAGTTTTCATTTGACATTCCTCCTTACTCGATGATAGGCTTCATATGTTTATTAAACTTATTCACAGTTTTTAAAACTTCATATCATTCGCTTCAAATAAGTTCAATCAAGTCAAAATATTCTATCCTTCAAATGTTTGAATTAAAAAAAAAACAATATGAACTTTCATAATAAGTGAAATAAAAGTGAAAAATTTACTATTTACTTTAGAATAAGACAAAATTGTAATGTTGTACTTACCAAATTCTTAAACAATAAAAGCATATGCAGAAGAAATTCCGAAGCAACATAATCAATTAAGCAAATTGGGTGAAAATCAAATTCGCAAAAACAATAAAAGCCAATCATGCAATAGTTCAAAAAAAATGAAAAAATCCAAAAGGGACAGAGCATACCAAGGGGTCTATTTATTTAAAGTATGTGAATTAAATGCCACTTTACCATCATTCCCGAAAAAAAACTATGTATTTATTTATTTATTTATTTATTTTATTCTTTACTGTACATTGGTTACAATATTACATAGTGAAATAGTGGCATAAAAATAACAATTATAAATTCAATGTACAGAGGGCGAGTTTATCGCTAAAATGCGATGTCTTCCAACTAACCCGGTATATTAAAACTACAAACTTATTTTTCTAAAAATTCTAAGCCGTGCCAAAAAAAATAATTTTCAAACCAATTTTTAAGTTTATTAAGTCATTCCAAAAACAAAATTCAAATTTACTTCAATCAATTTTCAAACTTAATTTTAAAATAATTTAGTGTCAACTTTGTTTAAAACTATTTTTCAACCAAAAAAGATTTAGATCACACATTTTTATTGTAAATTTTGGTGCATGACTTTAAAAAGCGTAATATGTTAAAAATACGAAAATTTAGAAAAAAATCGACGATTTATTTTTAATGTTTATCTTATTTAATAGTATCTTAACCTCTGACTAATGATAGAAATTTATCATTTTGTTTTTTAATTCCATTTTTCCAACCAATATTCAAAATGTATATTAAAACATCACCGATTGGTTTTTATCGTTTTGCAACCAATTTAACTTAGCTATTTTCTTAAGTAAAGAAATTGAATATTTTTCAACCAATCCACAGAATTTAAATATTTGTACGTTACAAAGTTAGCTAATTCGGAAATTTAATTAATATTCTTCAACCAATTTTGGTACTCCTAATAATTCAAAGTGCATATTAATTTGATTCTTGCTTACTACAAAAATCGATCAAGTTTTTCTTTATATTTTTATTTTTGTTTCATATTGTACATCACTCTCTATCATATCCATCAATCTATTAGGTGCGTCTTAAAATAATTCACGGTATAAACTTAACACCACCCACCATACTAACTCCTTTGATATTCATTCAATACTTAACCGTATTAATCTTTGCCAAAGAAATAATTGGACGTTTAATATTCTACAACCAATCTCATTAATCTATTAGGTGCGTCTAAAAATAACTCACGGTATTAATTTAACACCACCCACCATACTAGCTCCTTTGATATTCATTCAATACTTAACTGCATTAATCTTCTCCAAAGAAATAATTGGTCATTTAATATTCTACAACCAATCTCATCAATCTAATTGGTGCATCTAATAATTACTATCCAAGGTGCAAACCAAATGCTAAAGCATTCAATACTTTACTACAATTAATAATTATTGGTGATGTTATTAGGTATTATCATTATTATATTAAGTGTTCATACTTGGGCATTATATCAGAACCTTGCTGCAGGAAACTGCCCATCATGAGCCACATACAGTTCATTAGAGTGAGTATATTCTCCAACTCCGTGTTGTCACTATCACAAGGATGTGGGTTGGACCACTCTTTTGGAGACATCCTGGATGGGCGGCAGCGTGCGGCAGAGGATTTTTGGATTAGTAAATAAATAAGTTTAATCTTTTTGTATTTTTAAGTTTTATTCAAAATGTTCTCATTTTGAATTGGACGTTGGGAGCCAAAAATAATTTGCTCTTGTCACTAGTCAAAAAATTAAAATATGTGAAAAAAAAAAGTGACAAAACTAAAATACTCGTATACCGACGATCTGAAAAAGCTATTGTGTCACAATGATATAAAAGCTTTTGAGATATCATTGAAAACTCTAATAATTCATTTTATGCAAAGTTATTATGCGCTTAGTTTTTTTAAATAACCATTCTTTTGGACAAGAGCAAATTATCTTAATTTGTGTTCATGCTTAATATCTTCATAAAAACGAAAGAATTCAATTTTGTAACCATGTTTACTTTTATTTTTGTTGAGATATCTGCCATAAAAAAAATTAAGCTTGAAAGATGATAAATAATGATTATAGATGATAAGTTTTTTTAAGCTTTTTAATGAATCTTCGACAGCGTCATGGAAGCCAATAAAAAAACAAATCATTTTGCACTCTAAAATTAGTGATGAGCGCTGCGGATCGGGGCAGACATCCTGTTCTACATCACAAGACTTAATCGATCTTAATCGATCAAAAAAACATAAATAGAAAATCCTTTCGTTTTTATTTATGTACATCGTTTAAAACATCAATTAAAAATATAATAATAGGTATTATTCACGGACAAAACCTGAAAAAAGGACATCAAGAGACATAAAATAAATGGATAAAATATTTTTAAAAATAATAAAATTAACAAAAAAGCACTTTCACATAAGCTGAAAATGACAATAATAAATAAGTAAATTAAACGTTGTTACATTACAACAATTATTAAATTATTATTAATAAAATAATTAATAATTTAAATTAATTATTTTATGTAATGTAATATTATAAAAAAATTAAAGAGTATGCATTTTAATGCTTTGGAACAGGGTCACTCAACAACATCAACAAGAGAATGGAGCTCCACATTCGAATTTTAATTTTTTTAATTTTTTTTATTTTGATTTTCATGGTAACATTACAGAAAAAAATATGAAATTGGTTGGATAATTTACGAATATTGTCAATGGTCGGTTAGTTTGAAAAGTAAAATAGTGTACTTAATGAAATATTGAGTGTAATTGTCAGACAATTTTTGACATATTTTGAAATTTCTGAAGAATTTTGATTCATCCATACTTCTTTTATATCATTTTCTTATTATAAAAAATACATAATGTGAACTTGTGCATAAAAATATTTTTTATTGTAAAGAAAATTCGCGAATTTTTGTATCGATAATTGATATATTCGTAAGTTTCCTGGGTTTTAAAACATTTCATATCATAGATGAATCGTAGAGATGATTGTTCTACGTTTTTCAGAATAATGTACATTTTTTTCAAAAGTTTGTATTTCTAATAATCCAACAGAAAACTTGCATAAACACCCAACTTTAAACATAATTCATCAATAACAGTTTTTCTGATGATGAGTGCATAGTCATTCGAAAGCGTTCAAACTGTGTAATATAACTAATACTGTATGATGAAGATAAACAACGTTAAATTACTTGTTTTGTTGATATAATAAATTATTAATGAAATGTTACTCCATAAAGCTACATTTCAAAACTTAAGAATTCTTGACAATTCAATTTAAATTTTGTGGAGTAACCACCAGTCATATTGAATAATATTAAGTAATACAACCAATTAAACATTTATTTTAATGTAATGAATCCCATGAACGAAGGCGAAGGAGATAAATTCAAGTCCAAAAGATAAAGATTTTCAGCTCATGGCTATTTTCTGTGGAGTTTCCATTATGTTTCCAAATTTCTTCCTTCTTACTTCGGAAGAAGATCACAGCCCTGACCCATGAGTGAACCCAGAGACAGCCAATAACAGTTTAGAAGATTCCAAGTATTCTCCAACACTTCTGGATCTTTGTTGCATGGATGGGGATTGAGCCATTCTTTCGGTGTCATCCTGTCATGTTTTCAAAAATTACCGAATATTTTGTTACTGGCTTATATTATAATTTTTTGTATTTTGTAGATTCTTTTGTTTTTGTTCATTCAATTGTGGTATGAGTAAGTATTTAAATTATTTTTAATTTTATTACATTTTTTTTTAATTACTTATATACAATAGAATAGAATAAATACATACATATTTTTAATGATATTTATTATTACAACCATAACCAATTATTCTTCAAGCACCTAGTACAACAAAATCAATCATTAAACCTTCAATATTTGTTTATTAAAAATAAATGGCCTTACATTTAAGATTCCTACTTAGAGGTAAGTTTTTTTGTAGTTTCCATATTTTAAAAATGATCATACTATTTTGTGACCAATTTGAATCACTTTTAGAAAAAGAAACTAACTTCTTGGTACAAATGAAATCTACATTAATTAACTTTTTGTATTTTAATTTTTTATTACAAATCAGACATTTATTACAAATTTTAATCACATGTTGTTTTCAAATCAAAAGTCTTCTAAATTGACCTTTACAGAAGATTTTCTTAATAAGTTGTGACTAGAAAATCTTTATTTCGATAGTGTTCACTTCAGTACTATATAAGTCATTGATTTAATTGACTGGTAATTGTAATGACATTATTAATGATAATCTAGAAAAGTAATAGGTAAAAATAACTAATTATGTATCATAATTTTGTCTGAAAAGCAGTGTTTACGAAATATTTTTATTACAACACTAAGTGAATATAGCTCTCCGGAAAGGGAGGAGATAATTATATTGTATTATCTCACTTTTTGAATCTAGGAAATTAAATGAAATTGCATTACATTTCATGTTAAAAATACTAATTAAGTAATTAATTGTAAAGTCAATGTTTATGACCGATGGCACTTGGTGGAAGTTCATGTTAAATTATTTGAAATATGTCATTTTTAGTCATGGAAATACTCATAAAAAGTAATATAATTTCTAATGATTAAACCATTGAGAATATCGGAATCTAATATTCAGTTCATTACCAAAACTAATCTTACTTCAAAAGGTGAATCTTAATGCTTAAAATATCAAAGTATTGTTTACCTTCCAAGAATAAAAAGAAGGATGGAAATTCCTAGATAAGCTGTAGCCATGTAGATCCAGACTTCAACAGAGAGTGGTGACAGGAAAGAAAAGAGATCAGGATCTTTCTTATCGGCTTTGGCATACAGAATACTGATACCAAGTGTCATAAAAGGCATTGTGAAGTCTACAGCCGTTCGACGTTCGTATGTGATTGTCAGATCGCAAATGGCCAAGTCTGCTTTCTGGGAAAGAAAAACAATTTTAAGTATGTCAATTAATATTCCTCATTTAAATTAAACACACTTTACATGTAATAACCCACGACCGGTTTTGCGGACTCTGAGTTCACATCATCAGGTGCTGATATACCTATAGTACATTATATTAACACCTGACGATGTGAACTCAGAACCAAAGAAACCTGTCGTGCATTATTATATTATGTTTAGTCATAAGTAACACAACAAAATCAAAATTCATTTATTTCATCAAATAATTTTTAAATTTTTAATCGAGGGGTAGAAAGATCTTTCTTTCTTATCATGATAATTTAATGAGCACCGATGTCTAGTTTCATCCACAATATTTTTTTATTTTATTTATTAAACCAAAAAATATAACAAAAAACAAGTTACATATAAAAAATTACTTTAACGTTATTTCAATTTAGATCTCACCTAGCGAAGCTGCATATTGCAAGCTTGCGTCCGGGTGGCGTTCTATACAAAATAAAATATAAATATTTAAAATCATAATAATAAAAAACTAACTAAAAATTCATTATATTTTGACGTTATTCTTGAGGTGCAACTAACTCTGCATTAAAAAAAGATCTGAATCTCACACGAATAAATAAATAAAGATTGCCATGACAAATGAAGAGCGGATAAACGGAATTTGGTACAAGGAAAACCACCAAAAAGGTTGAAAGAATCTTCAGTGTCGCAATAAAGAAGAAATTTTGACACAATAGATGCGTGTAAAATAATTATTAAGAAAATAATATGGAACCATTTACTTACCCTATCAAGGAGTTCTTTCACAAGACCATCCCACTTCTTTGTATCTTTATTGAATGATCCATATCTACCATCGGGCACCAATTCAAACACATATGTGAAGTTCAGAATCTTTGAGATACCATCAATCAAGTCAAGAGAGTAACCTTCAAATCTATCATTTCCAACCAAAACTTCACCCTCCTTGGGCTCTTTGTGGAGCAAAAACGGCGCTCCAATTCTTGAAGAGACAATAAATGTCTTGTTTTGCCACTTTTCTGCTAAAATGTCCAAAACTTCTCCAGATGTTCTTGTATAGTTGACACCAGTCACTGTGTCCCAGAATCCAATCTTTTTAAAACCATTTCTGGATAATTCAACTATATCGACAACGAACTGCGTTCTGCGACCAGATTCTTCATCAAATTTAATGCTCCCTGTTAAACCCTCCGTACTGATCTGAAACAATAAACAAAACTTAATTTTATCAGAACAAATTAAATTTATTTGTGATCCTAGCTATTCATATATCACATATTTTAAATTGGGTATACCGAGAGAGAGATTGAATTTTGCACAATTTGGAGTCTTTGGAAACTAGAAGAGTTGTCAACGACCTAATTCAAAGAGAAAACACCAATATAAGTATATTTGCACTTAGACTCGTATAGGATGTATCAAATATTATTTGATCTTTAATCCTAATCCCTACTGTTTATTTTTTTTCTTTTATTTCTGAATTTTAAAATGTATTTAGATTATATAGCTTTTAGTAGCTTACTGTGAAAGGTGTATAAGGTTGTTTTTGGGTTTATAACAAAAACCCAGATATATCTTTTTAAAATATATATATATATATATATTTTTATGTAACTTTTTTTTTTTAAATATATTTATTTTATTCATAAATACACAGTATACATTGATATTACATTAATAAAACAATATAACTTTATATTTGTAAAAGGCAAAAGAACCGTATATTGTGGAGCTACCAGCAGAACAACTATCACTTCATAATTTTTGCAGCTAAGAATTTAGCTTTCATGATCTTGTAAAGAGGTTTTTGGAAATATTCAAATAAAAAATATTCTTATTTTTATTCAAAAAACATTCAAATCCAACTCTCATTCTATTAACAATTCGTTTTCCTTCAACTTCTTTCTCAAATTATTTCATCATGTCCCACATCCCCACATTCATAATTATTCAGCTAATATCTTATTCTAACAATATCTAAATCTAACTTTTCTTCTTTTTGTCAGTTAGCAATCGAAATCAATGAAAATTTCAATGTACACGGGTGCAAATCAATTAACATCAAATACTCCATCTTCTAAATAATGTCGAGTAGAGTTCGTCGGTAGCCTGGGGGTAGAGTCTCGGCCTCGTGAACAAGGGGTCCGTGGTTCGATCCCAGGTGCCGGCAAACTCCCCTTTCACGACACAAGCTTTTAGCTTACTGTGAAAGGTGTATAAGGTTGTATTAGGGTTTGGTTTATAACAATACCCAGATATATCTTTTTTTAAAAAAAAAAATGACATCAAATTTTGATTTCCATTTATTTATTTTTACGCTCGATAAAAATTTGTCCGTCTACGATTTTACCGTAATACAAAAGATTTTTTTTTCTTCATTATGAAGTGGAAAGGACATAATCATGGTCTTTGTAATATTCTCTAAGGTAGGTCACAGGTTTAGCATAAAATTACCCAGTAATTAGAGGCAGCATTCAGGAATCGCCAGCCGCCAGTCCACCGTTGGTATACTGCGGTTATGGCATGGTGTGTTAACCTATTAACATCGCGAGACGAACGTCGAAGTTCGAACGACGAATGTTGAAAATTATTGTTACTTAGATCCAAATTTGTCCCACGTGCTAAAAATAAGTTATTTTTTCTTTCAAGACGAGCATCGTGGCTCGGAAACATCCGAGAGAAGAAAAGTGTCCAAGGAGTGGAGGAGCTTTTATGCCTTGCGGAATACAAGAAGGCATTCGCCCAAGTCGTAAATTTTATTTATTTATTTATTCATTCTTTACTGTACATTGATAAAAAAACAATTAGGTACATAAAAGCTATAAATTCAAATTAAATACAATCAATATACAGAGGGCAAGTTTATCGCAAAGGTGCGATCTCTTCCAACTAACCCAAAAGTACTAACTTAAATTAAAACATATGAGAAAAAAAAAGGCAGGTGTTCGAAAAAATTAAGACATTTTACATCTTAAATTCAGCGATGAGGTTTGCCACCCATCCTGAATGTCTTGATTTTATATTGGCACGAAGAGGACAGTTTGCATGTTTCTTACATGCAGCTGATCTGCTGGCTAACCCACTTGTGGGATATGTCCTTCCCTTACTGTAAGTTTTCTTTATAATGTATGCGCATGATTGGCGGGTTTTCGGACTCGGCAGTGATTCTTTAAAATTATCATGTTCTTTTTTTCTTTCATTGTAGTATGTTTGGTAAGATTTATTTTGTAATGTGTTAGCAAACTTTGCTGGTTTATGTGCCGATTTTTTCTATCTATTTGTATTACCTATGTATTGTAATAACTGTATGTTTGCGTAAACTATAAAATAAAAAAAATAAAAAACGCCGTGATGGTATAATAGTAGTAGTAGTAGTAGAGAAAAAAAAGCAAAAATCTAAGGCAATTTGGAAAAAAAACAGAAAAAAAATACTCACAAAGTAAACATATATACAAACATACATACATACACACATATATATATAAAAGGAACATATATGCATACAATGAAAGGAAAAGGGGGGGAATGGGGGGGGGCTAGGAGTGATGGGTTTCATGTTTCAGAGACTGTGTTTGTGGAAATCATCTGAATGAGATCATTCGAAACCCCTACCACGCTACTCCATCTTCGTTGGAGTTAATTTTGTTATGTTTTTCTGTTCTTTGTATATATTGCTATTTAAAATGTACCATTTTACATAGCAATGGATGTAACGCCCATTCAAAATAATTATATGTTATATACCGAGGGGAAGTTTATGCTGTATCGCTATATTTGCCAACTAATCCAGGATATATTTTTATTATCCAAAGCATAAACAATTTTCTCCGTGTTACATTTCACCATAAAAAATATTTATTTTACCATGGCACATTACTAAAGCCATAAAATTTATTTAGGTGTGAACAACACATGGGAAATATTTTCTAAAATTAAAATGGGTGCAGCACATTCCCAAAATAAAATTAACAAATAAAATGCAGTAAATTTCCATAAATTATAATCGTAAATATTATTACGGAGTAAAATGTTAATGTCAAAATTGTGTTCGTAGCGCCGAATGGAACTAAGCTGACGTATAAACAAAGTTTAATTACCGACAGGAAGCAGAACGGAAGCTAAATCATTTCAGGCATGAGTGAAAACTGGAATGAGGTCACATGCTCCGCCGTTCAGTTAAGTCCAGTCGCGTGTAAAACAACCTTTTGATTTTGTTTCTTTGATCATAAAATTACTGCAAAGTCAGAAATCTTTTAGAGTAAAATTATGTGAGATTATTTTATTTTTTGCAAGCTAACGTGCAAAGCGAAAGGGTTAATAATTCTTTAGTAAGTTTGCTTTGATCTTTGGCACAACATCATAGTTTGTTCATAAATGTTAGTAAATATTATTTTGAACTTTATTTTTGTTTACAAACCATAGCACTTTTAAAACATATTTATTTTCTATTTTGTAACCTCTGTATAAGGTTCTTCAAAGATATAATTGATATAAATTTTGTCCGAAGATATCTCAAAATAACGGTAATTTCACCATCTGTAGACTAAATTTATAATGCTATCTGTCAAGATAAATCAAATCTCTGACAAATTATTGC
Organism: Athripsodes cinereus; assembly: GCA_947579605.1. NCBI lineage: Eukaryota > Metazoa > Arthropoda > Insecta > Trichoptera > Leptoceridae > Athripsodes > Athripsodes cinereus. The sequence continues at coordinate 24,209,169 of OX388316.1, forward strand.
AGAAACTTCTTTTCAAAGTCCACTGATTAGTAAATAATTATGTAAGGATAAACAATATGGCATTCAATTCTCTCTTCTTAACGCAATTAGTATACAAAGGAGAAAGTATAACAGTGTTTTGAAAACAAAAGAGATGGTACACTTACAACTTTCATATAGTTGATTAGACCCAATCCATTTTTCCAAGGTGTGGATCCATCGCATGGTAACGACATGGTCTCCGTTTCTTGGGAAGAAAATAGATCAGTCAGAGCTTTGCTGAAGTGATGGACAGCATCGTTCATAACAGCCACTCCGAGCTAAGGAAGAAATAAAACACATAATTGTTGTATCGAATACGAATGAATTATTTTGCTCTACCACGACAATTTCCACATTGAGGTGAACTAGATAAAATATATGATAGAAATTGCCCGTATCAATGCAAGTAAAAAGATTTTCAGTTACCAAGAAAACCTTCATTCACAATACACAATCTTAATAATAAAGAAGTATGAGAAGATAATGTCAGAAACGATATCAGCGTAATTAATTTTTCCGGGGAAGAAGTGACTCAATTGACGCAGAAATGCTCTGAATCGTACGGGCTTGTTTTCACCCTGTACTCTTTTGTTCCCGAGAAGAGTATTAAGGGGAAAATGGATGGATAATGATTATAATTATAATTAATCAAATGTTTTTGTGTTAACACTTTGGAAATTCATTATAATTAAAATTATTTTAAAAAACACTGTATAATTTCCAAATTAAATTTATTCACCTTAAACGTTTTCGCCAAGGCTTCTACTTGGCATCATCAGGAGGACTCCTGATGATGCCAAGTAGAAGCCTTCGCGAAAACGTTTAAGGTGAATAAATTTAATTTGGAAATTATACAGTGTTTTTTAAAATCATTTTGATTATATAATTGCACATACCCTGACAGTTTCTGGTTCCACCATCATAGGTCTTCCGCTCATCCTCTCTCCAACTTCCCAATCCCTTACAGCACTCTTAATCTCATAGCTGGTAGGGTCAACCATTCTCAGACAAGTGACATTGGATCTTCCATATTTCAACTCAGCAAAGTCGATGGTGTGAGCATCAACAGATGTCAAAATATAACTCTGTAACAAAATGATTTAATTTATTGAACGATGGTTCAAAGTCATGCCACATTTTACCTTATACCTCTAACTTTTCATGTTTCTTGACGACTACTACTACTACTTTACCATCACGGCATATCCCACTAGTGGGGTAGCCAGGAGAACAACCGCTTATTGTTTCTTGACCACATTCATCTTTTATATAACAATTTTAGTTATTTAGGGAATTACAATCAGCATTATTATATGTACTGCATTGATTGAATTGTATTATTATTAACGTCCTTGTGTAATGATTGCTTTTAAACGTTTTCAAAAAGGTGCAACAATTTTCAATACCACTTACATTCATGTAGTTAATATTGTCGACCAACGGTACTTGGTGGAAGTTCATGTAAAATTAATAAAAAAGACTTATATTTAGTAATTCCACAGTGACTTTATTAATCGCGAGCCAGCTTTCAAAAGCTTCCGTTCTCATCATTAGTATAACGTATAGAATAATAAAGTCACTTTGGAAGTACCAAATGTAAATGTTTAATTTATGTCAATTTAAAATGACATTACGCATAGTCATTGATCATTTTTTTCTAAAATATTGAAAACGGATGAAGCTCAGTCATTTGGAAGTATGTTTTTGATATAATTTTTTTCCGTTAATGACTTTAAGTCAGAGAATTTTCTCCAACTTATTTAATGTTCAGATACTATTCGCTACCTTTTAAAGTTGGCATAAACAAGGCCAGCTCCTCTACCTTACCAAGGAATAAAAGAAATTAACTTTGAATTATTATTACCTGATAATCTTCCATAAGCTTCACATCATTGGCCTGCCTTAGGTAGTCCAAGATTCTCTCCGCAGCGCAATCCAAGATAATGTGGACCTCTCCAGAAGACCTAACCTCTTTAAATAGTGGTCTATTGTCTTCTCCAATCTCCAGTTGTCTGAGAATTATTGGATGATCCCTAGCATTGTGTTGCTTCAGTACTTCTTGAAGTCGTATTAAACCTAAATTATTGATTGGAACATTAGACAAGCATACAAATAAAAATACTGTAATATTGAAAAAAAACACAGTATGTAGTTAACTTCCAAATAACTTTGTAAACTTCGCTTACTAACTAGTATTTGGAGACTCTAAGAGTATCTGACTGTAAGTTTATAAAGCCTTTAGGAAGTTAACTACAATACTGTGTTTCTTTTTTCAATTTATCTTGAAATGGACTTCCAACAAGTAACTTCGGTCAATAATATTATTATTTTACTTTAATATGTTTTATCCTGGTTGGAATATCACTGGGAATATCGTGTGAAGAGTTGTATCAATTGACACAGTGGATGCTGGGTTCTGCCTTGTGTTTACGAGAGCAGTTTTTTTTTTGTAGAACAAACAATATTTTATTGATGGTCTGTGCAGCGAGAATGAGTTTTCCTATTACTACTGTTTCATCACGGGATAATTATCCAATATGTAGGGGAGCCAGCAGACCAACTGAAGGTAAGTATTAAACATGCCAGCTGCCTTCTTCCTACACAACGAAAAATTAAAACGTTCAGGATGAGAAGCAAACCTCATAATGTAAAAAGTCTTTATTATTTCGAACACCTGCCTTTTACAGGATACTCGGAAACTTGAGAAGAGAGTGGGAGACCATTCCTTTACCGGGTGTTTACGGAATGATTAATTATTAATTAAATTACCATAATTCGAATGATGAATATTATTTCCTCTCAAATTTTTCCATCGTTCGATTTTCCATTGTTATCATCATCATTGATGTCATCGACAGGAATGACCGTGCGTGTGTTTGTTTGTATTGTACTCATATTAATAATAATACAATAATACCCAGCAGCGGTAGGTAATAATAAATTATTATTAATAATTTCTGACACTATAAACTGACAACTATAGTGAATAATCTACTAGTGAACAATGATGAAAAGTTTATCATAGCCGTATCAAAAAAATGTATTTTGTATGAGATACTCGTATTTATATGGGATGTAACTAAACTTTTTTAATATATAAAATATGTATAACTAGAAAATTAAAGACACTAGTTCAGTAAAAAAAATTAAAAGCTTGGTCTCTGATTTTTTGATTGTTGAGGGTAGAGATAGATGTAGGGAGATGTTTTCTTTGTTGGTTTACAATTGTGAGTGTTCTTGTCTTTTTTTTTTTTAATAATAATAATAAATATACCTATTTATTTCAAAAGTAGGTACCTACACAATACAATATTATTATTATTTTCAATAAACAATGAAAAACAATCACAATAATATTACAACTACCTCCCTATTAGAGATATCTCGTGTATAGAGAGGGAATGTTTTTATGTTTCTATGTCTGATGTTATTTGTTTCTATCATCTTTTTGTACTATTGTAATGTTTATGTTGTTTATTTTTAGCCCCAATACAGGTGCATTGTACCTAGTGGGGCAGCAACACCAACGCATTGTTAATTGTTACATAAATAATGTATTATTATTGATATAAATGTGTTGTAAATATTTTATGAATAAAAAAAATTATGAATTATATTGATGGTCTACCAAAATTCAGATGATTTTCACCTATTGTAATCTGAAGAATAATAATAAAATAATAGAAAAAGGGAATTTAATAAAATAAACACAAACTGTTTAAGTTTTACAATATTTCATAATAGGATCAATGACTTTGTAAGTCGAGACGTATACTTATTATGGCATTGTAAGTCGAGACGTATACTTATTATGGCATTGTAAGTCGAGACGTATACTTATTATGGCATTTATTAACTTTAAATCCAAAAATAATTCTCATCTTTCATATAATCAAACAAATCAAAGCATTAAAATAACAAACACAGATAATGCTTACACCCCCTATTAATAAAAAAAACAGCCTAAATAAACTGATTCTATTGTTATATTTTCTTTTAGTCAAAAATTTATTCTCTTTAAAAGAAGGATCTTTCGCAATATCTCAGATTACCTTCATCATCCTCGTATAGTATCGTAAATCCAAGCCAATCATAATCAGCAACCAAGGCTGCTAAAGCCAATGCTAGAGTTGACTGATCAGGATAGAAGTTGACAGACATTTTACTGGGTCTCCCTGGAGGATCTGGGTCCCATGCGAATTGGATGTGAGGAATTTCCAGATTCTCACATATCGATTCAACAATCCCTTTCGTATCCATGGATTCTGGACCGAAAATTGCCGCTACACCTTCTGTTGTCAAGTTGCACGCTAGAACAATGAAAAATATTATTGAAGTTAAGTTTACTGAAAACTGAATTATTTTTTCGACGAAAAGTTTCGAAGAATGTGGTTGTTCAAATGATAAGTTTCTTGGGTATAATTAAATACGTAAACGTCTAAAAGTTCACTATTCGTTTTAAAAATTTAACAAGCTTTGATGTAAAATATTTAGGGGCTTACGTAAAGCTTACGATTTACAAATTATGGTTCCATGAAGTTTCTGGAAATTAAGTCGATTTACTATTAAAAGCGTTCTCGACTTCACCATTACTCTATATTCAAATAAAATTTTATATCTAACTAGCTTAAATACCCTGCGTTGCATGGGAATCATGTATAAAATTGAAAAAACAGTAAGTATGTGTAATTAAAAATTATTTTATTTAGGCAGCAATATTTTAATGTATCAACTTTATACACAGAGTAACATTAAAGTAGGAAACAGATAATAGAATATGTAAGAATGACTAAACAGTATATATATAATTATGACAATGTACCTAAATTACATACAAACATCACGCCGCTTCCTTCGCGGGGTAGGCAGAAAGGATCGAGTGCCACTTCCTTCTGTCCTTGCATACATCTTTCGCTTCCGTCACTGTCATACAATTTCTAATGCATGCTCTCCTGTTCAACGTGCTCAACACGTGACCGTCCTGTAGGATTTGATTTAAATGATCTTGCCATTTGATATTCAGCCGTCCACGTCTCCGAGCACCATTCCTCTCAGCCAAATATATCTTCTTGGTCGTTCCGTCCTCATTCATTCTTTCTACATGCCCAAACCATCGTTACTTATTTAAATTCATCCTTGTAACTATACCAACTTTCATTCCACATTCCTTTTGTATGTCATCTCAGCAACCAATTTCTCATAATTTTACCACACATCCTTCTCAACAATTTTATTTCTACTGCATTTATGTCACTTTCATCCTTCATAAATGGTTAAAGAAGGATGAGAATGGCATAAATGTAGTAGAAATGAGATTGTTGACATGGGTTCACGTCTCACTTGCATACACGAGTGTTGGCACTAAGATAGCAGAGTGCACCATCCTTTTAGCTGTAGTAGATATGTTTCTATTTGCAATTGGTCGAATTGCACCATTTACCTCATTGCCAGCAATTTTTCTCCTTTCAATATCGCTTTCACACTTCCCATCTCTCGTGAACAAACTACTGAAGTATGTACACACATTCGTCAACTTGCTCTAACACTTCCTTGTCAATGTATAATACAATGTAAAAAAACATATTTATAAAAAAAATATGTTTGTACAATAATTAGGAAATAACTGCAAAACAAATAAACTAAATTTCTCAATAAGGGATATAATAATAACACAAAATGTTAAAAACTAATTTATTTATTATATTTACAAAATATAAACATTATTTTACTAATGGTTTTCTAATATTCCTATTTATTTGCAATTATAAACTTACCACATATCGTATTTTAAGTACAACTTATACCATAGCAATATGAACTTATGATTAATTAATTAATAAAAATTATGCAAATGTTAAACTAACAGAAAATGCCAATAAATTTATTGAATATACACATAATCATGCGAAGATGAATGTTCTTCATTTAAAATATCCATACCTTTTTATTACCATTTTACGTTTGTTCTTTCAAAACAAAAATCATATTTAGATCTATTAGTAACAAATAAAAAAATAATTTAAAGTTTTACGTGTTACTTTATCGAAAGAATTGGTCTTCCACTCTTTTCAGTAAGTTCCACTCTTCCGAGTGTTCTGTAAAAGGCAGGAGTTCAAAAAAATTAAGACTTTTACTACTTAAGCTAAACGATGAGGTTTGCCATCCATCCTGAATGTTTTTCTTTTTTGTTGGCACGGAGAAGACGGTTGCATGTTTATTACATGCAGCTGATTTGCTAGCTACCCTACGTGTGGGATATGCCGTGATGGTATAGCAGTAGTAGTAATAGTACTTATTAACAAATAATGATTAATAAACAGAACTGTTCTAACATATTCAAATAGCTATTCCTCTAGAGACTGAGAGAATAATTTATTATTTATTTATTTTTAAAACCTTTAAATTTCATGTCTGTTAAGTGAAATAAAATAAAAATATCAAAATATACCTCATTTTTTTACACAACAAATATAGTAAAAAACATTTACAACAAAACAAAAAAATATGCCAAAGAAAATATATAACACATGAGTTCATACATTATAAATGATTCACATATCAGCTTGAAACAACTTTTTCTTAAGAATAATGTTATCATATTCTGTTCATATTATGATGTCAATACAAAAATTATAAAAAAAACAATGTGTAAAATAGCAAATCTAGTGAATCAATGTAGAAATAATTATAAGTCATTGTCAAACTCTTGACTAAGTTAGTCGAAACCAGGTTACTACATATATTATTAAATACAGTAAACCTCCAATTAGTTTGTTTATTTACCTTAATCAATAGGGAGTTTTACACAATAAACTCAATCAATAAATAATTATAATCTGTTATATTTTTGGGAAGAAAGATAGAGACACACATCCTGGTGCAACAACAGTTTATTAACACAACAATATTTTACATGATGAAGAAAGTTGTTCCTTTTACACAATTTCAACAATACATAATCCAAAGACAATAATATAAATTTACATAATATTACCAACACGCCTCCTTAATTTTATATTCTTTATTCTACAATACCATATCTTAGCTTATAACAACTATTTAATTTAAATTCCAAAATACATAACAATAATTCAAACAATGTTCATCATTTCTCTAAACTTCATAAACTTACTTTTACCTAAAGCTTTTGTAAATATATCTGCAATATTTTCATCAGTATTTACTTTAATCACATCAATAATTCCATCAACATAACATTCATTTACAAAGTGATAATGTACCTCAATATGTTTTGAGTTCTTAGTAAAATTTCCATATTTTGCTATAGCTAAAGCTCCTAAATTATCTTCATATATATATTAATTGGTTTTTCTATATTAATATCAAATATTTGCAACAAACTCTTTATAAATTTTATTTCACTAACTGCCTCGGACAACGCTACATATTCAGCAAATGTAGAAGATTTTGTAACACTACCTACTTTGTTTCTTAGATTTCCAATATATAACATTCAAATTCAAATATTTTATTGAGATAATAATAAACACATACAAATATACAATAAGCACAATTATACAAATCTTTATATTATCTGTTTTAATTTTTTTTCTTTACCCTCAAAATTGAGCAGAGCTCGTGCTTTGAGGGCTTTGCTATTACCATACAATCTTATAATATAACCCGTAGTAGACTTTCTATCAATATTATCACCTGCCCAATCTGCATCTACAAAACAATCTAATATTTCAACATTTTCTTTACTCTTATAGATTAACTTTAAATTCTTAGTACAATACAAATATTTCAAAATTCTTAAGGCATATTTGAAATGAGTTTCATTATAACAATTTTGAAATCTGCTTAAGTAATTAACACTAAAACTAATATCTGGTCTAGTTCCACAACTTATATACAAAAATGAACCAATTAAATTTCTATACTTAATATCATTAACACTACTATTGTCACTTACTTCTAATTGTAAATTTATTTCCATAGGGGTAGTAATCCATTTTGCATTCTCTATATTATATTTCTTTGCAAGAGATTCTATATAATTAGTTTGACTTAGTAGCATTTCTTTGTTTACATTATCATAATCAATTACAATTCCAACATAATTTTTAACCTGACCTAAGTCCTTCATCTTAAATCTATTAGCTAACAAACTCTTAACATAATCTATTTTATCTTTATTCTTACAACATATTAACAAATCATCAACAAACAAAATAAGATAAATCTTGTCATCACCATCTATCTTAACATATAAACAATAATCATATTCACTTCTTTTAAACTCTAAAGTATTTATAAATTCATTAAAACAATCATACCATGCTCTTGGACTTTCTCTCAATCCATACAATGCTTTGTACAGTCTACACACTCTATCTGTACCATCTCCATATCCTTTTGGTTGTTTAACATAAACCTCTGACGTTACTTTTCCATTTAAAAAAGCTGTTTCTGCATCCATTTGTTCTACATATAAACCTTCTTTACAACAATATGATAATAATATTTTCAATGTTTGCAATCAGAATGGTATTGTGCACAAGCAATTTTGTCACGTTTGACACGTTGCTAGTTCTTCCAATAATTGGATATATTTATATCTCATAAATAAAAAAAACATTTAATTATCACATATGATTTATACACACTTACACATACACACCATCATGCCACTTCTTTGCGGGGTAGGCAGAAAGAATTGAACGCCACTTCCTTCTATTCTTGCATTATATCTTTCACTTTTGTTAGTGTTATAAAATTCCTCATGCATGTTCTCCTTTTCAATGTACTCAACACATGGCCGTCCTGTAATTTTGCTTTAGATGATCTTGCCATTTGATCCTCGGCCTTCCACATCTCCGAGTTTTTATTGAGTTTAATAATAAAGATTCTTCTTTCTGTACCATCTTAAGTTGCCCCAATTGCAAGCACTTACTTAAACAAATACTTCTCTATCTCCACTTCTTGGATGTTTGTCCAGTCTCAGATGTTAGATTTGTCCATCTTCTGCTAACATCACTTATTACACAGATAATATTGTAATTCATTAATTTTGTCATTGAAATAAATAATCAGTCACATCTGTAAAAGAATATTATATATTATAAAATACATTTTAGATAACTCTCTAATACAGATTTTATGAAAATTATTGTTCGTTTAGTGAAAGTTCACTTATAACAATCTTGGTACATTTTATTAGATTATTAAAATATAATCCAAAAGGATTCATAATTATTTATTCCTATTAACTGGTTTTATTTTCTTGTTATATATAGATATAAATATGGATGAAATGTATGTATTAAGTGCCTTATAAATTAAGTTTGTATAAAACACTGTAATGGTATTTGGCCTTATTTTTTTTTCTTCTATGATTTAAGTTACTTATATAGGTATGTATTATGTGCTGTTGTATTTCAATTAACAAATAAATAAACTATAACCTTTATTAAAATGATACAATTCTCTCAATATTCTCATAGAAGCACAAGGCAGAAACCAGATTCCTTTTCCTAGCCCTCAAATGTCCTTATCATGGAAATGAAAATAGGTAGTTGTCGTACTATTTATGATTTCTTGAACATCAAAAACGTTCTTATCAATAGTTTATTGTTGTGCACTTTGTATTATTTCTGTAAAAAGGTTAAAACAAACATAGTTTTAGTATTTAGTTCGATACTAAATATCTAAGTATCTTTTTATAAATTACTCACTAATGTCGCATCTACAAACTTAATATTTTTAATATCAATATATATCATGGTATTTCGTTGTCTAGCTTCAACATAAAAAAACACATCACTTCAGAATAATTAATTGTATAGTTTCAGTTTGTGAGTACTTCATATTTCAAGTAATGTTTTAAAATAAAACTGACACAATATGTAACAAAAATGTTATACTTTATTGTGTTTTGAAAACATAACCTCAAATCATAATGTCTTTTTTATAATGTCGCATCAACTTAATATTATCAATATCAATTAAATAATACCACGGTTTTTTCGAATAGCTAGCTCCAACATAAATAGTAAAATACTTCAGAATGTAATTGTGTAATGTCAGTTTATAATTTGAGTTGTTTATAAACAAAACTAACTCCTGTAACAAATGTTATATTTACTTGTGTTTTTAAGGCATAACCTCAAACATTTCTTCGTAGAAACTAACGTATCATATTACTTAGTTCATTTTAACTATTGATTTTATATGAATGTGTACATAAACATTATTATTACCTTTCATTTAGTCCAAAAATATTTGTTATAGTGTTCACTTTGCTTTATTCACTATGTACATAATATTGTGTGAAAGGCACCACTCACATTTGTACATAATATAATGTACCATATTTTATTATCATACTATGAAGTTTATTATTTTATAAAATGTAGTAGTTAAACAAATAATTCTGTACGGAACGCAGACTTTACGAAATAGACATGTCGCGTGTCGCGTTTTTCTTTTGTCAAAATATATCGTCGGCGTCAAGGAAAAAGTCACCAACTAACAAAACTAAAATTATGAGATACAGGCATTTTATTAATTTTCAATAATTGAAATTTCGATAACTTGAAAACTATAACCGATAGAGTAAAACAGTATTTTTTAATGTTCTTAACATATATTTTCCTATATCAAACAACTTAAAATCTGGATTAATTAATAGAAAAAAATCAAGAAAATCAGTTTTTTGTATTTGGTTGGTTTTTTAATACTCATTCCTTACATAGGGTAATACAGTTGGTGATTTTTTAAATTGATTAATAATCATTATAAAACTTGATATGGGGGGGTGAGAGAGATGGTGAAAGAATGGTTTTGGTTGAGGATAAAATAAATAAAATATTATGCCAAAAATGCCAACGGCTGAGACTCTACTGGGCTACCCACAGCACTCCAGGAGTTAAAATAAAATGGTCTCGATTAAATTATACAGTGAGGCTATATAAATTAAGAGACGACAAGTTATCTGTAATTAAATGGACAAATGTGTAAAAGACAAATTTAGATTCAAATAAACATTTAATTAAAAATAAAAAAAAATTCTTACCACTATTACAAACACACGTTTAAACAGCAACACAATACTACGACTTACTCACTACCCCGTATTGTCTGTGCACACGTAATTATCCCAATATAGAAAAACACACTTGATTATTATTTCAATAAAAACGAAAACGTAGCACATTTAAAATAATTAAATTTCACTTTGCGATGATTGTAATGGATCCCACGATGAGGGCGCCTCTGGCATGAAAATGCCTAGAGGCAAACAAGTTGAAGAAGGCGCCCCTTGGCGCAGTGCTGGGAGGGCGAAGTCCCACGTCCGAGGCTCCTGGAGGCAATTACCAGCCTACACAGGTGCAGAGTTGGCTCGTCATGACTTCAGGAGGAGAATATCTCGACTCAACTGAAGTCCAGTGGCCAGAGACAGACTTGTCTCTCTGAAGGTCAGATGATGAGTCATGGCAGGAGCGATCCTTCTACCAAGGACAACTGACTGCTCACTACGACTCGCTGATAACGACTGTTCACCACTGATGACTGATGGAGACTCACTGATCTTTCAAGGACATTTCTCCGCTGTTCCTTGAGTGGTGTAGAGAGGGGTTGGTCATATACCCCTCCTACGCTGTGATGCATCTCTGTGCAGCGCCGTGATTGGCTAATGAAAATACAAGTACACGCCTTCCCGCAGGCACCATTGTATTGCGAGTACACCTGCACCCTTGTCTGCATTCCAGGAATTATGTACATGATGAAATAAATATTTACAAATAAATATTATGTTATAAAGCGTCCAGTGCACTGATTTTAATTATTAATTAATTCACATATGAATATTTAAAGCGTCTCTTGCACTGATATTAAATATAAAACATTTCTTGTGTCCATTATCACCATTATTATTATAGCGTCTTTTCGCACAGCACAAATAACACACATCTTATTCTATTACATAGCACAATACAACCCTTTAGGTAGATAATTAAATACTCAAACTACGTATGTTACAATAAAATTAAAATTCATACCTAAAGAGTCGTTTACATAATTCAAAATATATCATCGGTATCGACACTCAATATCTCGAAGTGTAGGTATAAAAATCCAACCAAGCCGACACTATGAAATAATAACAATACGCAGACATTCTAGAATCTTCATAAAATAATTTTAAAAAACAATTAGCGAAGTACATAATAGATACGGCTCTCAATCCTTTGTCGCATTATTCTTTTTATTGCCCCTGTTGCTATGTAGGTACAAATTTAAATAAACAATGATATTATGAATGTAGGTACATAGATTAGCAAACAATACATTATTAATGCAGGTACCTTTTTAAGTGCAGGCAATATTTTTAATGTTGGGTTTTTCTAAATTCTTATGAACTGCATTGTTTATTTCGGTATTTCAGTACCACTTTCTAAATAACAATTATAATTTTTAAGGATGACTTTTCGGCACAATACCTACTATACCGGGCACATCAAATCGCCACCTATTCCTTGTCGAAAAGTTATCCATTCTTTAAAATACATATCCCACAATATTTCAAATTCAATACAAATTATATTATATGAAACTATCTATAAAATTCAACACAATTAGCAAGTAGGTAGGTGCACACACATTTCAATTTAAAACAATACAAATTTTAAACACATTCCTTCTTGCTTTACATATCTTTTAAATCCAGCTCTATTTCAATTAAAAACATACAATGTCAACCATACATTTCGTATGTGACCAAAATAAACATAGGTAGATGTGGCTAATCATCTGAAACGAATATTACATTCTTCATACTTTTCATCAAGCATGCTTTGTGACAGCAGACTGGGGGACTGGTTCTCTCAGTTGCACATACGTCTCTCTACACAAACATCGGACCTCCATGTCCCTCACAAACTCAATACAAATGGACCTCACTGTCCACGACGAAATCAGCTGGACGGAACACTCATCGCCTCTGTGCTTATCCCATAATAAACAAAACATATCCTTCATACACGCAGAATTACTATCTTTCTCATACACGCAGACTTTCTCTTCAAAACACGCAGAATAACTCCTCATCTTACAAATAGCTACCAGTGCCAACTGAGAATCCCTCACACATCTGTCACACAAAGCATCTCTCTCCTCTACTACAACTCTGATATTCAGAATAACAACATTATATTCACATTTTCCACACATCCAACATCCACATAAATTATCTTCACACGTTACACTCGCTGGTTACTTCAAACAAATTCTATTTTCCATATTCCAAATCTAAATTAACATTTCACAACGATTAAAAGAAATAAATGCACACGTAGGCATTTAACAAAAGTTGCACCTACCTACCTACGTAATGAAAAACATTTTAAACGTGAAAACTATACCTATACATCATTCTAACTTTAATTCTGGGCGCCAGAGATATTTTTACGGAAAATATTCAAACCATTTAAAAATATTTAAACAAAAAACACTTTTCCTATAACAAGCCTAAGTCAATCCTGATCCCATTTAACACACACATGTGACTATCTGGCTTGATTGAATTTTCTCCTCGACTTCAAGCATCGAGAATCCATATCGATGAAAACATTACAAAAATAATCATCGATTTTATAACATACATAGTTGATTCGATTGACGGACGCATATATCTTTTTGAACAATATCAACGCTGTTCTACGGCGACGAGCAATTTTTCTATTCACGAATCTCAATATAATTATAGCTGTACATACAAGCAAACGTATGCAGCTTTCCGCGATCAATCCCGCGACGATCAGCATTGCCAACACTGATTTCAACACCCACGCGAAAGACTTAACCCATTCGTGAATAGAGGGAGGTGTGAGTACCTCCCGTTCGGTGTCCTCATCTATTTCTTCCTCCGAGAGGGTAACCCCATCCTCTACGGGTACAATTTCCTCCCTAGCGTCCTGGCTAGGTACATACCGAACCTCATCGCGAACAGATGCTATGTCTGGAAGATTATCTAACACAACTTGTTCCTCCGGAGTGTATTCTGGAAAGTCCAGGCGCCATACCAACTCTTGCAAATGTTCCAGATTAACTAACTCCCGACCATTAATCCTCGTCCTATACCAGGATGTCATTTGCTTCCATACGCTCATTGCTGGTCCTTCACCTGCAAGTCCTTCATCTTTAAATAATACGTGACCATACCCTTTTAAACGATTGTTTATCCTGACTTTCCAGTCAACAAAATCACTCCCCAGTTCATCCCGACCTTGACACACTGTCAACAGGTCATTATAGATCGCATTTATCTGCCCTTCCACACCAAACCTTCGCAAAATTACTTCTTTGAATACACCCCATCGACAATACCGAAACCCCAGAGACTTCCAGTACCGCTTTGCGTCGCCGCGCAAGCAATACACAGCCTCCCTTGGCAATTCATCTTCCCACTCAAGCTTCCAGCATTCCTCGCATTCTTTGAGGAACCGTTCGGGGCCTTCATCAGTCCAGCCTCCGAACGAAAGCGAAAATTCGCGCTCATAGCATCTGATATCCGACACCTTATCCATCGATCGAATCATACCGTAATACACAATACACACATGTCAATAAAACAAAGCCAAAAGTCAAAAAAATACACATTCGCCATTACAGATAACTTGTCAGTTCATTATAAAAAAATATATACACCCTCCTCCGATATCACAAAAAAACTAATTACAAAATCTCAGGGATGGATTCGTTGTAACGATTATGCACAGGAGTGCATTTTTTCGTTACGGACCCACGTTCGGAAGCCAATATGATATGGGGGGGTGAGAGAGATGGTGAAAGAATGGTTTTGGTTGAGGATAAAATAAATAAAATATTATGCCAAAAATGCCAACGGCTGAGACTCTACTGGGCTACCCACAGCACTCCAGGAGTTAAAATAAAATGGTCTCGATTAAATTATACAGTGAGGCTATATAAATTAAGAGACGACAAGTTATCTGTAATTAAATGGACAAATGTGTAAAAGACAAATTTAGATTCAAATAAACATTTAATTAAAAATAAAAAAAAATTCTTACCACTATTACAAACACACGTTTAAACAGCAACACAATACTACGACTTACTCACTACCCCGTATTGTCTGTGCACACGTAATTATCCCAATATAGAAAAACACACTTGATTATTATTTCAATAAAAACGAAAACGTAGCACATTTAAAATAATTAAATTTCACTTTGCGATGATTGTAATGGATCCCACGATGAGGGCGCCTCTGGCATGAAAATGCCTAGAGGCAAACAAGTTGAAGAAGGCGCCCCTTGGCGCAGTGCTGGGAGGGCGAAGTCCCACGTCCGAGGCTCCTGGAGGCAATTACCAGCCTACACAGGTGCAGAGTTGGCTCGTCATGACTTCAGGAGGAGAATATCTCGACTCAACTGAAGTCCAGTGGCCAGAGACAGACTTGTCTCTCTGAAGGTCAGATGATGAGTCATGGCAGGAGCGATCCTTCTACCAAGGACAACTGACTGCTCACTACGACTCGCTGATAACGACTGTTCACCACTGATGACTGATGGAGACTCACTGATCTTTCAAGGACATTTCTCCGCTGTTCCTTGAGTGGTGTAGAGAGGGGTTGGTCATATACCCCTCCTACGCTGTGATGCATCTCTGTGCAGCGCCGTGATTGGCTAATGAAAATACAAGTACACGCCTTCCCGCAGGCACCATTGTATTGCGAGTACACCTGCACCCTTGTCTGCATTCCAGGAATTATGTACATGATGAAATAAATATTTACAAATAAATATTATGTTATAAAGCGTCCAGTGCACTGATTTTAATTATTAATTAATTCACATATGAATATTTAAAGCGTCTCTTGCACTGATATTAAATATAAAACATTTCTTGTGTCCATTATCACCATTATTATTATAGCGTCTTTTCGCACAGCACAAATAACACACATCTTATTCTATTACATAGCACAATACAACCCTTTAGGTAGATAATTAAATACTCAAACTACGTATGTTACAATAAAATTAAAATTCATACCTAAAGAGTCGTTTACATAATTCAAAATATATCATCGGTATCGACACTCAATATCTCGAAGTGTAGGTATAAAAATCCAACCAAGCCGACACTATGAAATAATAACAATACGCAGACATTCTAGAATCTTCATAAAATAATTTTAAAAAACAATTAGCGAAGTACATAATAGATACGGCTCTCAATCCTTTGTCGCATTATTCTTTTTATTGCCCCTGTTGCTATGTAGGTACAAATTTAAATAAACAATGATATTATGAATGTAGGTACATAGATTAGCAAACAATACATTATTAATGCAGGTACCTTTTTAAGTGCAGGCAATATTTTTAATGTTGGGTTTTTCTAAATTCTTATGAACTGCATTGTTTATTTCGGTATTTCAGTACCACTTTCTAAATAACAATTATAATTTTTAAGGATGACTTTTCGGCACAATACCTACTATACCGGGCACATCAAACTGAATAGGAACCATAGAAACTCATTATTTTTATTATAAAGTTAAGAAAATTTTATGTTTATATACCAAATGAAATAATAATAATACAATGTTGATACTAATACAATGTAAATACTAACAATCCAGGAAACAAAAAGAAATTCCATCAAATGGACTAATTTATTGATAGCATGTGATTTTTGTACCGTTTATTATTTTTGTGTTTTTTACTTGCCTGAATGTGCACAAATTTTGAATAAATAAAATGGAAATACCAAAAAAAAAATACAATTCACATACTTTGGTGACTTTTTCCTTATCGCAAATATTCGTATTTGATAGTTGGTGAGTTAATGTGTTTTTCATTTCTATGGTAATATGTACTCCTATAATTTTGGGGAATTTTTCCTAAATAAAGCATGAAAAAACAAATTTGCTAGTATAAATAACTCAATTTCAACAAAAATTGTATTTGGTGAGTTTTTCCTTGACGCCAACGATATGGCGTCGTTTCCAATATGTCAAATTATCGAGCGACGTGATTGGCCGACGTAGAATATTTATAAAACATTCAAAAAGTGATTGGCTGAATTTAAACAGCCGATGTTGCCGTTAACAAAAAATAATGTTTTTTCGTTTCTTGAATCTTCATGTAACACGTTCAATTTACTTAAATATTGGTTAATTCGCGTAAAACATGTTTCAAAAGTATTAAAAAAACACAAATTAAACTATTTTATGTAACATACATTTATAATGATACATTTACTCGAAATAAATTATCGATATTTTCTTAATTAATTTTAGTATGGCAATATAATATGGTACACAATTTTGGCGGTAAAGAATATTTTCTTACCCTTTCAAACTGACGTAAAAAACGTATTTTTTATCTCATTCACACTTTTTTTTTACACTCTTTTTTGCTGTTTTTCTCGCTCCTCAAAAAGAAAGTACGGCATTTAGTGGGTTTTTATTTAACATATATACCTCATCTTGTAATGGTCAGGTCAATGGAACGCAAATTCCTTGAAATGGGAGAGTATAGCCCGGTCTTCGTTAGTATGGAAATTCAAAAATCATTTTTATAAGATATAAGGATAAGGATAAGGATGTGGTGAAGTATTCTCAGTAAATCACTTATATTGACAGGGTAAGCGAAAGAAGGCAACTACTTAAAAGAATGAGCCTACAATGAGCTAACTTTATTAGACACAACATCAGGCACCCAGGTCTGCTCATCACCATCGCGGATGGCAGGACCGAAGGCAGAAATGGTAGAGGCCGACCAATAGGCATATATGGATCAACTAAAGGACAGAAACTGTGGCACATACTTAGAACTAAAGAGACTAGCTGAAAATAGGGAGGAATGGAGAAAAAAATCAAGCTCGATTCTTTTTTTAAAATACACCATTTCTTTGACAATGACATTTCAACTAATCATTTCAAAAAAAAATAGTAGGTACCTATGTGCAGTTAATTTGATCACGCCAATGTGTATTAATGTTGCATAATTTATATAAATTATAATAGCATTCATGATATAAAAAAAAAAACACTCAACACGGTAATATTGATATTAATTCATGAATTGTGTATTTTGTGAAATTTAGATTACACAGCGAGTAATATAATTTTTTCAGGATTTTCATTCATTCAAGTTTCAGTACGTTGCGTTGCTGGTTGTTGCTTTGCGTTTATTGTGTGAAAATAAATTGTGATTTATGTGCTGAAAACTCAGAGTAGATGACGAGAGGTCAGTGCGTGAGTACAATAATTTATTAAACAAGTAGGTACATAATAATTGTTTGCTTGATAAATTGTATTTGAAGTAGTAGAAATAATTCAAATATCATGAGAAATATAAAAATATATTCTTTATATTTCGAATTTGAAGGTAAATGAAGAAAACTTTTTTCACTTTCTTATCTGTTTGATATCACATTTTCTATTTCTTTATTTTATTATTCAATGCACGTTGGTTATAATTTTTAAATCAATATAAAGTATCATAAAAATATCAGCGATGAGGTTTGCCACCCATCTTGAATGTCTTGATTTTGTATTGGCACGGAGACGACAGCTTACATGCTTATTATATGCAGCTGATCTGCTGGCTACCCCAGTTGAGGGATGTGCGCTGATGGTATAGTGGTAGTAATAGTATAAAAATATCAGTTTTACAATTCAATGTACAGAGGGCAAGTTAATCGCTAAAATGAGATGTCTTCCAAATAACTATCTATCTATACCATCACAGTTTATGACGTCAATGGGGTAGCCAGCAAACTACCACTACATAATAAATATGCGGATCGTCTTCATCATGCCAGTAAAAATCAAGTAATTTATTGATTTTTAATCTTTATATTGTTTTATGGATTTCATGTAGATTTCACATGTTTATCAAAATTGATCGATTATTTGATCAATTCACTATACATAATTGTAATGATAAGGAACTTTGCTAGTCCTTGCTTTGTAAAACCCTGTTGGCATTACCTGTAATATGACTGTTTATGTCCCTGTTAAAATATAAGGTAATAAATAAATACAACTTATCTTCTCTTTCAATATTTTTTAAAAATAAATACGTATGTACAAGTACATCCCATTACGCCGATACCCTTCAAACAGAATCGAACGCCACCTACACCTATTATTATATACAATTTTCGCTTCTCTCACTGTCATACAATTCCTTAAACATACTCTTAAATATCTGCCATTGAATCCTCGAACGGCCATGTCTCCGAGCATCGTTTTTGTCAGTCATATGTAAGTTCCTAGTCATTCAGCCTTCATTCGTTCTTTCCACATAGGTACCCTATCTAAAAAAATATGTCAATTATAGGTTTTGAATTTCAGAGCTTCTCATCAAAATTAATTACCAATATGCTACATACATTGGACCAACTAACTAAAATATTTTAAAAAATATTGTTAAAGATTAAATTTTTCACAGAACTTTTATTCCTACATACCCCGGCATCACCCTGTTTCATTAACGTTCCCATTTTGTTAATTAATTATTCAAGATTTATAATGCACTATGTGTGTTTCATATTGTATGTTTGTTTTGCTTTCCATTCCTCTCCGTTCAGCTTTTGTAATGATATGGCACAGGAGATAAACCTTTTGAAGGAAGTCGCCCCCTCCCCTCCCCCAATTCTGCTCCCCTTCCGTTCCCTACTGCTCTCAAAGCCTCATTACACAGTACGAACTTTTAATAAGTAATTTTATGATTTTTTCACAAGGATTCAGTAATACAACACGAGTGTGGTAGGAGCGAGTAGGTACTAACTATTATTTTTTTACACAATCATCATAATTATTTTATTTGATAATTATTTAATTGAAATCTTCTTCGTGAAACCTCTTTTGAGCATTTTTCAAGATTTAATAGGAGATAAAAAAACTGAAGGTGTGAAACTGCCACCCATCCTGAATTTCTTGATTATATTAGCACGGAGAAGACAGCTTGCATGTTTATTATATGCAGCTGGTCTACTGGCTACCTTTCTTGTGGGATATGCCGTGATGGTATACTATACACTACATACTACACTACATATATACTGTCGTAGTTAAAATATCATTACAAAAATGGATTAGAGTATTTCCATAATAGATTTCCATAGTTGCAATTTGACTTTTAAAAGAATCCCGCTAATATAATATTAGACCTTATTTTGACTTATGTTTGAATCTCTTGGTTGACCATCTGCGACCAACTTCACTCACTTCTCTCTCGGTTCCCGCCTCGTGCCTTGCCGGTGTGTTCTCACACCGGCAAGCACACCAAATAAATAACTAAAAGCTTGGTAAATTGTGATTAAAATTAAATTGAAACCGTGTAAATGTGAACTACAAGTAGTGACAATAAATCTTCATTAATTTAATTAGAACCTGTTGTATAAATACTAACTTTTGTGAATATGTAAATCACTGTGTGTGTGTGTCTTTGAACTGGGCATTGTAAAATTTGAACTATCAATAAATGTTTCTCGTTTAACTTAACTGTTTGTTTTTAATTGTGAAACCAATCTATGCAACTCTACAATTATCCCTGATTGAGGCTCAAATACTCTGCTGACTGAGATAGCTGGACAATGTAAGGAGAGATGGACTTGAGTCATACAAAGAATGGTGGGAAAAGTGTTACATAAATGCTTCTACAATACTATATACTACACCTCATCTTTCAAGTAGTAAGAAAAAACTATTATTTAGTATTGGTACACAAGGAGCAGAATTCCATAAATGGATAAATTGAAACCAGCTTTTCGTTCTACTCTATAACAACTAAGTACATTAAGTTCTGTTTCCAGGTTCGTCTCAGGAGAATAAAATGTCTCAGTTGGGCTATCGACTGAAGTGATGTCTGCGGTTCAATTTCTGAAGATTTGTATAATCATATTTTTCATTCGTTCAGTCATATCATCACGGTATCACTCACAAATGGAGTAATCAGTGAACAAACTGGATGTAATGTGCATGGAAGTTCTTCCATCCAATTTAAAAAAAAAAAACATTTATGATGTGAAGCATACCTCATCCTTGAATTCGAAGATGTTTTTTTATTTATTTTAGTTGTTTTTAGGCCCTTACTATGCAGGCACTTGGACACGTCATACAAATAATATTCATCACAAATTTCAAATAAAATAAATATAAAATAGTTTGTAAATTAAATTAAATCATTGTATTCGTGTAGTCACGAATGTAAGGAATCCGGACCTACAACGTTAATCACACAAAATAACAATAAAAGCATAAAAAGCAATCAAACATTTCTATTCATTTAGCATTTTGTCAATTATTGTGTAGAATGGTTTATCAACTATGTACGATTTCACCATTCCCCGGAAGACCAACACATCATCACATTTTACGAAATGATGTAAAGTTTAAATGTATTTTTCATATTTTAAATCTTACAATATTCAAATCTTATTTTAAAAGAGAATTGTTATGTGTTAATGTACAAAACTCTTTCAGTGTACCATTTGCACAACAGATTTTATTCATAAGATAACGAATATGTACCCATTGATAATTCTAATGTGATTATACGTGTACATGTTATGATTGTATTCATATTAATATAGTTGTAGATTCGATTATATTTATTCATAGCAAAAATTCACTCAACATCTAGTGCCTCTATCTATCTATACCATCACAGAATTTCGTGCACATATTTAGGAAGAGGTTCCCACCACTTACCCTTGGATGTTTCAAGAACATCAGTTCTCATTTCATCCAGTCGGTCTAGAGCAAAAGTTTTTTGATTAAAGAGTGGGCTCGTGGTTGACCCTATGGGCCTTTCGTACAAGTAGGTTAACTAGTAGACTAAATGCAACAAAATAATAATAAATATGCAAATTGTCCACTCCATGCAAATAATAAGACATTCAGAATAGACAACATGTGGACCCCATCACAACCGAATTGAATACGTAAAATATATCATATATGATATTCTAAGAATACCAACATTTTGAACATACTAGAGAACTAAGAAGATACGGTAAAGCAATGGTCGTCCACTCTTTTCTGTACATTTCCAGTGTCCTGTAAAATACAAGTGTACGAAAAAATAAAGATATTTTTATAACATAACATACATACATAGACGATTCACACAGATCGAACTAGTCCCAAACTTAAATGTGAATCTTGTATTATGGGTACTAACGCGACGATACACTCATATACAATGCATTTTTTACATCTCAAATTTGGCGATGAGTTTATCCACCCATCCTGAATGACTTTTTTTATAGCACGGAGAGGATAACTTCCATGTTTATTTATTTATTTATTCTTCTTGCACACCATCATTACGTAAAAGTGTTAACAAAATAATATGAAATTTTAAAAACTAGGACGATGTGCTGTGGCGAGATTATCACTATAAAGTGATTTCTTCCGTCTAACCACGATAATAACATAACATGCAGATGGTCTGCTGGCTACCCCACTTGTGAGATATGTCGTGATGATATAGTAGTAATATATACATAAAAAGTAATCAAGCAAAAGATACAACAATCTTTAACATTAGTCAATATAATCATCTTCTTCGAACACACAGTCTTTTTTAACTCATGACTAATACAATAACAAGTCTATCTACCTCACACCAAAATATGACAAAAGAAATATAATAAAAAAGTAGGTACAATTTTATTACAAGCCTTGACACGGGTCGCTTGATTTCTAAAGGTTTCGTGCTTTTCAAGCGCAAAAAAATATACAATAATAATAAACATTTTGTGTAAATTGTATTTATTTTTATCGCTGAAAGAAACATCCGCAGGAAATACGGATGGTCGCGGACTTGTCAACAAAGGACCGAGTATAATTTTATAAAACATTGATATTTTGTTATATTTTTAATCTTTTGATAATAAAAAAAACACTCCTAAGAATACTTAACGTTTTTACATAATTCCATTATATGATTGTATTTCAGTGCTGTTGAATTTTTTAATAACTAATTATTTCAATGTAGGTATATTAATTTTAAAAAAAATCATTGGCAAATTTTATAAAAACTTTTTTTTTTCATTACCAAATTTGATTACAACCTTATGGACTTATTTTAAAATCATATTTTTTGGGTACACTTTTATACTGAACAATGCATTATTTATATTATAAATACTCACATGGATGTATTGTCTGAAGTTAAATAAATAACTATTTTGTGACAAGAATATTCCAATAAATCCCCGGCACAGAACAAATCTCCCATTTATTAAATATAAAAATATACCTACTTATTGCTATTTCGAATATTAAATTAACGAAAAATTAGCAAATGTTATTTTGAATTACAACTGGGGTAGGCAGCAGACTATTTTCATGTAGTAATAAGCAAGCAAGTAGTCCTCTCCATACCAACAAAAATTTAAGACATTCAAGATAGGTGGAATATGTTGGTAATTGTATTTATCTTCTTTTTACAGGACACTCAAAAACTTACGGAAGAATGAGACTCCAATTGTTTGCCTGTTACTCCACGGAAGATAATATGTTTAATACTTCCACAGTTACTTAATCGTTCGCGAACCGACTTTCAGTTGCTTCTTCTCTCATCGTCAGGGTCATACAAAGTGAATGATAACTTCATGCAATACTCTGGGTTGAGCTAGCGAATAAAAATGGTCTTACCGATTTTTCCAGCCTTGAAGCTGTCAATGGATGCTACAGTGTGTATAACTGGAGTAATCTCAAAATCTTTATTATACATGTTGACTCTGTCAATAGCGTACTTGAAGGCGACTTCTGCATCATAGTTTTCCACATGAAATATGCCACCTGGAACAAAATAAACAGCAGATTAGTTGGATGATATTGCAATAAAGCTGTGATAAACTCGCCTCTCGTGCATTGATAAGTAAATGTGTATCTCATAGAATTCCATACGAAACCTAGAACCCTGACTCGTTTACAAAAGTGAGGCAAAAAATCTATGAATTTTTGACAGAACGGTTGGCGAAATCGTGTGATGTATCCTACATTTTATGGACTCTTTCTCACATTTTTATAAAAATATATCATTTTTACATTTATATAAACGTAATCGGACATTTTTTGAAGTTCTTGTCAACGTTTTAAGCAATTCACCACACTTTTTTTGCCAACCTATCTGTCAAAAATGACGAAAAATGGTGCCTCACTTTATTGCAATGAAAATACATACGAGTGCTCCATCTAACTATTTTTTTAAATTAAATAACTAACGAGTTCGTCGGTAGCCCGGAGGTAGAGTCTCGGCCTCGTGAACAAGGTCCGTGGTTCGATACCAGGTGCCGGCAAACTCCCCTTTCACGACACAAGCTTTTAGTAGCTTACTGTGAAAGGTGTATAAGGTTGTATTTGGGTTTATAACAAAAAAAAAACAGATATATCTTTTTCAAAAAAAAAAAACTAATGTTTATTTTAAGTCTCTTTAGCTTCAGTCTAATGTGGTGTTCTCACTTTGGCGAGTAACGCCAGGCACCAAAATATTGCCAGCCATTTGAACCGTGTGAACAAAATGACAGCTAGTCTGAAACGATAAAAACCAGTAGAAACGATATCGTCTCGAGTTGACTACCTTCCAACGATTCGCGCATGCGCAGATGTGCGCGGCGTTCGTATCTATGGTAAAAACTTTATAACCTATAAATTTTATAATGTTTCCCGCTTCGTGACAGCTGTTATCTTTGTCGTTGGTTTGTGACGTTTGTTTCCTTAATTAGAAGGCGCCTTACAACATCTACTAAAACATTTTCGACTAAAAATAAGCACTTCGCGATTTCCATCTCGACGCCATTTTGAAAACAGTGTCAAAATCAAAGCGCATCTGACAGATCGTTTCTAAATCGGTGGACTGTGTGAACAGGTGTGTCGATCAATGGGCGTACGGCGCATTTTGTTTTTTCTCCTGGCGTTATATTTTGAAATTCGCCTGGCGATATTCGCCAAATGTGAACACCCCATTACAGTCTTTCAGGAAATGCTTATTTTAAAATTGAGTTAGTTTTCATGAAATTCTTAATCTCTAGCCAACATTTGTAAGAATATACGATGCATTTTAAAGAATAATCAAATTATTAATATTATACACAGGGTTGGTTTAAAATACTATTTGTACGAGTATATATATATATATATATATATATATATATATATATTTTTCAACTTCGCTTACTGAGAAGTTGAAAACGAAGAATGAGGATATTAGAAGAATGAGCGAATAAAAGGGGAGTCTTGTGGATAGAATGGATTTAAATAAGTAGAACGTATGGACGATGAAAAGATGACAAAGAAGATTTATCTGTCTGAAAGAGGAGGTGTGAGAAAGCGTGGACGTCCGAGAACAACGTGGCTTGATCACGTGAATCAATCAATAATCATGAAAAAGTAATTCAAGCTTTCAGGACGGGTAACATACCTCATCGCTGGATTTAAATCGAACACTCATCTTTAACATGACACTCATAAACTCACATAAAAGCATGGGAGATTTACTCATTTCCGGGTGTTCCACGGCTCGAATAATCGAAATCAAATATATTTAGAAGGGTATAGCAAAAAGTGCTGAAATGAAAATAATTGAAAAGGCTGAAAAATAAAAGAAAATCACTACACTATACTATACCCTCACGCCAAATCCCAAGTGGGGTAGGCAGAGAGAACGGAACGCCAAATAAATCTACTTTTACACACTTCCTTCGCTTCCTCCACATTCATACTCATGAACGCACGTCGATTCCTCTTACTCAACACACGACCGTCCTTAAAAATTTGATCCACGTAATCAAGCCACGCGGTTCTCGGACGCCCGCGCTTTTTTTTTTTAAAAGTGAAGGTCAAGGGACCTTTTATCCCTTGTGTCACCGCGACCATAGTAGATCTATTGTGACATCCTTCATTGTCATATCTCACTCTCAAGACCTACATGGGTCATGTAGCTCACGATTTGTCTTGGTGTGAGAAGCCTCACTTTCTCCGAGTCCAGCAGTTGTCCTCCGAGGATGTGACTTCGATTGCGAGCGAGTGCGTCACAGTTACAGAGGATGTGGATAGGTGTCTCATTATCCTCTGAACAAAATCTGCAGACTGGGTTATCTGCAGATTTTGTCTACGCCCGCGCTTACTCACACCCTTTCTTTCAGAGAAGTATAAATCCTCTTTGTCATTCTTACCCCGTTCATCCGTTCAACATGTCCAAACCACCATAGCTTATTCACGCGCATTCTGCCCACCACTTTCTTCTGGTATCCGCTTATACTTCTAATGGAAACTATGTTTTACTTATTCTTCTCATATTCCATATCAATCCATAAAATCTTCATAAAATTCACAACAGATACCTTATTTTTATGTCTTGCTTTGTATTTCTCCCAAAACCCCCAGCAATTCAAGAACACTGTACATTTCTTTCATTTAAATCTAATTTCAACAACATCACACCACTTAAAAACCAATTTTCAAAACATCAGAATAGTATACAAAACAATAATAATAATAATAATATATACATTTGTGTATATTCCAAACATCCTGTGTAAATGAGTATCTTCTAAAAACCACAAGAATGCCATCGGAGAATTCCGTTTTCCAACAAAACGACAAGTTTAGATTTTTGGACATGGTCCAATGTTTAGGTCCAGAATGAATGGATTGTACATATTATGTAGGTACATAGGTATGTTATAAGAATATATCGAAATATAATATTATTTTAAATACGGAAAATTCACAGCAGTGATAATATTTACGTTGAAAATACTCGTGTCTCAGGCAAAGAATAGATCTCCCACTCTTCTCTGTAAGTTTTCTTGTGTCCTGTAAAAGGCACGTGTTTGTAGAACCACAGATATTACACAATCATTAATAACGTAAATACAACGATGAAGCATTCTACCCATCCTGAATGTCTATTTTTATCAGCACGGAGAGGACTATCTGCATGTTTAAAACATACACAAACATACAGATTGTCGTTGCATATATTTATGCAAGGATAGGATTAAGTGGTCTTTTCTGCCTACTTTGCAAGGGAAACGGCATCATCAGGTCATAAAAAAATGTTCAATTACAGGACACTTGTGATTTTTATAAAAAAATTAACGAATAAACAGGTACGAGGTAGTAAATTCTCTCTTTTATAATTATTTTAAAAACTAGTATATTTAAACTTATGATTAAGTTATGTTTAGTAAATAAAATTTGTAATTTTTGTAATATAAATAAAACGAATTGAAATAACATATAAATAAGTTATTTGAACATCTCTTAATTTTTTATTGCGATATAAATATATTTGATTTCCTTTGAAAATAAATTAATTCTGAAACTATACTATACATTTCTATCAAAGTCTTTGATTTTTCAATAAAATTTTCCTGATTACTGTTTTATTAATGCAATAAAATTATATTATGTTATTGTTATTATTATTATGTAGGTATATAGATGAAAAAAAATACAGTTAACTACTTCATACATTAGCTACTCTTGGCAAAACAAATAAATATAATTTTATGGTAAATAACCATGAAAATACGTCGAGTGGTCCGGTATATTGAAAATGACCAATAAAATCATTAGTTTTTTTTTATTGTACTAACTTTAAACCCGGCTAAGAAGAAGAATATCTATTCCTTTATCCTTTCACACCGCATTCTTTGTGAAAGACAGAAAGAATGCCAATTCGACCTGTTTTTACACACCACTTTTGCTTTCTCCACATTAATCGTATTATTGTCATACATGCACTTTCTATTCAACACGCAGCCGCCCTTGAGAGTTTGATCCACATGGTCAAGCCACAAAATTCTTGACATCCGCACTTTCAATACACTTTGATCCAGTGTACACAATAACATTCTGGTACTGTCACTTAAGTATGCGAGTGAAACATGGACGTGGTTGAAGAAGGACGAAAGTGGAATAAATGCAGTGAAGATGCGAACCCTGTAATGTTATGGATAGAATGTAGTGTTGTGGATAGAATGCGTGTAAATATGTAAATTGAGATGGTTTGGACGTGTGGAACGAATGGAAGAGGAAATAATGACAAAGAGGATATATATACTTGTCTGAAAGAAGGGGTGTGATGAAGCGCGAGCGTCCGAGAACCGCGTGGCTTGATCACGTGGATCAAATTCTCAAAGACGACTGTGTGTAAAGTAAGAGAAACGACGTGCTTGTATGAGAAATTGTATGAATGCAGTCTTCTACAGCGAAAGAAGTATGTAGGGATAGATCTATATAGCGTTTCATTCTCTCTTTGCCTACCCCACTTGAAATACGGCGTGTGAGTATAGATAGGATAAAAGATCTTTTCATTGTCCATTCACATTAAATGTCCAAAAACCAAAGGAAATAATCTTAAATTATAAATCAATGAGACAAAAATAAAATTGCAATATAAAAATTTAATTTATCGACCGACGGTTCTTGGTGGAAGTTCATATTAATAATTTTTAAAATGAAACATGATATATAGTATATACCTATCATGTTTCATTTTAAAAATTATTGCAATTTAAAAATAAAATAAGATGAGAAAAATTCACACCCCATACAGAATAACATTGCGCATAAGAAACTAGTTATTTTTATTTAATCGTGTTAGTATCCATAATACAAGATTCATATCTCAATTTGGGACTAGCTCGATCTGTGTGAATTGCCTATGCATGTTATGATAAGTTATTATTGAGGTTCACTTATTTTAGACTAAGTACGTAAAAACATTTTTTCTTGCAAAACGACTATACATAGTATCAAAACAAACACACTTGCGAACGAAGTCTAATAATATGTAATATTATTCATATAAGGATTACTAGAAATCATTACTTTTTATATATTTATTTCGTTTATAAAAATAATAATAAACAATGAAGAATAATATGTAATAAAAAAATAAACAATATTACCATTCAGCCAATTTAATTGAGATGAATTGAATTACAATAAAATGTTTTATTCGATTCGCTTCATAATAAAGATACACAGTTCATCAGTGAAGTATTTTACATATAATTTTTGCGCCAAGTAAGAAAATTATACAAATGTGTCTTACAAAGAGACATTAAGCAATTTTTTAGAATAGAAGAGGATGGCGATAGATTTCTTACTGGGGTTATCTGATAAAGACCCCCAGAACTTGACTACTGAAGAGGAAGAGAGAAGACTTTATTTTAAAGATATTACTCAACAGGCATCTCATCTGTACAACCAACAGATTGTACAAACTCTCTTAAGTAGGAAACAGGAAGGTGTTTCGATGCTTGCGAATTGGCTTAAGCTGGTTTGAGTGCACTTTACCCATGGAACTTCCTGCAATCTCACCTATTTTTAGTTTATATCAAATAAATAAATTTAAATCATTCAAACTCTTTCTCAATACTTATCAACATACCTAGGTACAATTAAATGATAAGTGAAATATTTTTTTAAAAAACTCTACAACAATCTTTATCAGTTCAATTAAGTACAAATTAGTACATACATACATACATACCATCACGCCGCTTCCCTCGCGGGGTAGGCAGAAAGGATCGAGCGCCACTTCCTTCTATCCTTATACATCTTTCGCTTCCGTCACTGTCATACTATTCCTCATGCATGCTCTCCTGTTCAATGTGCTCAACACGTGACCGTCCTGTAGGATCGTCCCGTGTGCTCAACACGTGACCGTACAAATAAGTCTTTAACTATAAACCTTTTACTAGTGTTCTAAAGACAGAAAAATATATATTCTCTGACAAAAATAGGACTACCATTTATCTCGAGTGTCGTGTAAAATTCAAGTATTCTTTAAACATAGTATTCAACTAAGCGATGAAATGTGTTGCCCTCGTTTATACTACATGCAGTCATTCCACTGGCTACCCCATTTGCGAGAAATGTTGGGATGTTATGGATATTTATATAAATATATTTATATTTTTTATAAAGTATCTACACTTTTAGCTGGCGAATTAAGACTAGCGGAAGTAAATAAATTTGTTTCAGCTTAAATCCCTGCTAAAGCTGCAGGAAATAAAAAATGGTTTAATAAAATAAAAAATTAATTATATTTACAATATGGTAGACAAACGCGTATTGATGAAAAATTATTAATTAATTGACGAGCGCTGACTTGAATTTTGTAATTAAATCCAAAAGTTACATATAAACACAGTTTTAATCAAATTTAATTATAACGGAAGTGCTTTCGTAAAGTTTCCGACAAATAACAGGCGTCTTTTTCTTTGCAAGTTTTTAATGTTGTCCAGTATAAAGATGAGGAAATTGGTATACTTGGGACACGTACTTCGGAATGAGAAAATAATCTTGAAGGGAAAATTGAGAGTGGTCGCAGTGTGGGAAGGTGGCAGATGTCCTGGCTAAAAAAACATCGGAGATTGGACCGGAATCCAGAGGATGGAAGAGCTGTTCCGACTAGCATAGGACAGAGAAGCCTACGCCAGGGTGATGGCAGACTTCGGGGGAACCTGATATGGGACTTTAAGAAGCAGAAGAAGTTTTTGAGCGCCTTGTAAAAAGCACAATTCAGGTTAGTTGGAATGAATCGTGCATCTGCGATAAACTCGCTTTCTGTTAATTGATTGAATTTAATATAAATTCAATTGTAAACTTTGCTAGTAATCAATGGACATTGACAAATCAAGACCCACCTCACACCCAGATATCTATCTATCCGCACTTTCAAACCAATTGTTCTCAAGGATAACTGTTATTGATTTTTTTACATAACTGATGATGTGCAAAAGAGTAAAAAAAATAAATAAAGTACTTGTAAACTTAATAATCACTTTCTTTTATTTTGATTTACCTATTTTATTTTCATCTTATTCACACAATAAAGCTTAGTTTGCATAAAGAAAAAGATAAATAACACTAATACTTACCAACTTTATAAACTTGCTTTTGAGGTTCGGCATCTGCTGTTATGTAGAAGATTGTAGCCAGGACGCAAACTCCCAGGAATGGTAGCGAATACATCTTGTCGCGTAGCACTCATCCACCAACACTTATAATAATTCAATTAGTTAGATAATATTTATTTACACATAGTTCCTAGTAGTAGTAAAGATAATTACTGTGAAAGCGATTTGCTATTTTATATTATAGCTTTTATATTATAGCATTCCGTTATTTTTATAACGCGCTTTACTGACGTGGTTGATAATTGCAGGGTACCTAACTCTGATCTTAACTCTACGATGCGCGAAATGACTAAATAATAATACGTGCTAGCTAATCCTGCGGTAGCTGAGGATAGACGTTTTCAACATTTACATGAGTGTTGCGATTTTTGTATGTGACATTACCCAAAGAATTGATGTATACATTAAAATTATTAATTGTGTCGGTGCACACGTAGTAGAATCCTATAATTGTGTAATTTGAATGTATGCAAGTGAAACTTGGACGTAACTGAACAAGAACGAGAGTGGAATAAATGCCGTGGAGATGCGTTCACTAAGAAGAATGGTTGGTGAAACGTTGCGAAATATGTAGAGTGTAGAATGAGAATATCAGGAGAATGAGCGGATGCGAGAAGAGTGTTATGGATAGAATGCGAGTAAATAAGTTACGATGGTTTGGACATGTTGAGCGAATGCAAGATGAAAGAATGACAAAGAGGATGTATTTGTCTGAAAGAAGAGGTGCGAGGAAGCGCGGACGACCAAGAACCACGGAGCTTGAGCACGTGGATCAAATCCTAAAGGACGGCCGCGTGTTGAGTAAGAGAAATCGGCGAACATGTATGAGAAACTGAATGAATGTGGAGGAAGCGAAAGAAGTGTGTAAGGATATATCTATATGTCGTTCCGTTCTCTCTGCCTACCCCTCCTGGGACCTGGCGTGAGGGTATAGATAGATAGATAGATAATTTGAAAAAAGTATTTCTTTCTACTATAAGTTATTGATTCTGAGAGAGACGTCTTTCGACTTATCAGGTCATTATCGATTGAAATAAGAACTTATTTGAAAAGGTTGAAATAATAAGTATGACAAAACAATAAATAGCGCAGAAGATTGCTCATAAAAGCTTAACCCTTGAACGTACATACATTTAACATCGATAATTTCTTCACATCGTGGCACCAGTTGAATCATGAATTTTTGGCAAAAAATATTATACTCAGAATCATTGACACATACTTCATAAACACGTGTCTTATTCTCTCAGAAATCCATTGTTTGTATATAATATTATATATGTATAATTAGTAATGCCGCTGAAATTCTGGAAGACAACAGTTTTCAGAACATTTGAGTGTGTTTGTTATTGTTGTTTTATTATTATTATTGTATGTGTTTATAATTACATTGAAATTTGTACTACAAACAACGTTTTAAGTGTTATTTTAAGGAACGTACATAGAACATTAATGAATATCAATTTAGTTAGGTATAATAATACCAAACGAACCAAAGATTCGGAAGTTAGGAACCGGGTCGCAAAGAAGTTGGGGAGTTTTAGCCGATTCAAGTCCGGCACTACCTGATTTGAAAGGCTGGATTTCCAAAAAGGGATGATAAATTGAAGATAATTGAAAAAAAACACAATATGTAGTTAACTTCCAAATGACTTTATTAACTTCGCGTACTAGTATTCGGAGACTCTCGTCTCCATCATCAGGCGATTATTAAAAAAGTGAAATAAGATACAGAGACAAACAGTATTTATAGGATTTGAACAAAAGAAAGTTGGGAGAAGCCCGTGTTGATAAGAAAGTAATTATAATACAGTGATAAAAAACTATTGGAAAGTGAACCGCTGTGGACGGATTCACGAGAGAATAATTTAAGGAAATACTTATAAATATCTAACTTCTCCGGTATTTTACTTTCTTATCAACACGGGCTTCTCCCAACTTTCTTTTGTTCAAATCCTATAAGTAGGTACTGTTTGTCTCTGTATCTTATTTCACTTTTTTACTAATCGCCTGATGATGGAGACGAGAGTCTCCGAATACTAGTACGCGAAGTTAATAAAGTCATTTGGAAGTTAACTACATATTGTGTTTTTTTTTCCATTATCTTGAAATGGACTTCCAACAAGTACCTTCGGTCAACAACATTAATGTTTTATGATAAATTGTGTTAAAACATATTGTCCACTCACCCATGTAAGTTTTCGAGTATTGTAAAAAAACTAATACATCATACTATCACGGTTTATCTCAAAAGTGGGGTAGTCAGTGATGTAATTAACATACGGATTGAGGTATGCCACCCATCCTAAATATCTCTCTTTTATTGACACGGGTAAAATAATCTGTATTTTTTTTTATTTATTTAATACATAAACGGCTAGCGCCTTTTACATCGAAAACATACATTAAACATTACACAAAAAAGAAACATAAACATTATTCGTAATGCATCATGTATAAGAATGTAATGTATTCAATGCAGCCATGAGATATGTCGCCTATTTTGAATATGTAGCATTTTTTGTAACACGTAGATGAAGACTTGTGTGTATGTTCATTGAACGATATTTTTTATTTTTCTTAATATACTTGTTTCGTGGATTCTCTGGCGAAGAGATATCTCCCACTCTTTTTTATAAATCTAAGCACAAGTGGGTAAGCCAGTAGATCAACTTGATACAATACATATGCAGGTCGTCCTCTCCATGCATTTTTTTTTTATTAAAAATATAACATTGTATACCTCATGACTATACTGATTTTCTTAAATGTCTTTTCGTGAAAATTTCGGATACTCGAAAACATACGGAAAAGAGTGTTAAACGTATTTCAAGCCGGGGGCTCAATGGAAGAAAAATTTTATTTTGAACAATGTCTTTAAAATATTTTTAAAAATAAATTATGATATTAAAAAAAATGTACCTGAGTTTTTGTTATTAACCCAAATACAACCTTATACACTTTGGTTAGAAGTAAGCTAAAAGCTTGTGCCGTGAAAGAGATTTTAAAAATCAAATCGCAATTAAAAAAACTCATAAGTTCAAAATGCTATTACTGTACCCGCCGATTAATTTATAATATATTCTTTCATTCTGGTAATTATGGTTTTCACATCTTCTTACTTCTTAATAAAACATAAATCAAACAAGTTGTTAAACAAGAACAATGAAACACTTGTTACATATTTTCAAAGTCTTGGTTCATAAACTTTCCCGAAAATTTATTTTATACCCTTCGTCATGTACACACATTTCAAGAAAATTACTTGTGGAAACTTCGCTTGAACCCATTATTGATAGGCATATTGTATCCATCTACTTTGTACTTTTCCCAGTTGGTGCTTGTTTTTGAGATTATGTTTTAGGCACTGATATTAAATTGCGTTGAAAACTCGGGGACATTTGTTAGATTATTTTGAGAAGCGCACTTCTTGTACAGCACATGATAACAGAGCAGAAATGAATTAGGTTACTTTTATTTATTATTTTTGAATTTTTCAACACAATTGGGTGCCAAGGACTGAATTCACTTATCTACTAAGAAGTTTATTGTTAATTATGTTTGATTTTTTTAAAACCACGTCTAGATGAAAACGTGGATGTCCGAGGATCAAATGGCAAGATCATTCAAATCAAATTCTACAGTACGGTCACGTATTGAGCACATTGAACGGGAGATCATGCATGAGGAATTGTACGACAGTGATGGAATCGAAAGATGTATGCAAGGATAAATCCTTTCTGGCTACCCCGCGATGGAAGCAGCGTGATGATGTGTATGTACGTCTAGACTCCAGATAAATTGTTCCAATTCAACTCCGAAAACGAGCGAAAAATTCTGTTCCCTCCGAGAATCGTACCCACGACTATTCGCTTACAAGGCGAGCGTTTAGACCACTAGTTGTCCTAATTGAAACAGATATTAACTAAGTAGGTAGGTGAACATAATACACATACATTATCTACTGTATTGATTAATAAATATTCTTACTATATGTATATATTATAACTATGTACTACCGTCTGGAAACAAGCTATATTAGCTTCGCCAGATGAGTGAATTTTTTCTTAATAATTTTTTTTTATATTTTGTTTGTAATATATATTTTTTCTTTGTAATTGAATAAATAAATAAATAAATAAATAAACTATGTGAACTTTCTTTAGGAATGCATGATACAGAGTTTCAACATTTAAGGATTGACACCAGGCTTAGTTAAGAGAAAAAAAATCTTAATGAAAGAAAGAAAATCTTAATGCCCGGGCAACATTGCCAATTTCTCTGTAATCATGCTTGTAAATTGTCTCATTTTTTTTTAAAACTATATACATAGTTCAAAGTAGCTTAATTAGACAAACGTTGATTTAAAAAAAGTACACAATTTTAGCAGAGATTTTATAAAAAATAATTTCAGAAATTTAGGATAATTCAATAAACATTCATTAGATTTTTTCATAACGAACATCCTAGGATTTTGGTTAATTGTTATTGTATCAATAAATTATTTTGAATACATCCCTGCACGATCTACCCTTCCCAACATGTTAAGCTTAGAAATTTACGTTAAAGGCGTGTTTAACGAAGGAAATTTTAATCAGCAATTTTGAATTAATAATTACGTAACTGGTTTTATAATAAAATCTTTCATTTTCAGTTTAATTAGTACGTATCCATCCACTGGTAATACTTGTACTGTAAAGATTATAAAATTAATTGTAAAATGTTATGTATTAATGACCCTTTAATGCTGTAAGAGGCTGAAATTAATTCAAGGAAGTCTTTCAGAACGAAATCTTTGTAATATTATATTATATTATATTCCGTGAAATTTCAGGCAAGGAAAAGCTCTCTAAATTGTTTTCTAAATTTTTGAGTGTTCTGTTTAAGGTTATTCGATAAACGTCAAATAAAATTTAGTTTGTCGGTAGCCTGGAGGTAAAGTCTCGGTCAAATGCGCTAGAGGTGCACGGTTCGATCGCAGGTGATGGAAAATTCTGTTATCACGACACAAGCTTTTAGTTTACTGTGAAATGTGTATAAGGCTATATTTGGGTTTATAACAAAAACCCAAATCCATCTTATTAAAAAAATAATAATAATAACGCCTTCAATCCTTTAACATCTTCAATTAAGCAATGAGGTATGACATCCATTATGAATGTCTTATTTTATTTAGGCATGGAGATGACGATTTGTATATTAATTACATGCACATAATTTACACTTGTGGGATTTGCCGTGGTGGTATAATAGTAGTAGAAAAAGAAAGTAATACAAATGAATAAACAAAATCACGACACAAGCTTTAAGCTTACTGTGAAAAGTGTATAAGGTTGTATTTGGGTAAATTAAGTACAATAATTTGGCGTCTAAATAATACACAAATGACAATGATGATATGCGCAACAAAATATTATTTATATTGTGAAACATCCGTTCACTAACAAACGAAATGCGGACACGAACGAGACGGCATCGTAGAATATGTAGGACGGCACGGTTGACATAGCACAGCCGGCGTTCATAATAATATTCTATATTAATTATAAACACATTGTACTACGTCCAGAAATAACAATGTTGGGCAAACAAACTGTAGATACCTAGCACTGCCTACCACAATTTTCGTATGTCTGTTTAACCCTTTAAGGTCTAAGGGAAATATGCTTCCCAAAGCTATATTCTTAATTTTTATAAATTTAACTATATATTTTGTGCAAAAGGTGTAAAAATTGCTATTAAGGCCGCTCTTTAGCAAAAACGGTAAAATATTCAATTTTCAACAAGTTTGTTAAACTTGTTAACCCTGCGAACATTTTGATTTGGTAAAATATAAAACAAATATTTATTACCAATATTAGTTTTTTTACTTAAAAAACTAAACAGCCGACTGACGAGATTCATTAAGACACTCATTGTTATATCAAAATACAAATTATTTGTAAATTATATTTATTTTTCATATTTATTTATGTAAAGGCCTTAAAAGTAATGTCTGACAGTCAACCTATAGTAATACAATGTTTTATATAAACAAGTTTTGACAAAAAGTGAATTTTGATCAGGTGTATAAAAATATAAGGTGAGGTTTGCCACCCACCCTGAATGTCTTGATTTTATATTGGCACGGAGAGGACAGCTTGCATGTTTCTTACATGCAGCTGGTCTGCTGGCTACCCCACTTGTGAGATATGCCATGATGGTATAGTAGTAGTAATAGTAGTATAAAAATATAAATTGAAAATATGACAAGAGTATTTATGTAATTATAAATATTATTATATAAAAGTTTTTGTAATAATATTCAAATATACCTAAGTTTAATTCAATAATGTTTATGATCTGTTGATATTTATTATTGCGAAGTATTTCAAAAATTGCTCGAAATATATACGATGGTGGAATCGAAGCTTTTTATTTTTACTTTATGCACCTATAAATAACGAAATATTATTAACATTTTAACCGATTACAAGTTTTATAGTTACGTAAATCGTGGACCAAGGAAAATATTTTGTTTGATACTCTTTTTTCCAAAACCATAATATTTTTATTTTTTATTTTTTCCAAAATGATAATATGTCTATCCCTTGAGAAAATGGCGTTATTAAACTCGAGAGGTTTATCAAGTTTGCTAGACATTTTCAAGAGAAATCAATACTGCACTAGACAAACAGTGAAAGTTAATAGTTTTTTGTATTAGTATTAAATATGTTAAAAATGTCTTTTCACAATGTGAACACACTAACTCTAGATCATTAGAATATTTTCTTTGTTTATTTACTAACACTTTTTTTTTATTTTTGGATGTCACGAACTTTTGAAAACTATATACACATTATTACTTATGGACACAATTTTCTAGAAACGACACTATGTATATAAAGTTGTACATCTTCACAAAGCTATGTAAAGCTTTTTTTATTTACTTCACAAACTCGTATATAACCGACGAAAAATTAAAATGTAACTTTATTACCTACTTAATCTTAAATAGATTTTATTAGCTTTATTAAGCTTTATACACTTGAATTAAACTGTTTGATAAACCGTCATAAAAGCGAGATCTTAAATTGCTATACTAATAATAATAATAATGATCATATTAATCGCGAGAGCTTTGGACGATCGAGATGATCCAAAAGCTCTCTCGAGACTAGTAGTAGCGGTGATTATAAGCTATGTCAGTCAGCAATGAGTTGTGTGAAAATTCAAGTCGTCTTATGAGTCTATTAATATCTTAAACTGGGTTAATTTTATCCGACACATTTATGTATGCGACAGACTAATATTTTGTAGGGTATACAGCTGAGTTACTGGCATCTGTCATTTGTAACGTACGACTTTAAAATATTTATGGAATTTATAACTTTTTACCAATCGCCTGGTGATGGAGTCGAGAGTCTCCGAATACTTGTAAGCGAAGTTAATAAAAATTATTTGGAAGTTAAATACATCCTGCGTTTTTTTCAATTAATCTTAATATTTATGGAGTTTCTATTTATTGATTTATTCTTTACTGCACATAAATAAGCACACAATTTTGCACATAAATAAACATTAATATAAAATACGATCAATATACAGTATAGGAGTTTATTGCACAGTCCCGATTTCTTCCAACTAATCCATGATGTCTCTATCTCTATTTACCTATACCATAACGGAATTTTTTTCACAATGGAACAGCCAATGGATTCATTTAATGTAATGAATATGCGAGATGTCCTCTTTATGCTATAAAAGATAAGATATTCAGAATGGATGGCGTATATCATCGTTAAATTGAAGATGTGAGTTGTATTATACGTTTTACAGGACACTCAAAAACTCGTAGAAATGAGTGTGAGACCAATCCTTTATCGGGAACTCCATTAAACAATTTTTAAAAATGAAAATGATAAAAGAAATTGAGCGGGTTTGGACAATTTCAATGCATAAATATTCAAAGAAACACGAGTGTTATTGTAAACGTAAGAAAAAATGATAGTAAAAAACGATGCGAAAATCTTAATGTCAAGTATCCAAAGAAAAAGTGGACCGAGTTGTCAACACGCGTTTCTCGTCAAAACATTATCAAAACTGCTGGAGATTTTTTTCATAGAATATAATGTGCAGGAATCGATCGATAGATTTAAAGCACACTCTCTGGTTTCAGAAGTTTTCACTTGACTTTTCACTAACCTGAATTCTATATCCAGTAGAAAAGAAAGTTTTTATTTATAACATTCTTTGAGCTACTCAAATAAATTTATAAATAAATAAGATTCTGAACACGATCGAAAATCCCTTCAATGGATAAGGCAATGAAATGTCAATTATATTTTTTGTCCATTTGAGGTTAAGAAATACATATGTTTACGGATGATTAATTTATTTATGATTAAGTATTATATAATAAATAAGTAGTCGAGGGCATTTGTAATCTTTCACAGTGATTTTTCTACCGGCCAATACTAGACTGTTTACCCTATTTAATACTCCTATAAGTATTTTCAGAATTGAAATCTGAAAACTTCAATCTTCAATCACGTGCCGCAAAACTGATTTCCCTTCAATATTTCGATTACCTTCAAATTGAAGTTAATTACATTTAGTTATTTAATAGGATGGACATCTTGATTAACATCTTGCAACGACAGTTTTCAATCGAAGTTATAATTATTTCCTTAAGAATATAAATGTATACCTTGTACAATCCTTGGTCTACCGTTTTTTTTATAAGTTAAGTTCAAGTGCCATGTAAAAAGCAAGTATCCGTAAAACCTTAGAATAAGACTACAAACATCTAGAATTAAGACCCATCCTGAGTGTCTTATTTGTTATTGGCTCAGACAGGACAATCTTAATGCAGTAAGGCCGCTGACTACCCGACCTTAAGGATATGTCGTGTTATCGCAGTTGCTGTGCTGTCCGCTAGCAAAACAATTTTTTTTTAAATTTATTCGTTCATTCTTTACTATACATTGATTACATACAATTTCATTGAAGGCATAACTTCAATTTAAATACAATCAATATACAGAAGGCGAGTTTATCGCAAAGGTGCGATTCTTCCAACTAACCCAAAGGTATTAAACTAAATAATAACATTCGAAAAGAAATTACAAAAATTCAGAGCAATTGAAAAAAAGGAAACACTTACAAAATAAACACACACACACATAATAATATACATATATACCTATACATAAAAAGCATAGAAAACAATAATACTATACTACTATTACTATACTATACCCTCACGCCGTGTCCCAAGTGGGGTAGGCAGAGAGAATGGAACGCTTAACAGATCTATCTTTACACACTTCCTTCGTTTCTCCCACAATAATCATAGCAAACATAAAAAATTAAGATATTGAAATATACTAACTATTCTACTCTTATCTTTTCCAAATAGAGCAGCCAGTGGGATAATTATAATATTATGTAATATAATTTGGGGTACTCCTGCATATAGAGAGGTCGCAGTTGCGATGGCTGGGTCACGTTCTCCGCATGCCAGAAGACAGACTACCACTTAGATCTTTGGAGGCTGTGGGAGAGGGCAGAAGACCGGTAGGTCGTCCTAGAAGAAGCTGGCAAGGGCAGGTGTCAAACTTGTGTGTTGAAAGGCTTGGTTTGGAGTGGCCAGAGGTCCTGGAAGCAGCAGTGGACAGGGATCTCTGGAGGAAGTACCTAGGCGCAATGGGCCCCCGACCCAACTAGGACAAGGGGAAGAAGATGTATGTATGTATGTATGTATAATTTGGGGTATTTGGAATAAATCGCGCCTAAAAAATCACGTTTTAAAACATTTAACATCTTCAGTTCGGCGATGAGGTAGATATGCCACCCATCCCGAATGTCTCTACTCATATTTGCAAGGAGCTTTATTGACAAGGAATAGTTAACTTTCAGCTTGTTTATAATAAGCAATAATTAGTCCGCTAGCTGTCCCACTCGTGGGAAATGCCGAGATGATTCGCTTAGTTAAAAACTTATTTATTTAGACCTGATTTTAAATGACAACTTAAGTACTATAAAAACATATTGTTTTCTTTAATTAGTATTCTAAATTAGCATAACAAGTCTTAAAATATTCCTTTACGTACAATGAGGAAGGAACCTATTTGATTATAATATTATTTACATAACAAAAAGGTTTAAGGTTCGCATTCCAGTCACGCCTCGCCCGAAACAATTTTCTTTCAGAATGTGAAGTGAGTGTTGGTTGTATTTTTTTTCTTTAGAAATTCTTTGTCCGTACTGAAAATGAGACCTATAGTTTTTAACACTACTCATACTATGCTGAAATTTTTGGAAAACTGAAAGATTTCTTAATTAAAAATATTCTCACCAGGTGTCACTACAAATCGCATTTTATACTTACATATTTACTTTCTGCTAGCCTTCCTTTCTCTTTTAGATATAAGCCTCTTCAGAACCACCCTATTTTTTTCCTTCTCGTGTGATGCAAAGCCGCTTTATTCCCATCATTTGGGTAGTCCGTTCATCGCTTTTGAGATATTCCTATGCTGTTCTTGTTCTCTCATGGTCTTCACTCCAGGATCTTTGGTGTACAGACTTTTTCTCAACTTTGTTTGAAATTGAACCCTGGACATTAAAACTATAAGTATGAAATCCGTTGCATTTAATAGCTGACAAATATTAAAAAAAAACTTATAAAATAAAATTCAAATAAATTAATAAAAAAGTGCTAAAAGATGAACATATCATTCTAACGATTTCTTTCATGCAACCATTATAATGTTTTTCTCTGAATGACATATGGGTTATTGGAAATTAAACCCACAACTTCGGTTTTATGTAAAGCTGATCTAAAAACTATTACACCGTCCAAGTTGGAACTTGTTAATTTGTTCATATGGTATTCACTATGAAATGCCAACATGTTACCAATGTTTGTGTTACATTTTGTTCCTATGCATACTGCTTTACATTTTAACTGAAATTCGATAATCCTGGTTCTTGTTCCACACCGCATTAAGTCGCATCATCCAAGTTGAAAATTTCAAATTCCCCCTTCCTTTTGTATAAAAACAAAATCCACTCTCTCAAAGGAAAGAATATTTTTTATAATTAAGAATTCTGAAAATATTTTCATGAGTAGTAAATGAAAAATAATATCCGTGGAGTTCCCTACGAAGAATTTGTTTTCTCACTCTTTTAAGTGAGTTTTCGAGTGTCCGGTAAGGGGCAGGTATTCACAACACATCAACTATTAACACATTTTACATCTTCACCTCAGCGATGAAATATGCCTCCCATCTTGAATAACTTATCTCTTATTAGCGCGGAAAGGACGACTCGCTTGTTTATCTCATGTAGTGGTTGAGAACTGTTTTTCGTGGGAAGAGGTGACGCGATTGGCACAAAGACGCTCTGAATGGAGGAGGCTGGTTTCTGCCCTGTGCTCCCGAGAAGAGCGTTGAGGGCTATGACGATGATGATGAATTGTTCCATTGAGTACCCCACTTCTGGAAATGCAAATTCCGTGATGGCATTCATGAATGAATGTAAATGAATAATAATAATAAATAAATACCTTTGTAATCTTCATTTAAAAAATCTATCCATACAATTTTGCTCTTCTACATAAACGTGATAATCAACAGATACATCATATTTTGTAAGTGAGAGTTCACTTAATTTTCTATTGATATCATTAAAAATAAAAATACTTGAGATAAAAAAATCAAGTGTCTTATAAAAAACAGAAACTTTCCAAAATTTTGTTCAATCAATATAATGTCGATTATTTTTTAATAATATAATTTCTGATCTAACTTGCCATTTTTGAAATTTTAAAATGGCAACTATTTTTCTATGGTGAGAATGCGTCAAAAATAATAAGTAGCCGATAGACCAGACATGATGTCGGAACAATGCTAATCTCTCTTTGTTCTTAACATGTCACATAGTCGGACAGTGCGGTTTGAATAGAAATTATTCTGTGATAATGAGTGTGGGCGATGTATATTTTATTCATAAACAGTGACAAGTGCAACCCAAGGTTATATATAAGCATCAGTGAATTTCCTTTTATGGATAAGTTTAGTTACGGAAGACAATTTCAAATACATACAACTGTTGTATGAATAATATTCACGTCAAAACTTCAGCAAGTGTGCAAAACTGTTTGTAAGCGGTACACGGAAGAGCTAGGTTATAACAAGGTATATTCATATAGCATTATTACTATTATTGCAAACGTTCGAGTACTTTGTACCTATTTACAAAGAGCATTTAGTAAATTGCGTATTACCTAGCAAAGTTTGTTTAATTGGGTGTTTCGTAAATTAATTCAAATTGTACTAAAGGAATTGTTATGAATCATTTTGATTGTCCAATTTATTTTGATTGTCAAACTTATCAAAAATACATGTGTTGAAATCTCAAGAAATTGACATGTTTCTAATTTTGATATACTTATTCTCGTATTACCTATACTTGAAAAAAAACAATAGGTGAAATATACCTACTTTGTAATAATCGCACTGTTATAGTCATACGTTGTCTTTTTCCGTTTAATAGTTAAACAATTCGAAGCATTTATTTGTGGAACTGAAAATGAATACATTATTTTTTTCCCTTAATTTTTCACTTAATATATAAATATTTTTTAAAATGAAACACAGTATATAGTTATTCCACTATTGCCTTTATTTATTTTTGCGAGCCGGCTTTCAAGAGCTTCCGCTCTCATCGTCAGGCAAAAGTAAAGTGAAGTTTCATTGCAAGTAAAGCATGTGACAAACAGAAAACAATAGGTAAAGATTAAAATTAAAGAGATGTGTTATTATCATGTATCGTCAACCATAAAGTCAATAGTGGAATAACAATACATATATATTATGTTTCATTTTCACTTGAAAAGCTCGTCAATGGTGCAAGTGCAATGAAATCGCGATAGCGTAATTTAAATTAATGTAACAAATAAACATAGTAATTCATGTTTAAATATTTTATTTAAAAATTATGTTTCATTTTAAAAATTATTTATATGAAATTCCACCAAGAACCGTCGGTCGATAAATTAAACTTTAATTTATAAAATACTAGCAGTCCGCACCGGCTTCGCACGGGTATCTAAAAAATTATTTAGTTTTAGTAAGGATCCCTATTTTTTTGAAAATATAATATAGCCTATGTCACCCGGGTATAGTGTACCTTTCCAACAGTGGAAGAATTTTTCAAATCGGTTCAGTAGTTTTGGATCCTATTCAATACAGAGAATCAAATCTTTCCTCTTTATTTTATTTGTATAGATAAAGGATGCCGTGCAATTTTTATAGTTTTTTTGTTTATGAAATCGAAAAGTGACGTTGATTGTGTGTAGGTAAAACAGATAGTGATGGGACAGTTAAGGATTTTTATAAGTGAAAATTGAAATAAAAAATTCTTAATAATTCAAAACTTTCCAAATTTATTATTGATGAATACCTTTAAAACTGCTTAAAAATATACATGAAATATAATTACGTTGTACATAGAGAAATTATTTATTTTTATGTAGAACCTCAGAGGGGTACAAAATGACAGAGATGGGACATTTTTTATAATGATGGGACGTTACATTTACAGTGATGGGACAGAAAAAAAGGTCCATACATTGTTGTTTTATTTTGAATTTTGTTGTACTTGTCTAAATATATCACCGATTTCGCCATCGGAAATATCATCCGCAGAAGTATTATCTTCATTATAGCAATTATGGCATACAAAAAGATCGTTATCCGTGTCTGTTGGTAGGTGAATCTTATGGTGTTTCGGTATACAAGATATATGGAAATTGTTTGTACATTCATCGCACTATATACAAGCATTGGATGATGATTTATTTTTAATACATTTTTTACAAACTACACAGATTTTCAAAGGGTCTTCTCCCTCACTTGTC
Organism: Athripsodes cinereus; assembly: GCA_947579605.1. Classification (NCBI taxonomy): domain Eukaryota; kingdom Metazoa; phylum Arthropoda; class Insecta; order Trichoptera; family Leptoceridae; genus Athripsodes; species Athripsodes cinereus. Next base: position 24,254,050 of record OX388316.1, read on the forward strand.
TTAGTCTTTTCTGAACATGTGGTTTTGAATTTGTGTTATCCGAGCCTTCAATTTTGGATGATTTTGGTTTTCTTGTTTGTTCTTTCACTTTTTTATTTTCCTTCCGTTTTCTTTCACGCTCTGCTTTTTCGTTTTCTGTTTTTGTTTTTTTCTCCATTTTCAGCTTAAGAGCTCTCTTATTCTGCTCCGATGATATTGCCCAAGGTGTTCTCTCCACATTTCGGATACCTTTTCTTTAAGACGTTTTTGGTAATGTTAAATATTCACCAACTAGATTATTTTAAACACCGGACTTTGGCTACATTATTATCAATTAATTAATATGCAGGTTGTTTCTATAGGAATTTCCCGATGATTATTTGCACAATCGATTTGGAAAGATGTATGCAATGCTGAATGATCCTCTAACATATTAACAATTTCTGAAGAAAGTGGAGTTTTTTGAGCTTGTTCCTGATTATAATTTGGTTCACAAAAATAGCGCCAGAGATTTCCAAAATTTTCATGCTCTCATCAGTTTTATCACTGGAAATGATTTCAATTCCATCTTCACCTAAAATTTCTTTAAATTTAGAAAATTGCATGTAATTTTTGTTTATGGTTTCAACTTCCATGGTTTGATTGCTTTCAGCTTCTAAGCATTTAGAGTAATCTAAGTTTACCACCATCTCTCATTTCTTGAACAGCAAGGCTCGACACAATGATGGGACAAAATTTCATCCAACTTTAAAATTTGATTATAGTAATGGGACACCATTCGTAGGTGTCCCATTACTGTTCAAAATGCTAATATTTAACTTTTAAGTATACAGTTTTGCTCCATTTCTTTTTTTTAAGAATTTAAAGCTAAAAACGTGTATAAAAAATATTCGATATATTATCACAGTAAAGGGACAGGTGTCCCATTACTGATATCTGATGTTTATTTTTTTACAGTGATGGGACAGATAAAAATTCCAAAAAAATAATAAATTAATTGTATAGAATCACAAATTTCTTATTTAATACAAAGTTTATAATGAAATCATGTAAAATAATTCAAAAAAATACTTACATGTGTGTTTATAATTTTGTGGAATAAAATATAATATTCTTGTAAATTTTGTTAGAATTTCGTTCAACCACGACACTCCTTTCAACACAACAACAACAGGATGACAAATAAACATCTGGTGAAAAGAAAAAAGGGCTAACTATAAACAATAATGTTGGCAAAATAAAAAAATATTTAGTTTATGATTGTTACAAGTTCTAATATCTTATTAAATTATATTTTTTGGAATTTGTCCCATAACTATAACTGTCCCATTACTATATGGGTTACCTATTATCAATTAAACCAAAATTTTCAGCTTGTTCAGCTGTGGAAATGGACAGTCGATATATTATATATACATATTGACAATCATTACCAAATAATATGATATTAAAAATAAGATTTATCTATCAATCAATCTTTTTAACGGAATCTTCCACAAATGGAGATCGTGAGTGGCATTCTCGATGTTCATTTTAAGATATATCTGATTTTGAAACTAATCTAAATACACTTCAGACACCATCACAGCAAGCAACATAATATATATATTTATGTTTATGTCGTGAAGGTGGAGTTAATCGGCAGCGGGTATTATCGGACCCGGTATCTCTAGATTGAAAGTCCGAGACTTATCCATCAGATGACCGATCACCGCAGTTGATTATGCTACTACTACTATACCATCATGGCATATCCCACAAGTGTATAAAGATAGATCTGTTTAGCGTTCCGTTCTCTCTGCCTACCCCACTTGGGATACGGCGTGAGGGTATAGTATTGTATAGTATAGGGATAGCCAGCAGACTAGCTAAATATAATAAGTATGTAGGCTGTCTTTTCCATGCCAATATAAAATCCAGGCATTCAGAATGGGTGGCAAACCTCATCGTTGAATATAAGATGTAATATATCTTAATTTTTTTGAACATCTGCCTTTTACAGGACAGTCGAAAACTAACGGAGAAGAGTGAGGGACCAATATTTTACAGTGTGCTCCACGAGATTAATTGATTATGTTTAATGTATTATTATGTAGTCGATATTTCACAAACGTTTGCCAACTTACTGAAAAGAGTGGGAGACCAATTTCTTATTGGGTACTCCAGGAAATTTAAAGGATGAAGAATTTTTTTTTAATTATTTCCTTCATTGCAAAATAACAATATGTACTATGTAACCTTTTCACGCAAAACGTGTCAACTCCACATGAACTGTAGTGCCTGATGATAATAATACAAATGGTAGTTTGTGTCGTTGTTTGTATTATCGCTGGTATTTCCTACTTTACATATTAGGTATATAAGTACAATTTTCCAAGAAGAACACCGTGCGCCACACATGTCCTTGTCAACATACACATGAGAAACATAATATAATGTATAATAATATTTACGATGTAATGAAACAATGTGTTATGCCACAAACCCCATTTTCTATTATTATTTATTTACTCCACGGGATTACAATCCCGTGGAGCACCCGTTAAAGAATTGGTCTCCCACTCTTCTGCGTAAGTTTTCGAGTGTCCTGTAAAAGGCAGGTGTTCGAAAAAATTGAGACATTTTACATCTTAAATTCAGCGATGAGGTTTGCCACCCATCCTGAATATCTTGATTTTATATTGGCACGGAGAGGACAGTTTTCATGTTTCTTACATGCAGCTGATCTGCTGGCTACCCCACTTGTGGGATGTGCCGTGAATGGTATAATATAATTTATTTACTCATAAGTATTGATATTGATAAGACTCATTGATATCGTTAGACATAATTTATTATAAATAAGTTGCAATAAAAATATAAAAAGAAATTTGAATATTAAAATTAAAACTTGATTGCATCAACAGCATTTTGCGTGTAAAAGATCCTTATGTCAGCCTAGAGCCAATTCATAAACATTAAGATACCTTTCTCATTTCTCCCAATCGAATTGCTTACAAATTACAATGTTAAATATATTGTTAAAAACACGGTTATCCAATTGTTAGATCTGATTGATTTCGTCATCTGCGCATTAAAGTTGTACCCAAACCCAATAAATGTTTATCCCTGGCTACCCCACTTGTGGAAATAGCCATGATTGTATAGACAGATAATTTAATCAAATATTTTATGACACCCACTTTCTCGATTTTGTAGCTTGACACATTGTTGCACTACACTATCCATATAACGTTGGCAATATCCTAGAAACTCTTACAACACCTTCATCCAAACCACATTTGAAGAGCAGCTGAAGTTCAAGATGTCCTATCTCCATTTTTAAATAAATCAATTATCCCGTATAGTCGCCGTCGTTAAAGAATATGTCTCCTACTGTTTTCTACTGTCACGGAGGGGACAGCTTGCATGTTAATTACGATTTATGGGGGGAAATGACGTGAGAATAAACTAACTTTTTTGAAGTTGTCTCAGAAGTAGGTACCTACTTATTTTTTTAAAGATATATCTGGGTTTTGTTTGTTATATGTAAACCTAATACAACCTTATACACCTTTCACAGTAAGCTGCTAAAAGCTTGTGTCGTGAAAGGGAGTTTGCCGGCACCTGGTATCGAACCTTATAAATCAAAATATTTTTATGGCTTCCCTCATCATCTTCTACATTTATTTTAATTTAGATAAATGCGATGTTTTTTGTGAGAGTTGTGTATGTTATATAAATAAATACACAATAAAAACCAATGAAAATTTTCTATCACAACACAGTCGGAGCAAAATAGGAACAACAATAAAATATACGAGTGAGAACATAGGAATGAAATCATATAATAAGTTATACGTTTATATAATAAGTTAAATCAAATTCCATTACGGAAGACAAATGAAAATATTGGAGTATCAGTTATAGAAGGTCAATAAAAACTTAAGAGTATAAAATTGAAATGTAGTAAGATTGTGGGACGTCGTGGAGTGAGAAGGAGGCAGATGTCGTGGCTGCGGAGTATACGGTGATGGACTGGAATAACACAGATAGAAGAGCTGGTCCGCACAGCGCGGAACAAAGAAGCATTCTCCAGAGTAATCGCCAACATCGGGGGACGCTACTGCAAACATACGGCACTGATAGAAAAAGAAGAAGAAGGATATATAAAGTAGATGGAACAGGAAGTTATTTGAATCAAAAGATATATTATATATCGATATGTCAAAAGAATTATTGTTTTAATGAATCAAGATGTCAATAACTAAAATAAAATAAATATAAAGATAGCTTGGATTTGATGGGTGTTGATTTTCAATTCTTGACTGAAATTTTCACCACTAAAGACACAACAAACACTTGAAACTTAAACTTTGATATTGTTTACTCGTTGTCTCCTCGTATACAATACATACATGCCATTACAAAACGTAATACTCGTTAACGAGTGATATTAAACTTCATCACTTATACATTACCAATTAGCATCGTGTAAACATTTAGAAGAAAAATATAGTTTATGATAAACTCAGGAAAGCATTCCCGACTATTTTTTCAGAAAGTTTCTGTATTCGTTCATCACATATAAGACATTTATCATCTTCTATTCAGCGATGAGGTGCGTCACTCGTTTTTAAAAAAGAGATTTATCTGTGTTTTTTTAATATAAACCCAAATACAACCTTATACACCTTTCACAGTAAGTTTAAAGCTTGTGTCGTGAATGGGGAGTTTGCGGGCACCTGGGATGGAGGCCGAGACTCTAGACAGCTAGGTTGATTTAAGAAATTAAAAACTACTTACTATTTTTTATGAAACGGGCTCGAATCTTTCTACCGAGTTACTTTATAAAAACAATTTGACCTTATGAAAAATAAAAAAAAATTCTCAAAATATCATTGAACTGTAGGTATAATATACATTCAATTTTTATAAGCTTTTATAAAGATTCCTTATTATAAAAAATGCCTGTACAAAATTAAAATAGGTATTTCCAAAAAATAATTTTCCACTGTTTATAAATTCAAAGCTTAAAGAGGGAAAGTCGCTGGAAAAATATTGTGATTGCACAAGTTTTATAACGGTCGATTTATTCTCCATTTCTCGACTATATTCCTTTTACAATTTCTTGTAATAACTTCAACGTAAAAGTGTGGTGCTCACTGCCTTGTGTTATACTCGTATAATTATTATTTTTACTTTCCCCGAATAAATCGCTGTAAAAAATATCATAAAATAACCACAACAAATCTGAAACATTTTTCTCGATTTGGGGAGAATTTTTAAGCAACTTTATTGATTAATTTCCGATCTTATTTTCTTTTCACTACCCCGTAGAGTCCCACTTTTTTGCGTAAGTTTTTTAGTGTCCTATAAAAGGCAGATATTCGTAAAATTTCTCATTAAAAACATTTGATGTTTTCAATTTGATAATAATGTACACCACCCATCCTAATTATCTTAACCGATCCAGAGCGAGTGAAGTTTAAATTGTGTCTCACTGTCCACAAGGCCTTATGCGGCACGGACCCCACATGTCTAACCGAACTCTGTTCCGTCGACGAAACTCCGAGACGACCGCTGCGCTCGGCCTCTTCTGCTGTCAAGAAACTCGTGAAACGCAATATGGCAAACACCTCCAAATTTGCAGAAAAGAGTTTCAGAGCCGCCGCGCCATCTGCCTGGAACAGACTGCCCACAGATCTGAGAGAGAATCAGTCCACAACCACATTTAGAACCAAGTTGGTCACGGATCATTAAACGGCGCCACATATTAATAGTCCGATTATTATTATCATTTACCTTTATTGACGCAAAGAAGCAACATGCATGTTTATTACAACAGCAGTTAGTCCGCTAGCAATCCCTTTTGTGGGAAATGCCGTGATGGGATATATTTATCTCACAAATACTCCGATCATCTGTGTTCTCATATTTGTTAGCAAGTAGGTATAGTAGATACTCCATTCTCGAAATAGCGATGTTATATTCTCGAAATTTATCATTCTGTCGATAATCTACATTTAGCTTCCATTTTTCTATTTTCACGTGGGCGTAGAGGAAATTTTCTTTACTTTAATCACCACATAAAGTGGCTTCGAGTCAAAAGACTGTGACAGTCACATTTTTCTCTTTAACTCCCCCGTAATAAAAGTGCCCTTAATCCGAAGTGGTCGTTACAAAAATAATTACTATCTTTAATGTCGTTCGTTTTGAAAAGATATATAAAATTTTATCGACCTCCCTACTGTAGTTGATAGATATTTTTTAGAGTCCACCCATCCCATTACGGCATCTCCCACAAGTGGGATAGCCAGTGGTACGATTGCTTGTAATAAACATGCAAATCGTCTCCTCCGTGGCAATTAAAATAAATAAAATCAGGAAAGGTAGCTTACCTCATCGCTCAACTGAAAACATTTAATATTTTAAAATGTGATATTTCACGCCTTTTACAGGACACCTGAAAACCGACAGAAGAATGGGAGGCTTATTCTTTACCGAAAACTCCAAAGATATGCTTCAGAGTAGGAAACTATAAACTATTGTGTTTCTATAGAATGATTCCAATTTCCTAATTTTCGTTGGTTGAATGGCTTTGGGCACAAAACTAATCATCTCAATTGGAGAACCATATTTCCACAATATAATATTCTGCAAAACATAATCGGAAGAACTGAGTAGAGCGTCCTAACTCTTACAAATTGGCATCATGCTGACTTTCGGTGTTCATAAGCAATATTTACCATATTGTCACTATTCTTATTTTTAAATCCAATCAATTCTTACAAAATTTACAGTGATTTTACAACACGAGCTTATTCGAGTCTGAAAATTGAAATAATATTCCTGAAATTGTGAAATTTTCAATTTCAGGAATACTTTGAGATACCAGATTTTCACGTAGGTAATAACATTAAATAGTTATTTTAGAATATCTTTTCGAAATTACGTATTTGAGGCAGCAGTAAGAACAAGGAAAAATGGGCCCTGCCCTGCAAATTTTCAATATGATATCTTGGTTTGTTTTGCTAATAACGTTATTCTTAGTTGAAGGCTCGATGATAATTTCGTTAAAATTTCAGTTTCAACGTTACTTTCAAATGTTTTTACTCTGTTAAATTTGTATATTATTTTTATTTTTATTACATTACGATCCAATAACGATCGTCTTCTGGCAATTATATTATTGATAATTATGTTTGTAGGTATATTTATTTTGATTTGGTATTTGTCAATATGAAGTGCATAGATAAAAGAAATCACTACATAGTGACAATCAAACTTTAGTATGTTTATTATTCTATGGGTACAATATCGCCACTGCATATCATCCTTGTATTTTGCATATTATATTGTTTTGTGTAATGCACTTATAATATGGTGTACCCTTGGTAACAAAAACCTTATTTCCGAAGTGCTCAAGTCACTCGATAACGGGCGGATGGCCGAGAAAAAAAATATATTCCTTTATAAAATTTAAAGTAGGTGCGTTAACGTTGTGAAAATTCATTTTAGTTTTAAAATGTTAAACTAAACACTATTTAATTTTCATATATTGCTTTGTTAACACAACCACTTAATGGTGATTTATAGAAATAATATTATTAATAAATAAATGAAGAATAGGTACATTTATTATCGTTCGATTAACTACTTTCATAGACACAATTGAAAACTTCAAATAGCCGTATATTAAAACGCCATTTTGACTCGTGGCCCCTTGTTAGAGCTAAAGCGTCAATTATATTGTGAACATCGCTACTGCAAAGACTGCCAGTGCTCGTGTAAGCAAAGCAGGAAATAAAATTTCATAGTAATTATCCAATGCACAGATCTAACAATACTATTCCATAGAAATCCGTATTATATAGAATATTTTGATAACCTTAAATAAAATTTAACATTCACGAATACGAATTCGATCACTAGCTAGAAAACATTTATATTGTCATTTACAGAGAGAATAAACGCACCACTACTTAAGAATCTACCTTGGCTGAGAGTTCCAAAGAGAGTGGAGTTCAAACTGTGCCCCACGGCTCACAAGGCTTTTAGCGGGACGGTACCTCTATGCCTCGCTAAAATCTGTCCCGTTGAAGAAACTCTAAGGCGACCACTGCGCTCAGCTTCCACCGCTGTCAACATACTTGTAGAACTCAACAGGCAAACTTCAGGGTCGTGGAACCAACTGCCTGGAACCAATTACCAGCAGATCTAAGACAAAAACAGCCCACTGCCACATTCAGAAGCCAATTAAAAAGATAACTGTTCAGGAGAAGTAACGGTGCTGTTGAGATCGTCACAGACCATTAAACGGCGCCGCCATATACAAATCATCCATATTATTATTATTTGTACCATCAAAGCGAGATTACAAAAAAATGTATTATGTAACTTCTCACATAATTTATTTTCTTTTAATCCTATCTTTAACAATTTGGCTCACGTGGTTGAATCGCGTAAATATCGGTCAGCTGAGTGTCAAGTTCTAAAAATCTAAACGACTTGGCTTGTCTAATGTGGTGTTCTCACTTTGGCGAATATCGCTAGGGCACCAAAATATCGCCAGCCATTTGAACCGTGTGAACAAAATGACAGCTAGTCTGAAACGATAAAAACCAGTAGAAACGATATCGTCTCGAGTTGACCACCTTCCAACTTTCTCGGGCGATCGAACGATTTGCACATGCGCAGATATGCGCGGCGTTTGTGTCTATGGTAAAAGCTTTATAACCTATAAATTTTATAATGTTTCCCGCTTCGTGACAGCTGTTATATTTGTTGTTGGTTTGTGGCGTTTGTTTCCTTAATTAAAAGGCGCCTTATAACCTCTACTATAATATTTTCGACTAAAAATAAACACTTCGCGATCTCCATCTCGACGCCATTTTGAAAACAGTGTCAAAATCAAAGCGCATCTGACAGATCGTTTCTATATCGGTGGACTTGTGTGAACAGGTGTGACGATCAATGGGTGTACGGCGAATTTTGTTTTTTCGCCTGGCGTTATATTTTGAAATTCGGCTGGCAATATTCGCCAAATGTGAACACCCCATTAGCGTCGCGTCGTCGCGTCACTCGATTATCTACATACCACTATATTGCATCATTCATTTACTAACAATTAAATTCACCAACAACAGAAAGCGTAGATTCTCAATAATTTGTAGACTCTCGAATAGTAGAATTTTAGTTAGGCCCAAAAGACCTAGAATTAACTCAGATTTTTCGGACTTCGCCCATTTACTTAACACGGTCAAAGTCCGAAGATAACTTTAATCTCAACATACGTTACATTCCGTAATGTTCAACAATAACAGCCTGATCGTATTGTTTTTAGAGAGTGTTAATGTTCTCGTGCGGAATAAAAGGGAAATACGGAATTCTAAATACGAAACTTAAATACGTACGAGATTTAGAAATAATAATAATTACTAGTCATTATTACCAACTATTGTTTTTGCTTTTAAAATTATTATTATTTGGAAATGTATTCACATTTTTTATTTTAATTTTGGTCAAGTTTTAAAAATAAGTAAAATGTGCACTAAACCGGTCGCCAACATTTTTTCTTGCCTGTTTTCGATTAAGACTTTTTCTACTTTTTCTACATTTATCCATTTCGAGTCAGAGAACCTGGCAACATGTCCTGCCCAGCGTCATTTTAATTATATTTACCGTTTTTTACCTGCAGATTGCCATGTGCGAGCCAAAATAATATGACATTTAGAATGGGTGACATGCCTCATCACTGATTTCTAGATGTTAATCTTCTAATATATAAAAGGAAGTCGTGTGTGTTACAACACTTATAACTCAAGAATGGCTGTACCGATTTGAATGATCTCTGATTTGTTGGATTCTTCTCCGCCCGGAATAAACTATAGGCTATTAAAACATCTTACAAATTCACGGGAAGAAAAAATATGAAGAAAATTATTTACACCATACATTTTTAATTTCAAAAATAAAAACAATATGGAGAGTTATGGCGCTCTTAGCGCCCCCACGTCGCCTGTTGCATTGTGCTAAAATAATCCGTAGGTTCTGCTATATTAAGAACCAAATTACTATAACTAATATGAACGAAATGAGTACTAATATTTGTTTACTATAAATCGGTAGTTACATGGCAATAGGTTGTATCTCACTAAAACATAATTTTACAGGAGAGCAAAAACAAAGTTTGCAAAAGAGATATTTCAGCCAAATTTCAAGCATTATATATCAAAATGAAGGTAATTATTATTTCTACAAGATAGATGTAACATTCTCTTAATAATTTCTTCTACAAGATGTATGTAACATTCACTAAATAGTTTCTTGCAGTTTAAAAATATTTGAGTTTTTTTGCCATGTTGATGAAAACAATCTTTCTACATGTCAATAAGTTACGTCTTTTCTCTCTTTATTCTGACTATAAAGAGACATATCCTTTTGCCACATCAAATATTACACTATTTTGAGCATTTTATGGAACAAACTTGAAAACGCAAAAAATTCGAGATACAACCTATTGCCATGTAACTACCGAATTATTCGACTAATATTTATGTATCGATAGATCTTCTGTCACATTAATGTGGACGTGCACAGATTATATTTGAAATTGTATTTTATTTTTGCAGATGGAAAATTATTATTGAACCAAAAATTGTGCTATTAAAGATGAAAATAAGAATGTGTTCATTTAGGTAGTTCTGATGCAAGATTGTGTAGTTAAATTTGCAGACAGAGAAGAAAAATTACGAAGAAAATTATTTACGCCATACATTTTTAATTTCAATAAAAAATGCAATATGGAGAATTATACAAAATCAACAATGAAGTTTTTTTTATAGATTGGCCTATTTATATGATAATTTTTCTATACATTCTCAAATTAGAATCGTTATCCATACAATTTAACATCTGTAGTTCTGATATTTCAATTTTTAAAAAATCATGGAAAGAATTTTTATAAATTTTAAATGAATAGGTAAAATCTACCTGAAAAAAAAATAGTACCTACATAATAATATTACGTACTGCAGATAATTTATAAACAAATCTGAGTTAAGTATAATAAATTGTTCAACATAAATTGTTCATGTCGGCCGGTGTGGCGCGGAGCTCTTTCCTGTGAGTCACGAGGCCCGGGTTCGATTCCCGGACAGGGCAAAGTGAAGAATGACCTTTTTCAAATTGTCCTGGGTCTGGGTGTTACATATATATTATGTATATAGTGCATTGTATATGTGTGTATCGTCGCGTTAGTACCCATAATCAAGATTCATCTAAGTTTGGGACAAGCTCGATGTGTATGAATTGTGTATGTAAAAAATTAATGTAACTTTCGCAGTTTAGCGGCCCCACCCGTTGTCGAGTACCTACTTTTTTCCATAGAAAAGGTAATATTTTTGAAACTTGAGGAAATTGTTGCCATATGTAGAATTATTTTAATTTGCCGGCAAAAAAAATCCACTTCGAAAATTAATTTCCTAAAATTCCGTACATATTACTCGACAACGGGTGGGGCCGCTCAAGTTTCATAGTTGCGAATTTTTTTTCCTATAAAAGAATTTTCCAAAAATTTGGTGACCAAAAAATAATTCACCATATGGCAACAATTTCCTCAAGTTTCGAAAATATTTCTTTTTCTATGGAAAAAAGTACTCGACAACGGGTGGGGCCGCTAAACTGCGAAAGTTCCAAATGAATTATATTTTTTTACACTATACCTTCGATGACACACTTTGACAATTACGGGAGTTTGTAAAGAGATTAATAATATTAATCATTCATAAAGTCAGTGGGAGAGGGCAGAAGATAGGGCAGGTGTCGAACATGTGTTGAAAGGCTTGGTTTGGAGTGGCCAGTGGTCCTGGAAGCAGCGGTGGACAGTTATCTCTGGAGGAGATACTTAGGGGCAATGGGCCCCCGACCGAACTAGGACAAGGGGAAGAAGATGTATGTATGAAATCGTTCATTGATTCTTAGGCGGTACGAAGTTCGTCGGGCCAGCTAGTTGTCTTATAAGTGAGGTTTTATGAACATTTCAGGTGTTTCACATTTTACGAAGGTTTCACGAATCATTTTTTTTAATACTTGCAAGAAATCAATTTCAAACAATTTATTACAATCACATCACATTACAAAACTTTTTTTTAACATAGCCGTAAAAAATATAAAATTTAATTAAAATTATACTCATAAATTATAGTAGGGGTTCTAAAGCAGATGGTACAACCTCATGACATTATTGAATCACATAAAAGAAAACATAGAAAAACTAGTTCCCATAAATAGACTTTTCAGTTTTCTAATACACCTATCATATTTTTGAAATTCGGTATTCGTATGTAGCCATGGTGAGTTCTTGCCAAAGATAATATTATATTGCTTTCTATTTTCTGGTATTCGTTATTTCACTTATGTAATTGTTTTCTCCTGTTTTATTGCACTATAATTGTAAAGGATAATTCAGACATTAATTATGTAAAATACTAACCTTCAACTTCCTGACTTGAAAAGTATAATTGATAATCTGCTGAAAAGTATGATTGATAGATTGACAATTAAAAATAAATTTAAAAAAATACTAACCTTTTAGTTCCTGACTTGAAAACTATAGTTGATAATTTTCTTTTGACAATTCATTTTAAGAATTTTTATTGAATTAGTCAGTTAGACCTGTAATCTCCGTAATACAGGAGAGACGATGGTCCTGGCTGGGACATGTTTTGAGAATGCCTAATGATAGTTGACCTAAAAGAGCACTGTTCTTCCGTCCGCAGGGGTTCCGTCGGCCCGGGCGTCCCTCTTTCACAATACACCGTTCCTATGACAACGATATCAAAGCGCAAGGAATGCAGTGGAAAGAGGTGACGCAATTGGCACAGAGACGCTCTGAATGGAGGAGGCTGGTTTCTGCCCTGTGCTCCCGAGAGGAGCGTTGAGGGCGATGATAATGATGAGTCAGTTATACTTCATTAGGATAACTGACTAATTTATTACTTTTCTTTTATTTATCTAATCATTTTAAATTCAAACTATTTCTTTTTTGTACCTAAATATTAAATTTATTTCAAAATACTTATGATTGACGCTTATCCTGAGCTAGCTCCTTAATTTGGTGGAATCTGCTTTCACATCCAATTAACATCAATTTTCTGTCTATCTATTTATTCCCTCACGCCACATCCCAAGTAGGGTAGGCAGAGAGAAAAGAGAGCCATAAAGATCTGTCCCTATATACTTCTTTCACCTACTCTACATTCATACAACCTCGCATGCACGCACGTCGATTTCTCTTACTCAACACACGGCCATTCTTAAGAATTTAATCTACGTGATCAAGCCACATAGTTCTCGGACACTCGCGCTTTCTTACACCCCTTCTTTCAGAGAAGTATATCCTCTTTATCATCCATTTTTTTCACATGTCCAAACCATCGCAATTTACTTACACGCATTCTACACACATCACTCCTCTTGTATCAGCTCATTTTCCTGATATCCTCATTCTTCACTCTATCACGCAACATCAACATTACATAGCTATTTTATATCAAAATGTAAGGGACAGATATGTAGAGTGGGTTTGGCAAGGAAATAGATGTTTTTACAGTTGTAACGTACTTAATACTACCAAGAAGTGGCGTGCTTTCCATACATGCAAAAAGCACCGCATGCCTGCAAACGAAAAGCTGGGCATCTGAAATTAAATTGTTTTACATATTGCCTTGAGGTAATGTCTTCCAGTAAACTTTACAAAAACGATGAGATCCTGAAATATCTCAAATGCTTGTTTACACCAAATTGAAATTTTAATTTGTCGACTGGGTGTGTGCAAAAATTTGTAATGTAGGGTGTTTCCTTAAATTTCAATATCAAATTGTATAAATAATGAAAAATCATACTTCGAAAGCATGACAATTCAACGTTCAACAATTCTAGTGTCGCCACTGCTACCAAGATATTCGTAGAACAGTAGAACGAAATTATTATATTACGTCTACGTAGAAGTCACTCGTTTTTACTATTGTGACAGGTGTTATCAACCTGTTTCCCGCGAACAATCATAAATCTAACGTGAATAGAATTATTATATGTACCTTTGTATTATTATAATGGAGGTGTAAGTACAAACAAACAACTTTCAAAAAATACATTAGTAGCTTTTATACGATTGAATAAGTTTTGAAAGCTTCACAGATAGTTGTGTACCTACTGTAAAAAAAACTAATACTCATTTTCTTTGCAGTTTAACAAAATCCGTGAAGCTTAGATAAGAGATGAGTTTTCCACTTTGGTCTACAAGTTTTAAGTGTCCCGTCAAACACCCTGCCGTGGCCCACCCGCAACGATTTTGGTCCTCTTTATCATAGTTTTTTTTTATTTACTCATTCTTTTTGTTATTCATCTCTCTCTTATAGTTTATAATGTACTGATACAAGTGTCTGGTTCTCGCACGGACAGGACCAGACAACCTGGAAAGGCTTGTTCTAACTGGGAGTGTGGAGGACAATAGAGCTAGGGGACGCGCACCAATGAGATGGAGTGAGCAGGTGAATGGGGCAACAGGTGAGACCTTGCATGAAGAGGATCGGAGTCGGTGAGTGTGATCAATTGGAAAGATTAATCAGAGTGGTTTAAAATATGATTAACATCTACACTTCTAGTAAGTAAAATCCAGTTCCCAGCATCCAATTGTGTGAAAAAATTCGTACCTTAATATATCATTTCATTTAAATATTATAGGAATAAGAAAACTTTGTGAATATATCCACAAATTCAATAACGTAGGACAAATTTCCTTTCTATAACCAAAATATAATATGTATGGATATCAGACTCTGCTAACCTTGTTCTGTTCTATAAGGAGATGGTTTCTTATTATGGGAAAAGTTTTCAAGAACATTAAAGTCATGTGTTGCATACGGATAAAACTTATACTCATAGATATTATTACTTCGGTTTTAGTACTAGATTTTTATAATACTCGTTATCGGAGAAAAATAATATTTATATCATCACATACTAGATATATATTGAATGTAGAGTACTTATGTTGTTATACCTAGTATAAATTATATTATTTTATTTATTTATTTATTTATTCTTTACTGTACATTGATCACAACTAATTATATAAGAGGTATACATTAAAGTTAGATACAATCAATACATAGAGGGCGAGTTTATCGCAAAGGCGCGACCTCTTCTAAGTAACGTCAAACCTTTGGTAATTGGTCCAACAACTAAATAATGAACTTCCACCAAGAACCGTCGGTCGATAAATTAACCTTTAATTGAATACAACCCACTTTGGGAACATGTCCAAACCACCGTAACTTATTTGTTTGGACATGTGGAACGAATGAACGAGGAAATAATGACAAAGAGGATAATTATTATACTAAATAAAAAAATAAAATAAAAAAAACTTGACTGAAAGAATGGGGAGAAAGCGTGGGCATCCGAGAATCACGCGGCTTGATCACGTGGATCAAATTCTGAATGATGACCATGTTTTGAGTGAGAGGAACCGACGTATGTGCATGAGAAATTGAAGCGAAAGAAGTACGTAAAGATTGGTCTATATTGCGTTCCGTTCTCTCTGCTTACCCCACTTGAGACAATGATAATATCATTAATAAGAAGCATATTATGCTTCTTATTAATCGCATGAAGCCAGTCATATCAACTTGTTGTTAATGTAATAAATTTAAGATGTATGAAAAGTTTGAAACACTTGTGAAAGTTGATAAAAGACTTTGGAAATAGAGAAATTATGGTTAATTTATTACTTTCCTTAACATTCCATGGAACAATTATAAGCTCGCACACAAAAGAGAGCTGTCGCTAGTTTGTTATAGACTAAATGTTTAAGTTTTGCCAAGTCTTCATTTTATTACGTAATGTCGAATCTCCCCATAACACGTCCTGAAGTCTGAACACTGGGGTAATTTAACATCGCTTTGCATATTTCAGTATTTCCTAAAACCCGCAAATCATACGAATCTTCTTCCTCTTCTTGATAATGCAAATCATTGATCTGTTGCTTCGAAAATCGTCACAACTTGTGACGCTGAATACAAGCTATCCTTGCATATTTTTTGTTGTCTTCCTCGTAAATGAGAACGCGAGGGAATAAGATGCAATTCATCAACCTACCGACTGAAGGGGAACGCCTGTAATCCTGAAGACCTAATTTTGACAAATAATAAAGTGATCTCTGTCGCCACCTATTGAGATGAAAATATTTAGACCGAATATAATTTTGGGGGGGGGCTTATGTTCGGCTGTGAATACAGATAGCTATATGTGTAAGTAAATAATGCATAAATATTCCGTTTGTATATCATGTCTGAAAGAACGAAACTCCGAATAGAATCTTAACACTCTTTACCTTATTTTATTATGGGTTAGTTGGAAGATATCGCGCTTCTGCGATAAACTCGCCCATTGCACAAAATTTATTTGTGTAGTTAAATTGAATATTTTCGTATGTTGATTTTTTGTGCAATTAAGTTTTTTATTATTATTATTATTACCTTCTCGATAGGTAGAATTTTTTATCGATATTTTAAATTTATGGTTTCGTTGAAATTTTCGCTTTATTCATATTTCTCTTGAAATATCATATTAAATTATAATGATATTCCTAAACAATATATTGTAAGCATACGATGTTTCGCTTATTTTCTCACAAAAAAATACTGTAAGATCTTACTCTCACTGAAGATACGTGGAAATTTTTGTCTCCAGAAAGACGTTAACATGAATCAGGTAAATCTTCTGTGTTATTCACAGAGTCAATATCCACACATTTCAGAAGACAGTCTTGTAAATATTTTAGAAGAAAACTTGTATTATTTGTCATATTTTTAAACTTTACTTCTTATAACATTTGCTTACTCTTTCTCTCTCACCGTATCCCAAGTGCAGTAAGCAGAATAGACACATAACCATGTTGAAACATTGCTTCCATATTTACAAAGAAACAAAAATATTTATCGAAAATCTCATATAGAATAATAAAAACCTCAAAATATTGCGTATTATTAAAATCAAACTATAATTTTTACTCAGTTGAAAATCTAACTGAGGATATTCAAAAATGAAAGAGGAAGTGTGAGGAAACGCGGGCGTCTGAGAACCACGTGGCTTGACCACGTGGATCAAATTCTCGAGGAAGGCCGTTTGTTAAGTTAGAGAAATCAACATACCTACGTGTATGAGAAATTTTATAATATGTAGTAGAAGGAACGAAAGTAGTATGTAAGGCTACATCTATATGGCGTTCCTTTCTCTCTGCCTACTCCACTTTGAATACGGCGTGAGGGTATGCGCCATCTAGTATTCAGATTGAAAATCAACAATAGCTGATTATCAACAGCCTCGAACACAATCGTAAAGATAGTTGCTGTTAGTTGACATATAATATATGGTCAACAAATAATATCTAATATAATGGTTTGAAATAGGAATTGGTGGGATTTGCGGTGCATGTACCATGAGCAAAGCGCCCTTAAACCAACCTAAGCCGATTCGTTAGTATCGAGACACCCTTTCCTATTTCCTACTAAAAAAGGAAGGTTGAAGAATCTATAGATTGCGCTGATGGAGTGTCTGGTGAGTAATCGTAATGCCAATTTGACGTTTCTATGTTACTAGAGTAGATTTTAGACAAAGTCAGCGTCCATAGTAAGCTCCTAGTTTCTCTTTTCATTGCATCTGCGTCTCTTCCATCTACGGTAAGGCAGCTATATCTTAACATTTTTAACCAAAGAATTTCATACAATTCAATTACATTTTTTGTCAAGATGTTTTATACGCTAAGTAAAATCAACGACTTTATCCGGATATGCATGGATATGCATACAAAAAAATCATTATTTTTTTGTATGCAATATACATAGAAGATGAGTCTTACAATCATTAATTTTTTTTAATCCACTGGCTATTCAACTCGTTGGAGATGCCGTGATGGTAAAGATGAATAGATAAAAATAAAAAATAATTTATGTTTAGGAACTACCACAACGTTACCATTAAATCGATAACTATAAAATCTTGATGTTATTGACCGAACGTACTTGTTGGAAGTCCATTTCAAGACAAATTGAAAAAACACAGTATGTAGTTAACTTCCAATTGACTTTTATTAACTTCGCGTACTTGTATTCGGAGGCTCTCGACTCCATCATCAGGCGATTAGTAAAAAGTGAAATGAGATACATAGACAAACAGTATTTATAGGATTTGAACAAAAGAATGTTGGGAGTAGCCCGTGTTGATAAGAAAGTAATTATAAATTCATTGATAAAAAACTTTTGGAAAGAGATCCGCTGTGGACGGATTCACAAGAGAAGAATTTAAAGAAAAATATAAACATCTACCTTCTCCAGTATTTACCTTATTGCGAAATGGGGAAACCACAGAAAACCCAAATCAGAGAAGAGCAAAAATGCTAAATTATTAATTAAATTTTAAGTTTCATAAGTAAGTACATGTGAATCAAATTAAAAACAATTACAGCTATAAATATCCTGGCACCATAATATATTAAGAATCTTCTTTATTTGATAATGAAATTGACAATAAAGGTTCCTTAGCACAATGGAATTTTCAACGTGATTCGTTGCAATTAGAAAAGTTATAATGTATGTAAGTAAGTACTTCAAACAAATAGACACGCAATTATTTTAAAAATAGACAAGAATTTTTTAGAATGTACAACTTCGTTCATTCCTTAAGTTAAACATAAAGGAGTCTTTATCTTTAGGATAGACCAAGCAAGCTTGTTCCACTACCGAAACCAAGCAAAAATGCAATAACTGTCAGAAGATACTATTGAGTAAAGCTTGTGCAGAACGAAGCCAACTCAAAAATATATACTACACCAATATGGTCCATAAGACGTTCAGTTTAAGAGACTGTATTTGTAAATATTTTTTCATAAACTGGATGCTTTTTGGTTAAGTACATTCATTTAACTGAAATTCCAGACTCTTTCACGTTCATGTGTGGTATGTCTTATTCAATAAACCTCATTCTTTCGGGAAAGAAATCTTCAGAGCTGAGACACATACTCGTATTGTACCTACTACGTCATGCTGAAAATGTCTCCAAGGGGAAAAGGAAATAAGAAAATCTTTCTCTGGAGTAAAATAAATAGAATACGTTCAACTACTGTGTAGGTACTATGTACTGAGGTTCTCCCTTGAGGGATGTAGCGTGATGTCTTTATTTCATTATTATTTTTAGAAACCAACTTACTTCAGAATGTAGAACACATTTTCAGGTACATATTTTCAATATTGTGTTCCGTTGGATGCCTAGCAAAGATTTTTTTCACTTAAGAAGAAGTATCTGGGTTTTTGTTACAAGCTCGAATACAACTTTGTAAACCTTTCACAGTAAGCTAAAAGCTTGTATCATGGAGCACCCAACAAATATTTTTCACTTAAAAAGATGTATCTGGGTTTTTGTTATAAACCCTAATACAACTTTGTACACTGAAAATTCATTGAAAACTAAAAGCTTGTGACTTGAAAAGAAAGTTTGCTGACACCTGGGATAGAACTGAGATAGAAACCGAGACTCTATCTCCAGATTACCGATGAAGTCTTTGCCTTTGTTTTCCACTTTTTCCGTAGGTTTTCGAGTATCCTGTAAATGGCAGGTATTCAAAAAAATTACAATATTTTAAGTATACTTTAAATTCAGCAATATGTCTTAATTTTTTTTTCAGGGAGCGGACAGCTTGCTTGTTTATTACATGCAACTGTTCTGCTGGCTACTCCACTTGGAGAGTATGTTGCCATGATTCAGTATTATTTTATAAAATTTTGTAAAAAATATTTCTAGTACCTACATATATCTAAGCCCAAATTTCAATACTATTCTATTGTTACTATCTATACAACAACTACTCATTCATACCATCAAGGTATTTCTCATTAGTGGGGTAGCGAGCAGGATTAACTACATATAGCAATAAGCATGTTTATAACAAGCAGTTAGATCACTAGCTGCTCCACTTATGGGATATACCTTAATGGTAAAGACTTTTTTATAGTTTTTTTTTTCAGTTTAATAACAATCATATTATAAGGCTAAATAGAATTTCCAAGCTAATACAAAATAATATACCTACAAAATACAAACAGTATTTTTACAGTTCCATTTTCATATAAACTTTTCCTCGATACATAGTCATATTTCAGGATACGAAGGAGAAATGATTAATTTGATAATATTGTTACAGTTATTGAAACGTTTTCTCGATTTAAACCTCTTTCACATCGAACATAAGTTAATAAAATTATTATTATAACTATTAGTAGGTATATGGTAGATTTATAAATAGACTGGTGATACAAATTGGTTCTAGCCCCGAGCCGCTGTTATTATACAACTTGAAAAATAAGAGAACATAAGAAAATCGTAAAGAAAAATTGAGAAAGTCCTTTATAAAAACGATAGAATAAAACATATTGGCAATAACTTGTAAATGTGAACTCAAAAACTAAGTAGAACCACAAACAAAGTAATGATTACATTTTATAAGACAAGTAATCAATAGAGGAGATTCCAGAATTCAAACAACAATGTTATTCTTGACAAAATCTAAATACGCACTCAATCTTATCATGATCTAATCCTACGATGCGCGAAGGGACTATGGTAAAAAATACAGCCACCACGGGATTGGTTTATATACAGCTACCACGGGATTGGTTTATATACAGCTACCACGGAATTGGTATGCACGTATTTTTTTTATTATAATCACTTCAAGCATCGTAGGATCAAGATTAAGTTCGTATTTAGATTTTGTTAAGAGTAACCCTGCAGGTCTCAAAAAAAATGTTTGTCTTTGCAGAGGTGTATGTTGCAGCGGGAAGCCCATAACGTCAACTTCGAGGCAACTCTTTGATAGAACTAAAAATCTTGCTCTAGAATCTAGACTGACTGGATTACATGAGATCAGTAGGCCTAGTCAAAACCAGTGATATGTTATACCTAGATTTGCAATATGAATCTCAAACATGTACCATCAATAAAATCTCGTTGCGGTCCTTGGTGCCGCAATTTTTTGTTTGAAAAAAAGCGACACACATATAAATTGTTTGTAGATAACAAGAGATAGACAATATGAGAATGGGGATTATAACAGACGACAAAGGCCGGTAGATAGAGATGAATATATACAAAAGAAAAGAGATGAATATATATTACTCAGGTATTGTACCTCGACGGGTGGGTACACATTTTTAGAGAATATTTGTATGACATTGCGAATCTAGTTGTAACATATCACTGGTCAAAACACATTTTAGCGTTACGTTTTCGTTCGAATGCTAAAATGTGTTTTGGCTAGGCCCACTGGGCCCGTAGCATTCGTGATGTTTTACGAAATTGAACCTTTTACAGGACACTTGAAAACTGACAAAAAGGGTGAGAGCTTCTTGCCAAGAACCAAGAAGCATAATTTTAACTTAATGTTAAGAAGTACTTAGTTGATTTTTTTTTTATTTTTCTTACCCCTGTCAATTAAAGGTGTATGTGTTTTGTCAGTGATATTACAAATTTAAAAAAAAACTTAATAGGTAATTCGAATTTAAAATAGCGTGTTTACTGTAAAGAATCGTTCCTGCGATTCGTCCGGTATTAAAGAAGTTATTTATTTGACTCGTTAATCAAAATATTCCTTAGGTATTATTTTCCTGTACATGAACCAGAATAGGTACATCTATGTATAAAGGAGAAGGAGGGATAGATACCTATAGGTTCCATTATTAATAATCGTATTTTTCCATTTTCTTTTTCATTTGAATGAGTTACCGTCAAGTGGAAACGTGGGCGTCTAGATAACAAGGTTTCAATAGTCCAAATGATCACGCAAATTGAATTCCTATAAATATGATATTCAGGCATAAATTGCTACCTTAAAAACTGACAATAGGTAGGTACTGTCAAGCATTTTTTTTTATTATTATGTATATTTTTAAAGTAGTTTCTTGAAGTACGCGACAAGGAATAGGTCTCCATAGGTTTCTCTAAGGTTTCCAGTATCGTATTATTTTTATCGTATTTTACGTGTCATACTTTTTTGTAAAGTTTCTCTAAGGTTTCGAGTATTTCGAGATTAACAATGTCCTAACAAGACGAAAGACGTCTTTCTCGTCAAATAAATCAAATAGTAGAATAAAACATTTGTTTTATATATTTCGTTCGAGTATCGTGTAAACGTAAGGTATTCGTGATGCCGCCTGTTCAGTACTTCCATTATCCCAATTCTCCTATATGGCTGTTAGTCTTGGCACCTAATCATGAGCAGAAGATACAAAGTTTTGAAATTAGGTATCTTCGAAGGATTTTTGATGTTAGTTGGTATGAACATATCACAAATGATACCTACTGTGTGCAGCGCTCGGCAAAACTCTATAGTCTCTGTAAAAAAGTTGGCCAAAAAGAGTTCTAACCATTTTTTCATCCACAAGGTTTCCTCTTTCATAATACATCAAAGACGAAACTCAATTGGAGCAGAGACGCTCTGAATGGAGATGGCTAGTTTCTGCGCTGAGCTCCTGAGAGGAGGGTTGAAGAACGAGACGAAATGATAATTCCTAAAACATCAAAGATTTTTCTAGAATATTGTTGAAATCTATGCCGTAATATTAACAAGAAATCGTCGAAACTTCAAATAGTGTTTTAGTTATATTATGTCGTTTAATATTAAAAGTGTACGTAGGTAAATAAATATTAAAATATTTGAATTGTGGGGTCCCTGGTAAAACATAGACCCTCCATTCTTTTCTGAAAGCTTCTTTTCAAATGCCCTGTAAAAGGAAAATGTTCGTAAAATATCACGTTTTAAAAAAATTACATCTTCAGTTTTGTGATAAAGTGTGTCACCCATCCTGAATGTCTTAACTTTTATTTTGACGGAGAGGATGACTTGCATATTTATTACAAGCAATTCGTCCGCTGGCTACCCCACTAGTGACTGATGACGTGATGGTATTGATTTTAATAACCACGGAAAGATATTATTACCCTTAAAAATTATTAGATATATTTTTATATTCAAAAATATTATTACACTGCAATATGAAAACATGATCTTTTCCTCCCCATAAACTCGGGAGGAACATAATAAGAAAATCTTGGAAAATATTATGAAATGTAATTGATACAGAAAACAACCAATAACATGATGCGGTTATGATCGTGTGTGTTCACGGTAAAATAGACCATACTGCATTACGTGGTGCAGTCTAATAAAAATGTTTATTGCATACACAAGCGTTCGTTCGTTTTATTTTCTTGTACATAATATTTCAAATTAAACATATCCGATAAAGTTAAGAGTCCTCGGAGAAGTTCTCGCTTTTCTTATTAAGTTTTCGAGCTACCTGTAAAAGCAGGTATTCGTGGAATATCATATTCTAGCAGCGAGATTTTACAAATTCATTTTGTCTCTAGACATTTTGTCCGTAGAAAGGATCTCTCACAAGTTTCAGAGCATTCCTAAATATAATATTGAACTATACTATACCATCACGTCATGTCTCAAGTGGAGTAGTCAGAGAGAATGGAATGCCTCGTTGAACTATTCTCATACACGCACGCTGATTTCTTTTACACAAAACGCGTTCATCCTTTGAAAAATTGTTCCACATGGTCAAACCGCGTAGTTTTTGGATGTCCGCGCTTTCTCGTACTTCCTATTTCGTATCAATACACCCTCTTCGTCATTCTAAATGTCCTGAATATTTTAGTTGGTACAGAGAGGACAATTAGAATATTCATCATATTTCCTAAACGAAACCAGGTAAGACTGTGCTAGCAGGTAGAAGGAAAATAAATACCCAATACGCAGAACAGCAATGCAAAATGCACGCAAAAAAAGAAAAACAAAACAAATGCAGCCAATCAAATACAAAAGAAATATTAGATAGCATTTTCTTAAAATGACAAGCAGGCAATCATCTTCTGTATGCTACTTCTTTAGAAATGACAAGAAAGAGAGTCTTCTTGATAAAGAATTAGATTAACCAATGTATCATAACATGTATAATGTATTAATTTATTCATTTGAGTATCTTCCTATAATATATAAATTTACTCATTTGAGTACCTATAATATCCGTTTTTCTTTACGATTCACTCGATGTACCTAGTTACTCGTGTGTTTCTGCTTCCGCGATAATATTATACTTATTTTTCATCTGCTTCCCAGAGTTGCTTCCATATTCAATAAAGAAATACATAAGATCGTGAATTATACACCCACACACACAATACATAGAGTATGTTTTCTACACTTGTTTTTTTTCTTGGATTAGTTCTTAGCCATAGATAGGTCTTCCCTCTTTTCCTACGTAAGCCCCTAGACGAACACGCACTTGGCGATCGACTACAAACGAATTTTCGCCTATAACTGTAACAATAACGCATAATTATATGGAACATGTAGGTAGATTGTGGTAGGTAGAACGTGTGGTAGGTAGAACGTGATTAGATGGAAGAAATCACTATATAGTGATAATCTCGCCACTGTATATCATCACATTTTTTCGTGTGTATATTGCTTTATTTAATTTGTTATATGAATGATGATGTGCAAGAAGAATAAAATAAATAATAAATAAATAGATTGTCGAAAAGTTCGCCAGTAGACGATCGCTAAGTACGGTTTGTCTACGGGGTCTGAATGTCATAATTTTTAATGGCACGGAGAAGACAGCTTACATGTTCATTGCATGTGGATGTTCTGCTGGCTGCCACACTTGTGGGATGTGCCGTGATGGTTCAGCAAAGAAGTGGTTATAACATTACATAACATGCATAGACAATTTGAGTTCGTCGGTAGCCTGGAGATAGAGTCTCGGCCTTCAGAACAAGGGGTCCGTGGTTCGATCCCAGGTGCCGGCAAACTCCCCTTTCACGGCACAAGCTTTTAGCTATGTGTGAAAGGTGTATAAGGTTGTATATGGGTTTATAACAAACCCAGATATATCTTTATTAAAAAAAAAATCACACAGATCGAGCTAGTCCTAAACTGAGATATGATTTTTTTTTATTATGGGTACTAACTTATATTTTCTACGTTTATCTTTTGGAGTCCTCACCAAAGAATATGCGGGTGTTAAAGACATTTTCTCGTAAAACCTAGCATATAAGACAATTAACATCTTTGATGAAGCATGCCAACCATCTTAAAATGTCTTAATCTTTGAAATGAATGGAGAGGAAAAATTGCATGTTTATTTATTACTTGCAGTTAGTTCGCTGGCTACCCCACTTGTAGGCTATGCCGTGATGGTATAGTTAGGTATATATCTTGTTTCTTTTTTTAAATAAATGGAACATTCTCCATTTCCATACGTTACGGAAGATTATAGTAGGTACTACAGTAAGACTGCACCTGCTTGGAAAGCATTGAATTTAAATTAATGTTCTTACACAGATATTACAGATGTATTATTATCTACTACAACTAGTATGATATTATAACATTATTTTTCATATTATTTTCTTTTTTATCGCTATGTTAGTGTTCTATAAGGTTTCGCTGTTATAACAATATAAAATACTCGCTTCGAAACATACTTGTATTCGTAAAAATAATAAATATAAAAATTTACGAGAAAATCCAAGATAAAATGGTTTCATTGTACCTCTTATATTTTTTTACATTGTTAATAAAATAAACATACAAAAATCTTATATATTGAGTAAGCAGAGTTTAAAAATATTTGCGTGGAGAACCAAAAAGTAAACCTATTCCCAACTGATGTATTTATTTATTTTATTCTTCCAATCAATACAAAGTATAATAAAAAATCTGTTATGCAATTCAATGTAGAGAATGCGATGTCTTCCAACTATCCCGGTTATTAAAATGAATTTACGAAACATACATATTTATCAACAGAAATAGTAATAGATATCGCAAAAATCTTTTTATGTGTCGTGTAGAAGGCAGATATTTCAATAATAAAATATAAGACTTTTATAAATACTGCATTTTTCACTGATCAGTGAAGAATTGACCACTCAAGCCAGCCTAGAGCCAATTCGAAAGCTTTAAAAGTGATTACTTAAGCCAGCCTAGAGACAATTCGTAAGCGTTGGGACGCCTTTCTCACTTCTTCCGATTAGATATTGCACAAATGTTACATTGCGAAAACATGGTTCTCCCAAGATGTCCAAATAAATATATAATTTTTGGTCGTCATTTTTGACGAGCTTTTATTAGACTCTACTCGAATTACATTTTTTAGTTTCCCTTACATAAATCTTATCGAAGAGTTTGCTTTTAACAATTTTATTTTTACTTGAGAAATAATGTTATCGGAAACTAGCGGTATAACAATATTTTTCTCATCTCGCAACACTGAGAGTTTCCTTTACTTGCACATAGGTGGCGTTGGTTGGTGGTAGACCAGATGTTTGAAATTGAAATTCATTTAAAATAAGAATGGAACAAAACCGCTACATAGTTTCGTATTCAACGTTATGCATCGAATAAATACTGTTTTCATTTCTTAGATGGGTAGTTTTTTCGAAAAAGAATTATGAAAGGAATTCTTATTATTTTGCTTTTATCACCCTTATCCTACTTCACCAGAACTCAGGAAGATAAAAGACGTCTTACATATTAAAAAAAAATGTGAATCTATTGTTACAAACATTATTATACAATTCTACTATCATGGCATATCCCACAAGTTGGGTAGCTAACAGACCAGTTACTACTACTATCCCATCACGGCATATCCCACAAGCGACGTAGCCAGCAAACTAGCCACATGCAATGAACATGCAAACTGTCCTCTCCATGCTGACAAAAAATTAAGACATTCAGGATGGGTGGCAAATCTTGTCACTGAATCTAAGATGTAAAATGTTTTTATATTTTGGACACCCGCCTTTTTGCTGAACACTCGAAAACTTACGGAAATGAGTGAGAGACCAATTCTTCGCCAGGTACTCCACAGAACATAATAATAATTATAATGTATCTAAAACATATTCGTGTTTAATAAGTTGTTTTTTTTTTATTAAGAACCGTACACATACGAGTAGAAGCTAATTTTATATTACCTACTTTTTTTGTTTATGTTCGTATCCCGAAACGTAGAAGACCTTTGAAATAGAGAAACAATCTAATTAATTATTTTTTATTATTATTTTATTTAATTATTTCCAGAAATATACCAACTTAAGTAGGTACTATATAAATACTTTCTCTAAACATTGGGTACTTAATCATAAATCTTAATCGACAAAGATATTCTTGAAATAATTATAAAAAAATTGTATTTACTGCCTCGTTAGACTTAAATCTCTTCTGAGGCTGTCTATTTATCTATTCTTTTAACTAATTTAATGAGTTTTACAAAATAAATAACGATAAAATACTCTAATTATAAAAGAATTTCATTTTCAATTTAACCTGGATAATAAATCAATAATTAAAACAAAATAATAACAATAAAACAAAAAATTAACATAAAGTTGAGATCCGAAGTTCAAAAACTTTTTTTATTTGTTTATTCATTCTTTACTCTACATTGATTACAAACAATGACATAAAAGGTAAACAATCAAGTTAGGTACAATCAATATACAAAGGGCGAGTTAATCGCTAATTTTTATTATATCGAAGAAAACAGAGTTGCCGATGCCGGAGTCCTCACGGAGACGATTCCCTCCCCAAAGGGACACAAAGATAATAACATCATAAACTCTTTAATAAGATTGTAATAAGTAGCTGGAATTGAGAAAAGACTGGTTTTCTTAAGTTAATTACAATAGTGATAAGTCTGCCAGCTAAAGGTACCGATGTAGGAAAAAAAACTTATCTTCAGCTCAAAATCCAACACGCCAACACTCGATTACCTGCTAAATTATAATGAATCCATTAATGAATAAATACTTATAAAAAATTTAAATCATTATTTTGATAAAATACCAACAAATAATAAAACGTAATTATTATTTAGTTGAATAAAATATATGCAATAAGCATAGTGACAACCCTGCAATCGTGGTCTAATAATAATTACTCAAAGAAGCCGACAAAGAGACCGCCGATTTAACTTTACACCTATGTGAATAGTGCACTCAGTAATAGGGGCTCACAAACAATAACATGAATACACGTGATTTTTTTTTTTAGTTTTACAAAGTATATATTGCGATTCATTCATTCCAAATTTAAACTAAGCTCCCTTAAGCACTCCACCCCCCGAAAGCACAGGGCAGAAATTAATCTCCTCTTGATAATTCTGAGTAAAATATAGCCCACATGGGTCCATCGTTTCTCATGTATTACAAAGACTGGAGATATTTGCCAAGTGCTTTGGTAAACAGCAAACTTTGTAACAAGCTCACCATATCGCCTACTGATACACATTCATTAATTTATTTATTCCACAATTGCATATCCCACAAGTGAGGTAGTCAACAGATCGACTATGTGTAAAAAACATTAAAGCTGTCCTCTCCATGGTACTAAAAGTTAAAGACATTCAGCATTGGTAGTATACCTACGTCATCACCAAATTGTTGATGTTAAATTCAGGACATTCAAAAGTCTATCGAAGAGCGTAAGATCTGTATTCTTTGCCGGAATCTCCAGAGATAATTAATTACAAATAAATATATGATTAATTTTTTTTCTCATAACTTTATTTTAGTGACCTAGGTTGGACAAGCGATGTCGTTTTCAAACTAAACTTCTTCCATACTTAACATCAAGGTTTAGTTTGAAAACGATATCGCATGTCGAAACCTAAGTCACTTTGATAAATTAAAATGTTAAACTTTCAATCATATTTTATTTGTTATTAATAAATT
Source organism: Athripsodes cinereus (assembly GCA_947579605.1). Classification (NCBI taxonomy): domain Eukaryota; kingdom Metazoa; phylum Arthropoda; class Insecta; order Trichoptera; family Leptoceridae; genus Athripsodes; species Athripsodes cinereus. The sequence goes on from OX388316.1 coordinate 24,282,880, forward strand.
AAAGTTTAAAAAAATTAATATCTCTAAAATACTCCACGGATAATGACTTAACATGATATTTATTTATTTATCTTTATTAATCTCTTGATTTCCAAATTAGTGTTTAAAAAATATCAAAATTATCCTTTTATTGCTATACAATAATAGTAAAAAAAAAACATTTATATAACAAAAAAATATAGGTGCCAATATTTATTTGTTACATTACATTATACGGCATGAGAGCCTATTTTTTATTTATTTTATTATTCATTGATTACAATATTTCAAATCATAACAAAGTACCTATCATAAAAATATCAGTTATACAGTTCAATGTACAGAGAGCAAATTTATCGCTAAAATGCGATGTCTTCCAACTAACCCGGGTTTAACAATAAATTTGACAGAAATTGGTAAAACAACACAATTATACTCAAAACAACTAAGAATGTATATAAAAAAATACGTGTGTACTTAAAAATATATACATACACATATTAGAATCCAAGAGATCCAACAAGTTTCTTTCAATAATATGTTTGTAGTTGGTCGGGTACTTACGCATTAATTTATTGACTTGATAACACCATTCTATGAAATAAATATGTACACATATTAGAATCCAAGAGATCCAACAAGTTTCTTTCAATAATATGTTTGTAGTTGGTCGGGTACTTACGGATTAATTTATTGACTTGATAACACCATTCTATGAAATAAATATGTACACATATTAGAATCCAAGAGATCCAACAAGTTTCTTTCAATAATATGTTTGTAGTTGGTCGGGTACTTACGGATTAATTTATTGACTTGATAACACCATTCTATGAAATAAACCACATCCGATATAATGGCTAACAAAACCATACCTATCTACTGCATAGCATATTGTGTACCTCAGTTCGTTCCACATATTAGACAGGTACCTGTAGGTGTATACTTACCTATGGATATTGAAGAGAGACCCACCTCACACCCGGATATTTCAGGAGTCATAGACTCCTATTTATCCGCACATTCAAACCAAAATTGTCCTCACGGGCGGGCCATTGGGCAGGTCTGAAGGACCGACCGGCTAAAACCGCCGTCGTGGGAATCTTTTAAACTACACTCTCTTCAATGCCCCTTTTGAAAGTATGTTTATTTTATTGAATAAAAAAAAAAATACAAAATTATATAAAAAAAGCATAAAATAGGACAAAATAAAGTACAATTAATATAAGGTAGATAACATATGGATAATATTATTATTGTCTTTTACACCTGTCGTTTCAATATGCAAACATTCGGCAGCTAAATATTAATATTTGATGATTTAGTTAGAAAAGAACTATACTGCTACTTCTTTACCTTCACAAATACTGTATACAGAATTTGTTTTTTTTCTTTCTGTATTTTTTTACTGTACTGGCAGTTAAAAGAGAACGATGAAATAAAAAATGGGCTGATTAAGTACAATAATTATGTTGAATCTTTAACACATTATATTCTGTAAAATTTTATTTGTATGTTGCCCTTTTTTAAATAAATAAAAAAAAATCACGGCATATTCAAGTAAAAAGCGTACAAGCTGTCCTCTCTGTACCGACAAAATATTAAGATATTCAAAATGGTTGGCAAATATCTATCTATCTATTCCCTCACGCCGTATCCCAAGTGGGGTAGGCAGAGAGAACGGAACGCCAATTAGATCTGTCCTTACATACTTCTTTCGCTTCCTCTAAAGTCATACAATTTCTCATGCACGCACGTCGGTTTCTTTTACTCAAAACACGGTCGTCCTTGAGAATTTGATCTACATGGTCAAGCCATGTGGTTGTCGGACGCCCGCGCTTATTCACACCCCTCCTTTCAGCCAAGTATATCCTCTTTGTCATTCTTTCCTCTTTCATTCGTTCCACATGACCAAACCATCTCAATTTATTTACACGCATTCTATACACAACACTCCTCTTGCATCCACTCATTCTTCTAATATCCTCATTCCTCACTCTATCACGCAACGTTTTACCAACCATCCTCCTCAGCGATCTCATCTCCACAGCATTTATTCCACTTTCGTCCCTCTTCAACCATGTCCACGTTTCGCTTGTATACATAAGTGTCGGTACCAGGATGGTATTGTGCACTAGCAAATTGCCATGTTCCATACATTGTCATTGCTGACAATAGGTCGAAGTGCACCGTTAATCCTAGAACTGGCTACTTTTCTTCTTTCGATATCCTTGTCACATCTTCCATCCCTCGCAAACAAACTTCCTAAATATACATACTCGTCCACTTGCTCCAAACATTGGTTGGCAAATACCTCAAAAAAATAAAGACATTTACAGATGTCTTTATTTTGAACACTTACCTTTTACAGAACACTCGAAAACTTTCGGAAAAGAGTGGGAGAACTATTCTTTGCCGGGGGCTCCAAGGAATCCAAATCAAGTTGAACAAAAAATGCAAGCATTCTAAACTTTGAAAATCTCAGTTCCAAATATTTGAAATTTGAATACATAAGCTACTTCTACTACATATTATACCATCTCAGCATACCCCACAAGTGAGGTAGCCAATAGACTAACTGCAAATAATAAACATGCAGATTGTTCACTCTGTGCCAATGAACAAAATAAGACATTCAGGATGAGTATCTTAGCCTCATCGCTGAATTGTAAGGGTTTATTATGGTTTTATACGTGTGGTTTAAGGAACACTTTTAAAGGACGTTTGAAAACTTATAATGCGTTTATACTATTATTTTCAAAAATAACAAATTTCATGCAAAAGGAGGTTGTCATATTTCCTCCATTCTTAAGAAAAAGGTCAAGGATGATGAACGATTATTTATAATATTAGGAGTCTCAGACTATTCCAGAACTTTATTCTGTAATAAATAACTGTTATACTAAGTCTTTCTTTTAAAGGTAAGATTTGTCTGCGAATCTGCACCCGTTCACACTTCACAACCAATGATCTAAATATAAACTGAAAATTTAAAGAAGAAAACGTAATGCGACCAAACAAATTTTGCGACCAAAATAATTGCACATAAATCAGTTTAAAACGAGCGTTGGTTAAAAAGATACGCTTATATCTCCCACGATTTCCTCGTTGTAGATGCATTAATTTATAAAAATGTGTTAGTGTCAATTCAGAATATATTAATGGTTCATATATTAGAAGTGCATTTTTTTACAACAACAGTTTGTTTATTTTATGTTCAAGTACACTGAGAAAAGGTACATCTCCAAATTCAATTGATCTATAACAATAAATTATTTTGCTCGCCTTACTATTGATATAATAAGACACAAACAATGATTCAATTTTGCGTAACTGTAAATTTCTCGGCGCTTACCAACATCTTTTGTGTGTACCTACTAATAGATTTTGAAATTATTCGGCTCCTTTACCAACGTTTTAGTTAACTAAACATCCGTACGGCGCTAGTGGATTTAAAGAGTAGTACTCTATTTAAAAAGCGATCTTATCATATAAGACAATAAAGTAAAAAATGCGTTGGCACGTCCGTTTACTTACGTTGTTAGTTCGTTTCCGTTTTTTCTGTCATTTTTCGGTATGTACCTACTTATACAAACATGAAACAACAAAAGGTGTTCGATCATAAGAAAATATTGCGTTGCAAGTTCTAATCTTTTGTTATTGAGAAAGTGTGAATTTATTATTTTCCTGACCGTGAAGTTAGTGTGTTGTGTCAATGAAACAAAGCTATGTATCTTTTTGAGTTGTTAAAGTCCTGGGGATTTGAGGATAAAATAGAATTATTCAGTAGTAAGTACAATCACTTATTTGTTGTTTGTCATATTGTTTTAATTTAATGTGCAATATTTATTTATTTCTACTTAATATATTCTCGTAATTATATACATAGTTTCCACTCAAGAAATGTTATGTTAATGAAATGATTGCCAATGAATGTGCTTTTGCACAAAAAACATCAGACTACATAACTAACCTAACCTACAAATCAGTGTATAAATAATTTTGTGCTTAATAAAACCACAATATTACACCGCATTGTTATTCCCAGATATAATGCTACATTAAAATAATTCTAAATTATTGAAGTTTTGATGCATTGACCTATACTTAATAATTATATTCCTTATGTTTTCCCACAGAAAATATAATCGACTTTGATATTGAATGAACAAGATGTAACAGAGCTGAGACAAAGATACCACTATCATCTAAACGATATGGAGTGAGGCAGCACAATATTATTATTGTTATTAATGCGTATTATGTTGGAAGAGTTGGAACAGGAATATTAAAAAAAAATGTACTGCACTACAAGTATAGTATGTCTATGGCTGTTTTATTTGGTTTCCTATAATATGGTATATATTTTTATGTATGTTTTAATGTGTGTCTTTATTAACTGTCTTTATTTTTATTTTTTTTCCTTTGTAATTTTTAATAAACTATTATTTTACGCAAGTAACTACTTAAAAGTTTTTTTTTATTTTAATTTCCTACCTACTTTTTCTACTTATATTAATCACAATGTTTATTTGTAAAGTGTGAATAATTATTCTAATAATATTATTTTTGTTGGTATGTTTCAAATAATTATACCGTTATTAGAAAAATAGATCACATTTTACAACTAAACGCGATTAATATTATTGGACTTTTGACAGCTAAATTTTGAGGTTATGTATAGGTACCTACATACGTAAGTATGACAAGTAATTCAATTGATTCTTACCAACGATTCGTTCTGCAGCGAACTTCAAGTTGATGACGTCACTGTGAAGAAGTTGTTGGTAAATGTACCAATGAATTGGTTGCGAAGTCAATAGATCTGTACCAATGAATCGTTGTTACGATCTCTGGTCCTAATTTGATAGTACGTACCAATGATTCGTTGTGAAATTTCGTTAGTATTTTTCTCAGTGTAAGTACACATATACATAGGTAGGCTATATGATCGATATATTTTGTGTTGCAGACTTGGAGGACATTAATTGTTTTTATTTTTTGGAGAGGTAGGTACTTTTTTGTTTTTCGGGTATAAAGGATGTCATATACTCCAGCATTAATGGGAAAGAGACCACTACCACCTAAATCACGACACAAGCTTTTTGCTTACTCTGAAAGGTGTATAAGGTTGTATTTGAGTTTAACACATACATATTTTTTAACAGAAAAAAAATGTTATGGAATGATACAGTATTATGATTATAACTGAAATTAAAAACAAAAATGTTTTCTTCAACTATACTGATTTTTAAATAAAATATTTAAATTTATTGATTGAGTCGACGTTGATTTTGTAAAACTCCATTATATTGATTTTCATTATATCAATATCAAAATATATATACTTGAATTACTATGCATAAAGCGTCTCTCGATTGGTGGACCTTAAATCGTGACAGTGAGAATGGTGGAATTGGTGAACGTTGTCCATGGACACCGAAAGTGATCACTTAAGCCAGCCTAGAGCCAATTCGTAAGCGTTGGGACACCTTTCTCACTTCTTCCGATTAGATTTTACACAATGTTGCATTGTGTAGACATGGTTCTCCAATCGAGGTTTCTGATTGGTTGAATTACCCCACGTGAAAAACGTGAGCAGTAAAATTTTCGCGAGACTGCACTCATTCAAAAGACTTCAATCATTTCTTCCTCAAAATACAAAACGCATGATAGCTCAAACTTTTCTCCTTCCAATCCTATACTACGCAGACTGTACCCTTTCCGATACCTCTGAGGAACTCAATGGTAAATTGGATAGGTTGCAGAATGCATGTATACGATTTGTGTATGGTTTAAAAAAATATGACCATATTTCCAAATTTCGAGCAGAACTTAAATGGCAAACATACAAACAATCCCGCGATCTACATATACTCTACTTTCTGTACAACATCCTAAAGCACAATTCCCCTCAATACCTTTTTAAGCGTTTTGAATACCTGTCTTCACATGGACGTCCTCTGAGATCTCAGAATAACCAGTTACTTGCCGTCCCTGCCCACACCACAACCTTCTTCAGTTCATCATTTACGACCCATGCAATTAGAATGTGGAATAATCTACCTTGCAATATTAGAAATTCCTCTACGCTACACGTTTTTAAGAATAACCTTAAATCCATAGACTTATCCTAAAAAGTTCCTCCCCGTGCCTTTATCCTTCATTTTATAGTATTTATTAGAGGAAACATAACATATTTATAATGTTCTACTTAGGACTAAGAATGTAATTAGTTATAATTAAATTTAGTATTAGGTAACTGTTCACATTTAGTATTAATTACACATTGTCAACATAGTATCACACATTATTTTGGTTAGCTGGAAGATATTGCCTCCAGGTAATAAGCTCGCCAATTGCTCATGATTTTTTTTTTCTGATCAATAAAGTGTTCTTATTATTATTATTATTATTATTAATTACTATGTTTATTTTTTACATTACATTGATTTTTTTGTCATGTCAAGGTGAACATTTTGACAATGACACTGAAACAGATTGACAATGTTCTTGAAAGACGAAAGACGTTCTTCTAAATAAAAATCAGTATACGCTATCGCGATTTCAGTGCACTTGCACCATTACTGTTTTACTCATAGTCCTAACTTTGTATATATTGTCAGTCTTGAAAAGCTCGTCAATGGTGCAAGTGCACTGAAACCGCGATAGCGTATACTGATTTTTATTTAGAAGAACGTCTTTCGTCTTTCAAGGACATTGTCAATCTGTTTCGGTGTCATTGTCAAAATATTCACATTGACATGACAATAAAAATCAATGTAATAGAAGAAAACATTTACTTTTAATTTCATTATGGAATTCATTTTCCGAAACGCCGATACAATGAATGACTATTACTGTTAATTTTGAAACAAAATTTTACAAAAATTTTCTTCGTTGCCAGTCTATTAGGTCAATGTTCACAGCTTTATTTGTTTTCTTATATTATATTTTATTTTATCCTTCCAGCAAATGTATGAATAGTGTTATAATACATTTATTATACGAGTACTGTAGGCACATATATTGTACGTATGAATGAATGTATTGCTTCCACCTTTGTCGGCAACCTACCGACAATCGGTTAAAGAGGTATCTTCAGTGATGTAAATAATTATTCATATTAAGTTCTAGTAGCGTAGTAGAACATTAAATATTTTACTATACCACACTTCACTGACATGAACTATGCCTGCGTCAAACTTTTGAATAAGAGAATCTAGAATAAAAAAAAATAGTAAATAAAAAGATTGACAAAAGCTTTTTGGCTAAAAGAGTGTAACAAACATAAAATATATTATATAGGTAATAACTTCTTCTTCTTCTTCACCCTGGCCTTTATCCCATTTACTTGGGGTCGGCTCTCCTAGTCCTCATCTTCCAAGTTTTCCGGTCCCCTGCATCCTCCGAGCGCAACTCTGCCTTCTTCAGGTCCCTGGCAATTGTGGTCATCCAGGTGGTTACTGGTCTACCTGGTCTTCTAGGTCCTACTTCTACGTCCATTGTCCTTTAGATAGGTGATAACAAAAATGACGAAAGCATTAAAAGAAATATACGGCCAAAAGTCCGACTTTCAGCAAATGCAATTTCCAACAGCCAAGCTTATCGTAATTATGTTGCCACTGTTTGGGCTTATCTCTTTGAATCTGGATTTGAAATATACCCGATTACAACCCAGACACCTTCAAAGTGAGCAACATGCTTTTGTCGCAAAGGTGGAGTAGATCGGCTGTAGGTAGGATTGAACCAAAAAGCTTTCAATTGAAAATTTGCAACTCTACCACCAAGCTACCAATTACCTCAAATTGATTCGTGTAATTAATGATTTTCAATGGTGTAATCACGGGTTATTTCGCATATTAAGACAGATTATACCTTTTTTGTGGAGAGAAATCCATCATGCCTTTCATACCAGATATTGCCGGACACGAACCAGCTAAAACCTCCCCTCTTCTTTTTTTGCGGTCTACCCAGAATCGCTAAAAGGTCCTTTTTAATGCATCTGTTTTAGCAGACGCTCATCCTTTTGCAGCATAGACAGACAGTTTAAACCTGGTACAAACCTATTTGACAATAAAGTCAACTGATGGACCGATGGTTCTTGGTGAAAGTTAATTATAATAAGAAATAAAAATGAAACAAAATGTATAGTTAATCCACTACTGACTTTATTAATAAGCCAGCTTTCGAACGCTTCCGCTCTCATCGTCAGGTAAATGTAAAATTTAAAGTTTTATTTCAATTATTTACTTTTAAATTTTTGTTTTAAATGCCGAGATATATTTTTTTTATTTCATTTTAATGTGTATTCTAACTTTCACTTTGATAATTAGATAGATCCCAATAATAGGTATATTCTCCTTGTTTGTCGTCCTGAGTGAGCAGCCAGGATGGAACGTTTATTTACACTTTTCGATTTTGATGATCATCTTGAGAGATCACTGAGTTTTAATGCCTTTTGTAATTAAGAAATAAGTAGAAAAATTTAGTAGAAATTTTCGTGGAGTGCTGACAACCCTAACCATCTGGTTAAAATAATGTCTACATTTAATATTGCACTGTGCAGTTGTACACTATGCAGTATCATCCTGAACAGGTGGCTTCCATTCTAAATGTTTCCCGCTGCAAATCAGCCAAATCGGTAGTCGGTGGCTTCTGGTAGTTTTACGTGCATGGTGTAATGCAACAATGCGTTATACAAAAAAACTATTATTATAAATCGGAACTTATCTTGGTGTTTATACCGAACTATGATTTCGTTGACAAACTAAAATGTTTTATTTAATGCGATTAAAATAATGGGGTGTTCACATTTGGCGAATATCACCAGGCGAATTTCAAAATATATCGCCAGGCGAAAAAACAAAATTCGCCGGACATCCATTGATCGTCACACCTGTTCACACAGTCCACCGATATAGAAACGATCTGTCAGATGCGCTTTGATTTTGACACTGTTTTCAAAATGGCGGACGTCAAGATAGAGATCGCGAAGTGTTTATTTTTAGTCGAAAATATTAAAGTAGAGGTTATAAGGCGCCTTTTAATTAAGGAAACAAACGCCACAAACCAACAACAAAGATAACAGCTGTCACGAAACGGGTAACATTATAAAATGTATAGGTTATACAGTTTTTACCATAGATACGAACGCCGAGCACATCTGCGCATGCGCAAATCGTTCAATCGGCCGAAAAAGTTGGAAGGTGGTCAACTCGAGACGATATCGTTTCTACTGGTTTTTATCGTTTCAGACTAGCTGTCATTTTGTTCACACGGTTCAAATGGCTGGCGATATTTTGGTGCCCTGGCGATATTCGCCAAAGTCAGAACACCACATAAATTTCACATAGCTGTATGTTTCCAGACTACGAAAAATAAATAAAATAATAGCATGCAGTTAATGTTGTTGGCTGACGGCACTTGATGGAAGTTCGTGTTAAATTAATAACAATAAAACAATTATATTTAGTACCTACATACTTTCACATTGAATAAATTAATCACGAGCCGGCTTTCAAGAGCTTCCACTCCCTACATCAAACTAACGTAAAGTGAAGAAGTTCAAATATATTTGAATATAATTTCTTCACTTTACGGGGATGAGGTTTTCCACCCATCCTGAATCACTTAATGTGTTATCTTTTTTTAGCAAGTAGAGGAAAATTTGCATTTTAATTTCATACAGTTAATCTGCTGGTTGCCCTACTTGTGGGATATGCCTTAATAGTATAGTAGGATTAAGTTATATTGAAGAATCCCCAGGAAGGAAAAAGTTTAACATTCCTTTTTTAACGGCGACCCTCGGGTTCACCGGCCTGAATAACCTAGGAAAAGTCTCTGGACACCTCAACTTAGCTTTTGTTCCAAAATTTAATGCAATTATTTTGTAAATATATTACGCACTTTTACTTTTTATTATTTTGTAACTTTTGTAACCTAGGTTAAGATAACTTGTTTATTTTTTTTATTTTTTTTTTATGGATATACCTATGTATTATTACTATGTTTACTTCTCTCGTATAAAGGTACATCGAAGGAGTTTAGTCAAAAGATTTCACACGGAGGTTTTGGCGGTTTGATGGTTTGGCCGGCCAGCCCTTCAGGCTGCCCACTATGGCGCCTCTGATGTGGACAAGATTTGTTAAGTGTAGAATTTCGGATAAATGGAAGTCCCCAGACTTCTGCGCTATCCGGGTGGACGGTGGGTCCTTCAATGTATTCCTTTTTTTTAAGTTTTCGAGTATGCCGTTAAAGGCGTGTGTTTCAAAAATATAACATATAAAATAATTAACATTTTTAATTCACCAATCCAATTTACCAATTTACAATCCAGAATCCCTCAATTTTGTATTGACATGAAAAAAGTAAATTACCAGTACGTAGAAAATAAATAAATAAAATAAATAAATAAATAAAGCTTTATTGGCATCAATATATAATGTGTACATGTTTTTTGTTCCAATACGTAGGTACCTAACTATAAAGTGATTTTAATTGTTTGAAAGTGAAAATTCGGTGGACTTAACGGTTGTATTTATGTATTTTCATTTCATCATTAACGGTTGTATTTATTTTCATTTTATGGAAACATTTTGTCAATTTTTTTTAATATACATTGAAGGTTACAACTTCATCTATGTCCTGTAGACCTAGTCAAAATACATTTTAGCGTTACGTTTTCGTTTCGTTTTCGTTCAAACGCGGACGACGTTGCGAGAACGCGTCAATTTCCGTAGCTACTTGTGTATTTTAGCTAGTACATAATTACCAATAACTCTTTATTCAACAAAAATTAAATGTCACTCGTCCATAAATGAACATTGTTTTGTGCACAGATGTAACATGTTTCATTAGATAATTGAGAATGCATTTATATCTCTTTATTCAACAAAAATTAAATGTCACTCGTCCATAAATGAACATTGTTTTGTGCACAGATGTAACATGTTTCATTAGATAATTGAGAATGCATTTATATCTCTTTATTCAACAAAAATTAAATGTCACTCGTCCATAAATAAACATTGTTTTGTGCATAGATGTAACATGTTTCATTAGATAATTGAGAATGCATTTATATCGAGTTTCTTATTTCTTAAAAAGCATATGTCCATCAATAATATCTTCTGAATTAATTAAAATTAGATAACTAATTGAGAATCTCAAACTTTGAAAACCTGTCTTCTTGAAACTGTTAACTATGGACATGTGTCTTTTGTGCTTTGAACAGTTTAAATTTAAACCATCGATATTATGTAATTTCTCCCAGCCAAAAAAAGACGAAAACATCATAATAATATGTAAGCTTTGCAATCTCTAAACATCGACCCTATGTCCTGAATGAATGAAGATTGGAGACTTTTGTTTATTATATTTAAAAAGGAGGCAAAAAAAGTCTTCCCACGTTTTATGTTGTTCCTTTACAAAAGCTTTTTTATCATCGTAAGTGGAATTCAGTAGCAGCAATATAGTCTCTCTTATATATTTTCACCCCCAACATCCTTCATTAAGGATAATAAACTGATAATAATAATAAATATTCTATTTGTTATAAAAGGTTTACAATTATTGTTCGTTTGTGTATTTCCATCTGTCTAAAGCTTGGTTTTCACTAAAGAATCACTCCGACCGAGTGTGCTCAAATGATAACTCGAATGCTACTCGTAGGTAGAGGTGGGAATAACTGTTGTTTCAAAATAACGTTCAACCAGCTATCGGTATTTGTAAATAACAGTTATTAAAAAATGTTATTTAATAACGATCAAATTGTAAAAAAAAAAAAAAAAGAAAAAAAAAAAAAAAATTTTTTAAAGAATCCGAATATTATTATTATCTTATCAAATGGAAATACATTTGCCTACCAATGCAAAGAATAAAATACGCATAAAAATTATATTTTATGCATGATGTGCAAGATGAATAAATAATTAAATAAAAAAAAATCATTCCGAAATAATATATCACCAGTTTAAAATCAAACAAATATTAAATTCAAAATTATTCTTTGATTATAATATTAATGTCATTAGAAAACTTGTACCTACCAGCTACCTCTAAATAGACGAATGACTACGTTTAAACGAAATGATTGTGTTCCTCCAAAAAATTCAAATAGTTAGTTCAAAATAGTTCAAATAAACACAATTAAATAGTTCAAAATAAAAACAAAATAACTGCCATCGTTTAATAACATCCGAAGTTATTATGTAAACCATATGAAAAAACTGTTGTCGTTCAATAACGTGCTATGTTATTGAAACGTTATTGAACGACGACAATAACAAAGTCGTAACAATGTGGTACGTTATAATATAACTAAACGAAAACGAAATAACTATAGTCGTCGACAAAACGGAATAACGATAACTTTGTTATAACAGTTGAATAACGCCGTCGTCGACAATAACTGAATAACGATAACCTTGTTATAACAGTTGAATAACGCCGTCGTCGACAATAAGTAAACGGAATAACGATAACCTTGTTATAACAGTTGAATAACGCCGTCGTCGAAAATAACATTTATGTTATTGACAAAAAACTGTTAGTTTAGTTATTTTGAAATAATGAGTTTAAAAATGAGTTATTAGTTATAACGGCCAACTCTACTCGTAGCGTGTAAACGGGTAATCCGAGCGAACTCAGATATCCTCATCCGATCAAAGTGAATTCCACGGATCAGTAGGCCTAATCAAAACACATTTTAGCTTTTCGTTTTCGTTCGAATATAGACGACGTTGACAGTTTCTCGCAACGTCGTCTATATTCGAACGAAAACGTAACGCTAAAATGTGTTTTGACTAGGCCTACTGGACTTCAATATTTTTAAAATCTAACGATTAATAATAAAAGTATTAATATTAATAATAAACCCTTGAGACGGTCTAGAGACTGTAAAACGGCGTCATAAATAAAATAAAATCATCCAAAATCATCATCAATAATAAATAGCAAATTAATTGTCGGCCAAATTGCCGGCCGGTGTGGCGCGGAGGTAATGCTCTTGTCTTTGAGTCACGAGGGTTCGATTCCCGGCCAGGGCAAAGTGAAGAATGACCTTTTTCAAATTGTCGTGGGTCTGGGTGTTACATGTAGGTATATGTGTGTAGTGCATTGTATATGTGTGTATCGTCGCGTTAGTACCCATAATACAAGATTCATCTTAGTTTGGGACTAGCTCGATCTGTGTGAATTGTCTATGTATGTTATGTTATGTTAATATTTTACTCTAAAGTATGACATTACCGAAAAAAAATATTTAACCAATATTTCTCCATATTTAAAATAATTTAACAACATTTTACATTATTTCTCAGAATAGGTAATTTACACTCTATACACCATGTTTTTCGTAAAAAGTTTTCCCTGACAAAAGCCGGGCTTAAATCTAGTCCTAATAATAATGAAACAAAGCCGTGAGTGGTAGTAGCAGTGTTCCAGGATAATGTGCTAATCAACAAAAGTATTATTCCTCTTCTATTTAGTCCTGTGTCGGCAAGAGGATAAAAGAAATACACAGTAGGTAGTAGTTATTGGTTGTAAAAAAAGAATATTATCACTTATCTACTATAAAAGGGAGTTGTTGTGTTTTTATCTATGGTTTTCTATTCATCATGTTATTTTATCTCATTTAATTCAAGTGTCCCCTTATGCGACATCTCTCGTGGGATAAGTAGAGAGGATAGAACCCCAATACGATTTTCATAATACGCTATGTTACTTTCGCTTCCTCTACATTCATGTACACCGATTGTTTTACGCAGCACGTGACGCTCCTTGAGCGATACCACGAAACGGTGTACTATAAAGAAGGATCTTTAAGACTTTCAGGACCCTTGTAAACAAAATTATATACCTACTCGATTTGGTAAATTATCAACTATGAATATTTTCTAATCAAATATGAATGTAGAAATCTATCTAAGTATGAGTATACATATTTCAAAAGTGGGGTAGCCAGCAGACTAAGCGCAAATAATGAACATGCAGATTGCCTTCACCATGCCAATAAAAAATAAAACATTCTGGTTGGGTGGCATGCCTCATTGCTGAATTGAAGATGTTAATTGTATTATACCTCCCTAAGATTCAGAACACTCGAAAACTTACAGAAAATAGTTACCTAATATTTACCGGGAACTCCACGGTAAATAGGTTATTACTATACTACAATAATATCATCATGGAATATCCCACAAGCGTGGTAGCCAGCAGACCAGCTGCATCTAAGAAACATGCAAGCTGTCTTCTCCGAGCTAATATAAAATCAAGACATTCAGGATGGGTGGCAAACCTTATCGCTGAATTTGAGCTTTAAATATACCTACTCATAAATAGTAAAAATATAAAAATTAATATTGAATAGTTTTAATTCAATGTGCACAATAAAAAATTAAGTCATTCAAGATGGTAGGGATACCTCATCGCTGAATCGAAGGTGATGCTTTATGCATCATGTAAAAAATACTAAGTAATTTTTTTTGGAATCAAAATACTCTTCAAAAACTCGAATCCTTTGACTTTTCTTAAATAGGTATTATCAATCGATTACGTAGTTTTGAAAAATGAAATAAAAAATATACCTACATAATAATAATAATAATGATATGCCAGAAAAACTTGACAGGCATAGTAGTAAGTACAATCGTCTGTCCAGGTCCATAACTCAACAGGTCGAAAACTACTAAAGATTAGATTTAATTTGTAATACACACAATTAGTGTTGTGGAATTCTCAAGAAATAATTTTTGGAGAAATTTACCGAGAAATTTCTCGGTAAATTTCTCGAAGTAGAGAATTTTCGGAGAATTTTTTTTATTTTTTATTTAAGAGTATAATAATAATAAATATTTTATTCAATCAATCAATAACAATGTACAAATGTTGAGACAATTTATCACCAATATGGCTACAATTAATTACGGAAACAAAAAAATGTTAGGTACCTACATAGAAAAAAGTGCTTATAACTGATGAATCTTGATGTTTGATACCCCACATGCCCATATTTAAGTTAAAAAAAGATTGCAGGTAGGTACGTACATGGAAAAAAAGTGTTAATAACCTCTGATTTGGGCCTTAATCAGCCCCACAAATTTTTGGATCAATGAGTTTGGCTGCAATGTGTACTGGGCGAAAGGTCATAATACCACTAAGAAAAATTATGGCGTGAAATTTCTCTTCTCACATCGCTACACACAATCAAATCAATGCCACACTTTCAATTTCACAAATAAATAACTATATAAATACACGGTTCCCTTTATTTATTAAATATTTAGTTGTCGAAATAATGAAGTACCTACCTATTTACAGTTTCGTGAATAAATTTTTCGAATTCTTTTGTTATTGAACGGAACAAAGACAACGTGTCTTTTACATCGCAATTATTATTTCCAAATTCAAATATATTTATTGGGATAAATATACATTTTTTTACAACAATAATAAAATAATTTCTTTATAAATGCACAATAAACACATTAACTCCCTGAAATTTGAGCAGAGCTCGTGCTTTGAGGGATAATTTCATTATTATATACATGTGTGTTGGCTCAATCAAAAGTGAGTAAACCAAATACAAAATAAATTATATGGGTTAGTTGGAAGAGATCGCGCCTTTGCGATAAACTCGCCCCCTGTATATTGATTGTATTTAATTTGAATGTATACCTTTTATGTAATTGTTTTTTATCAATGCACAGTAAAGAATGAATAAATAAATAAATATAGTTATTATATTTCACTTTCTGTTGTGTTTTTTAAGCATAATATAAAAATATAGCAGGTTATAAGATATTTCTAGTTGTTGCGTTATAGAACTGGACAGTCGAGATATAAGTATAAAATTAACACACCTGTCATAAATCTATAATACTGAAGCATGTCATTGATGAGTCTTAAACTCGTTGTATGTATAGTAAGGAATCAAAGTTACCGACAGTAGTAGTACAAGTGTATTATATACCTGCGTGCCGCCAACAAGTAGTTATAATAACTTATGTATTATGTATAATAAAACGTACCCATTGACTAAGTGCCGACAGTCTCATTCGATTCACTTTAGGATGACCATACTACAAAATCTACTAAAAATATTCACCACGGCTGAAATTACTAGAAATGAATTGTTTTATTTATTTTTTACTGTACATTGACTACAAGCAATTTTACACATAAATACATGACGCACTCTAATTGGGCCTGTATGCCATTGTGTACCAATATATCATTTATATTATATTAGTATACAATACCACCACCGGGCGTCGTGGCGAGCTTGAGCTCTTTTTGCTGCCTTGCTCGAGCCAGCGGAAACCAAAAACCTCATTACATGTTTGTGTTCTAAAAACAATAGCAAGAAATGAAATTTACTACCTCACTAGACTTCAGTCTATTTTGAGTCAATGCATACATACCTAAATACGTCAATATTCATTATTCACTAGTCAATTTTTGTAATTCAATACAGTGGGTAGCATTAAAAAATCAAAAACAAAGTTAGTTCGGAAATCAGTAAGAATGCAGAGCCAACTTGAAACCCGAACTCTTCTATTTTATCCAGTGTTTTGTCATTCCCTTTCATTTACACATTATTTCTTACTTTTATACTTTATGCATAATATGCTTTTGTTTATACATTTTATTTAAACCTCCATACAGCATATCGTCGTTGCATATTCAAAAAGAGACATGTGCGCACATTTTTATTTGGGCATACTCTTTTAAAACTGTTCATTAAGGCATTAAAATTGTAGTTTGGATTTTTTATTGGCATGTGATATTATTCTTTAAGTATTGAATTTTAATATTTGATACTAAGAATCACTTTATAAAATGGTTATGATGTCATTATGAGCAGTTTATTTTGGAAATGTCAAAACATTTATGAATTCACATGTCCCTTTTTGAATATGCAACGACGATATCGAATACATTTCATAAAACAAACATTTTCTTATATGTAAACGTGTGGTCACAGCACAAACACGTCACAAACCTTTTTTTTCTGAAAATCAATAATGAGCAAAATTGAGTTAAAAAAAACACCTATACTTCCAACAACTTTAGTTCGTGTTAACTAAAGGGATCAGTCATAATACATAAAAGAATACAATAGTGCAATTATAATGGCTTGCATCTCAATAACAAAAGAGGTATAATGCGATGTCTTCGACTTTAGCACCCTTTTAAAAGATGGGCGGCTACTGGCTGATTGACAATACCTTTCCCAAATTCTACAAAATCAAAATTTATTATTTCGTTTTTAATATATTAAATGAAATTAATCCCATGCAAACGGGTAAATTTAGCACATAGAACTAAAATAAAATCCCGTGGAA
Source organism: Athripsodes cinereus (assembly GCA_947579605.1). Lineage (NCBI taxonomy): Eukaryota > Metazoa > Arthropoda > Insecta > Trichoptera > Leptoceridae > Athripsodes > Athripsodes cinereus. Next base: position 24,300,207 of record OX388316.1, read on the forward strand.
CACCCGGAAAAGAATTGGTCTCCCACTCTTCTCTGTAGGTTTCCGAGTGTCCTGTAAAAGGCAGGAGTTCGATAAAATAAAGACATTTTACATTCAGCGATGAGGTTTGTCACCCATCCTGAATATCTAGAATTTATATTGGCACGGAGAAGACAGCTTGCATGTTTATTATATGTGGCTAGTCTGCTGGCTACCCTATTTGTGGGATATGCCGTGATGGTATTGTAGTATAGTAGTAGTAAAACTAAAATGTTAAATCGATGTTCCGTGAAATACCCGGCTAAAATGTTGCACCCATTTCTCTTTCATAAATTTTCAAGAATCCTGTAAAATGCCATTATTATTCTTCTAATGTCATCAGACCATCGTATAAGAGGTCTTACTCTACTTTTATATCTTCACAAGGTCTCCACTCCACTACCCTTTTTGTCCATCTTTAAATATATATGGATATTTTTTCACGAGTTACGACGGGTGTATGAGCTAGTTGTGAAATAATATAATTATTATTTTTCTGGTTTTAAGCGTTTTGTTGTTTTATGGCACGGAGCATAGAAAAGGACAAAAAAGACCTTTAAAAGCTGAAACAATCGCATTTAATGAGGATTACCTTCAACTTCCTGGGGGGGCGAAACCTCAAAGCGTCATTTTGCGTGAGTTTTATTGTTTGTTTCTATAATTGATTTATTGATATAAAAAATAGGTAGTAAAACTGTGATTTTGTTAACGCAGTATGAAGAGGCGGTGCCTTGAAGATGAACATATTGTTTTTTCGAAACGTCACAGTAAATTGAAATAATCTCTGAACCTGTAGGTCTAACGTAAAATATATAATGTTTTTCTTACTGTACCTACACCTTACTGTACACTTAAATTTGAAACTCGGAAATGAGCATACAAAGTAACTTACTGTGCGAATAAATGTGAGCGTCGACAAATACCAATGTGAGCGACCATTTATACTATTTGTGACGAACAAATAAATTAAAAACTTTCAGGTAATGTACTAAAAAAACTGCATATCATTTCAAATGACTTGTTTACGAGAAAACCAAAAATATTGTGAAAACAAATGCGATTGGTTTGAACCCCGCTGCTGACTTACTCCACCTTCGGGATACAGTTTTATGAAGGGGTGTATTTATGAGTTAGTTGGAAGATATCGCGCTTTTGCGATAAACTCGCCCATTGCACAAATTTATTTGTCTGGTTCTACAATATTTATATTTTAATAGTGTTTGTTTTTTTGTGCAATAAAGATTTTTATTTTTATTATTATTATTTACTTTCATAAATAAAAACAATTCATCTTAAAAATTAAAAAAAAGAGCGTAAAAGTACGATCAGAAATTAGATTAATTAAGTTTAAGAATAAAAAAAAAATACATAGCTGAACTTGACACAAATCGTCCTATAAAGGACGTATTGCCACAATCTCCACTGTTTCAAAACATTTTTTATTTTTGATTATATGATTTTCTGAGTACTGGAATAAAATATTGTCGGGATGTCGAGACAAGAAGTTTCATAACAGTGACAGTCCCGATACATCGTGACGAATGGCAACCCTAAGAAGTGAAGCAAATGAATATTCTAAATTTCTGAATAAATTGTCAAAATTCCAAATACTAGATCGATCGGCTATGGCGTTTCCAATTATTTCGCCGGCTTTTAAAACAATGTCTTAAAGAGACAACTTATTGAGAAAAAATATTAACACAATTTAGAATTCTATTATTGAAGACTCTATAAACACTGCGGGACTCCAATAGCAATAAACAATGACAACAGTTGATTCAATTTGACTAGGAGGGAGGTCTTGAATGGTGGTTCTAACCACGGGGTTCCTTGACAAGATGTCCCAATTTGGTTGATTGATTTATTAGGTACTAGCTCTACGCCCGTCATCGTTCAGAAAAAGTGGCTAATATCGAAAAAAATTTTTTTTTACTATTTTAGTTTTGTTTTTGTTTTATTTATTATATATGCATGGCGTTATGTAGTTTTATATGATATAGCCTTACATTCTACAAAGTAAAGCTTAATGTTTAAAATACAATATATATGTAGGTATGATTTTTTTTTTGACCAGGGGCCGTAGACAAACCTTACTTAGCGATCGACTACTGGCGAACTTTTCGACAATCTACCTACATGTACCGTGTAATTATGCGTTATTGTTGCGGTTATTGTCGAAAATTCGTTTGTATTCGATCGCCAAGTGCGTGTTTGTCTAGGGAGGCAGGTTACTTGGAAGATGTCGCAATCTAGCGATTAACTAGCACTCTATGCACTGTATTGTATACCTGCTAATTTAATCATAATTTGTAATGATTGATGTTATAGCCAATGTACAAAAAAGAAATTAAATTTACCAAATTTCCAACCCACTTATCGTTAATTTTGTGTAGCAACATTGTGTTTTGGTGAGAAAAATAGTCTAATATTTAGAAGTAGTAGAATTCACATCCATTAGCAGAATTTCGTGTTGAAAAAAATCGAAGACACCGACGTTTCATTCTACAAAACTAGCGACTCCTTTTGTTTTTATATGACAGATCTCTCAGACAACTGAAAAATTAATTAGTTGAGATATCCATATCTTCAAGATGAAAAACTTGTCTCTCGGTTTTAGCAAACATTACAGCTGAAAAAATGTACCTTGTTTTCATATATATTTGTATTTGTTGATCAATAATAAGATGCATTCCGTTTTTAACTCATAAACTACAAATACAATTTGAATCAAAGGTATTGCTTTTCTTGTTTATTACGATTATAGTGAAAAGACAAACACACATTCATACACCCATGTAAACGAACCAAATTAATTATTATGCAGGTAGATATCCATCGCTATTCATTTTTTCTCAAGTCAAAGAAAGGATTTGTTTGATTTGAATTGAATATTGTCTATTGTGTATTCTATTAGGTAGAATACATGTGGCATTCAGATCCAATATTTCAATGTGCCATTAGGGTGACCCTCATCTTGAGCTTGTCCTATTTGATGTAATTTGCATTTCATCCCATAAATTTCAGTTAAACTTCAAAAAATATTCGTTGAAAATTATGTTTTAAGACATTTAAACTCTGCAGTTCAGCGATGATGCATAGCACCCATCTTGAATTTCTTATGTTTTATAGGCACGGAGAGTACGGCTTGCATGTTTATAACAAGCAGTTGGTCCGCTGGCTACCCCATTTGTGGGAGATGCCGTGATTGAATGGGTGGATGAATGGATGGACATCCAATAGACTTCAATGTTTCACAAATCTTTTACACCAAAATGTAAGGGACAGATAGTGACTCTCATTGATTCCTATCAGCTATTACATCTGGGTAGTATTATCAACTTTAACTTTAAATGATCAACTTAATTTTGATAATAATGATAAAAAAAAAATATCAGTCATAAAAGCAATTAGGTACGTATCACTTAGAATCACTCCATCTGTCCCTTACAATTTGGTTATGAAATATTGAAGTTCATTAGAGGTAAAAATGCAATTTACGGCAATGGACTGGAATATTGCAGGTAGGACTGTTTCGATCAGCAAAGAACAGTGAATCATTCTTCAGAGTATCCCCAACATCGGAGGGGCCTCATATGACATTGAGAGAAGAAAAAAATGTAAATGCTTAATTTAACCAAATTAAGGGCTAGCTCAAGATAAGGGCATATTGAAATATCGGAAATATTTTGCACAATAATAATGTGTAGTTAGTAGGTAACTATTAGACAACAACTATCCACGTAGGTATGTGCTTTATTTAATGTCAAAAGGATTCCGAAGGATTACTCAGAATTAGGCTCTTTACAACATCATAATACACATTATATTGGTGTATGTAAATTTGTATTGTTTTTGTAGATAATTTATTATGATTGTTTTATTTGCTTAAATGAGTATCAAATAAAAAAACCGTGATATTTCCGGAGTAGAATAAACTTTCCTTTTTCATTTGTAAGCTTTCAAGTGTCATGTAAAAGGCATGTGTACGCAAACAATAATTGCTCCGTGGAATCACTTATAAAGGTTGGGTCTCTTCTCTAAATTTTGAGTGTTCTGTAAAAACAGCGGTTTATATATAACATCATTTAACAGTCATATTCAATTCAGCAACGGGGTATGCCACCCATGCTAAATGTCTTCATTTTTTATTGGCACAGACAAGAAGACTTGCATGTTAATGACATGAAGTTAATCTACTTTTTTATAAAAAAGATATAGGTATCTGGGTTTTGATATAGTTGGAAGACATCGCATCTTATGTGGTGTTCTCACTTTGGCGAATATCGCCAGGGCACCAAAATATCGCCAGCCATTTGAACCGTGTGAACAAAATGACAGCTAGTCTGAAACGATAAAAACCAGTAGAAACGATATCGTCTCGAGTTGACCACCTTCCAACTTTTTCGGCCGATTGAACAATTTGCGCATGCGCAGATGTGCGCGGCGTTCGTATCTATGGTAAAAACTTTATAACCTATAAATTAATGTTTCCCGCTTCGTGACAGATGTTATCTTTGTTGTTGGTTTGTGGCGTTTGTTTTCTTAATTAAAAGGCGCCTTATAACCTCTACTATAACATTTTCGACTAAAAATAAACACTTCGCGATCTCCATCTCGACGTCCGCCATTTTGAAAACAGTGTCAAAATCAAAGCGCACCTGACAGATCGTTTCTATATCGGTGGACTGTGTGAACAGGTGTGACGATCAATGGATGTCCGGCGAATTTTGTTTTTTCGCCTGGCAATATATTTTGAAATTCGCCTGGCGATATTCGCCAAATTAGCGATAAACTCGCCCTCTGTAGGTACATTGAATTATATAACTGATATTTATATGGCACTGTTTTATTTTGTAATATTGTAACCAATGTACAGTGAAGAATAAAATAAATAAATAAATAATAAACCCAGATATATCCTTATACACCTTTCACAGTAAGCTACTAAAAGCTTATGTCGTGAAAGGGGAGTTTGCCGGCATCTGGTATCGAACCACGGACCCCTGCTTGTTCACGAGGTTGAGACTCTACCTCCAGGCTACCGACGAACTCAAATCTACTTGTTACCCTATTTGGTTTGGTAGGGATGTCCCTTTTGGGAGGGTTTAATGTTTCCACAACATGCTGGCGCTGGCGACTCTCGGGCTCACGCCCTTTAAACGCCTAACAGCACGTCTCTGGACACCTCACCTCGGCCTTCTGTACTTACCAATTTGTGTATATATTTTATTATCATGTTTTATTTGTTTTGCTTCACGTTTTGTATCATTTTGTTTATTTTTCTTTCTTTTTTTTTTACTTGTATATATATTGTATAATAACTCAATAAACATTATTACCGCCCAGAGGGGACATTGAAGAGAGAAGTAGTATAAAAGATTCCCACGACGGCGGTTTTGGCCGGCCGGCCCTTCAGGCCTCCCTAATGGCCCGCCTGTGAGGACAATTTTGGTTTGAATGTGCGGATAAGTAGGAGTTAAAGACTCCTGAGGTATCCGGGTGTGTGGTGGATCTTTCTTCAATGTTACCCTATTTGTGACAATAAAAGTTCAGTCATTTATGATGGGCGACATATCTCATCTCTGAATCAAAGATGTTGAGTATATTATTTCGAATAGCTGCCCTTTACAGGACACTAAAAACTTACAGAAAAGGGTGAGAGGCTTATTCTTTGCCTGGACTCCTGCACGAGACAATTTGTATGTACCTATCTAAATGTTAGTAATTATTTAAGTAGGTGTGCATCATGTATATTAAATGTTTACGCTTCTCATCTTAGTGCGTGCGGCTAAAGCTTTCAGTTAGTTAAAGCTCTGCCGCCGTTAAAAGCTGTGTAAAATTTAATTTTCTAGGACGCCTAATAGTAATAGTAATAATACGTATATAAATTCTTTATAGCATACCTAATTCTAAATTTGATAATATCCCATCAAAGTGACGTCTGTTATGTTCAAACTATATACTAGCTAACATAGTCGGTTTTACTGAGACAGTTTATTAAATGAAGCAATTAAATAGGTGCTGGCGCATTAAGCTCCGATTCCCATGGACGGGTATGCAGACCAACGTATCGATCACAGCTGAGCTGAACATTTAAGATCGCTTGTACATCATATTATGCTGAAGACGCATCATGCAGTTTTTCAGACACATCATGAAAAGAGAACAAGATAACCTGTATAATCTTATAAGTGATGGAAGCTTCGAGGGAAGAAGGTCTCGTGGTTGTGCACCAATAAGGTGAAGTGACATGGTCCAGAAAACAATGGTATCTTCTGTTCTGGACGCTCTTTGCATGGCCCAGAACAGACACGAGTGGAAAGAAGTACTACTCTACTGCTCCCACCATCCTCAGACATGAAGAAAAGGGCGAAAGATAAAAATTGATCATAATAATATATTCAATTTGCATAAGTAGGTATGTAAGCTCACAGAAAAGGTTAATATCGCTTTTAAGAACTACTCGTAGGTATATATTAATATCTTATGTTCTCTCATGTTTATAAATTATATATTTATGACAGTTAAGATAATATATTTTCTTTATTTTCGATTTCATTCGCGTTCACAATATTATAATCAAAAACTTAAACGTTCCCAATATTTTATTGAACTTATGGCATAGAGAATACAATCAATATTACACTTATTATGTGCAGAAGCTTACAGCTTATTCCTATAGTGGACGATTCCATGATGACGTATATAAATAGGAGACATAAGAAAATGAAGACAGAAACATACATACAGACGAACCAATCAAAATATTATTGTTAGATTGAGTACATTTATATGTTATTTGAATCAAAGACCCAGCGGCTCCTTTGATCTTTGATCTCCGTTGACAATAAGATCGTTTATGGATCATGGTACATAATATATGATAATATTTATCTCTTCTGGATCTCTGGTCTGGTCGTTGTAGATCACGCAGCCTCTTAAGATCTTTTTGTACCATGATAATAATATTATTATGAGCCGAAAAAGGGACTACAGAATCGCCGAATGAGATTATAAAAATGATAAACTTTTACTTTAAAACAATCGTTCATTAAAATGAAAAAAAAATCTCAAATTCTGAAACGATTTACAAAAATATCCCGAGATCCACAAACTAATATTTTTGGCTCAAGCCGTTTAACGTGTATGTACATCGGTGGGCCTAGTCAAAACACATTATAGCGTTACGTTTTCGTTTCGTTTTCGTTCAAATGTAGACGACGTTGCGAGAACGTGTCAATTTTCGTAGCTACTTGTGTATATTCGAATATTCGAACGAAAACGTAACACTTAAATGTGTTTTAGCTAGGCCTACTGGCCTGAGAAATTAAAAAAATAAACAATAATAAAAATAATTTACTACTTGTATGTAAATGAGATTTATTTTCGTAAATCCACATTTCCATCTCATGGACCCACAAGTTTTATTCACGCTGACATAGACCCTGTTCAGTTCACAATCGATCAATTAGGATATCGACCAATTAAGAATAATTAACGTTTTTAAGAAGATTTCCATAATGGGCCACTTGCAGTCGTGGGGGATTTTAATAAAAATGATCGAATTCAGTAAATTTGAGGTCGGAAAACACAAATATGTCTGTTAAATTCTTTTAAATATTTAAATTATGGAGAATTTCCAAAAATAAAACCCAAAATTTTTGACGTTTGGCAAAACACTTTAAACAGCAACCACAGATTATAATCCCATACACACATGGGACTCCGTGACGTCACAGCGCCGCCATATCGTTTTTGATCATTCCGAGAAAATCCAATTTTTAAAAGCTAATAGGTATCTAAGAAAATAGTGCAAGAAAAATTAAAATAAATTGTGGTTGTGTTTCTTTCATACTAATTTACAATCATTTTATGTAATAAAAAAAAATCTGCAAGTGGCCCAATAATAAAAATCATCAATTTTAAGAAATACATTAGTATGAAAGAAGCGAGAGGAATGAGGATTGTTGTGAATATCCAGGAATGTGGAATGCAACGTTTTGGAAGTTTGGGGCGAATGGATGATGAAAAGATGACGAAGTTAATGTATTTATCTGACAGAGGAGTTGTGAAAGAGCGCGAACGTTTGAAAACTACGTGGCTCGACCACGTGGATCAAATTCTGGATGGTATGCTTATATGAGAAATTACATGAATGTGTAGGAAACGAAAAAAGTGTGTAAATATCAATTAATATTGCTTTCTGTTCTCTCTTCCAACTCCACTAGGGATACGGCGTGAGGGAAGTATAGATGACATGAAAGAAACTGTAATAACAATGTTATGAAGGCGAAATAGGTCGCAAGCGAGATTCCAAATTTATATCTATCGGTTAAAAGTCCAAAACTCTACACATTCTACAATTAAAATTAAAAAAAAAAAACATTCTCGTTCAGCGCCATCTCTTCGAAGGGTGTAAAAATAATATATTTAATCTCATTTTCAACAGAGCGCGCTTAATAGTTACACCAATCCACCAATACAAACATAAATAAAACCTACCCACACCATCGCAATCACAGTGGTTTCACACACTATCATGTAACTTGACAAGGCATAATAATAATACAACCTACTATATAACTTGAATAAACTTTTCAAAACAGTGTAAGTTCAACTTAAAAGTTTAAGTTAGTATAGTTTGAGAAATAACTGGGTAATGGTGTGTGATGGGCGCGCGTGAATCGAAACAAAATAATACATCGATACAAATTGACGTACTACGTAAATTTGAAATTGGAATATTATTACCTTGTGTTCATTTGTTTTTTACATTTAAAATTTGAATTTTAAATAGTATTATTATGTGACCAAATACTAAATATTCATTTATAAAAATCTTTTTTATTAAGTGCGTCTTGTTGTTTTTATATTATTTATTTTTTTATATTGTACGTTGAGTGAATATGTTGAATTGTGACAGTTTTTTGTTTTGTTTGCGCAATAATAATTTTGGATTTTTGCAAACCTTAAACGTGAGTCTTTATTATATTTTTTAACATCTTAAATATCTATCATTTATCTTTAACTGTTTATTAACCTTCCACTCTTTTCTTTTATTTCGAATGTCCTGTAAAAGGCAAGTATAGATAAATTGACACGAAGAGGACAACTTACATGTTTATTACATACAGTCAGTAGTTGTCTAAACGATTTGGATATGTTGAGCGAATGCACGATGAAAAGATGACGAAGAGGATGTATTTAAATGAAAGAGGGGGTGTGTGAAAGCGCAGTCGTTCAAAAACTACGTGGCTTGACCACGTGGATCAAATACTCAAGGACGACCGCGAGTTGACCAAGAGAAATCGTGTACAAGCAACTGGATTAATGTCAAGTAAGCGAAAGAAGCATGTAAGGGTGGATAAATATTGCGTTCCGTTCTCTCTGCCTACCCCACCTGGGACACGGTGTGAAAAAGGCTATTCCACTTGTGGGAGATTCCGTAATAGTATAAAATAATAGTTTATAAGTACCAACAATCTTCATATATAATTACAAAATTACATTATTACAAATTCATGTCATTTTGAATATGCAATTAACATTATATACATATAATTATATTTACCTATAATCTTCAGAGAGTGGCAACATTATAGAACAAATTCAATTAATTCAAATATAGCTCAAAAGAATTTTTTCAAGATTTGGTAGGTACAAAAATTAATTTCTACCCTTAAAGGAGTTTGCACAATCTGTTGGTTGTGTGGATGAGGTGTTTGTTGAGTTTTACTCTTGCAGGTGTAAAAATATGTACAGAAAAATACGAATACTTCGTTTAACGAAATTTAATTGATATGAAAAAATCAGGTCACAAAGGTAGGAAAATATTACACAATTCAAATCATAGAGAAACATAATAAGCTAACCCAGTAAGAAAAATAATAAACATTGAAGGAACTGTGAGGTTGTTCTGGGGAGTATGAAGTTTAATACAAATCTAGTTTTTCGGTAACGTTTTTAGAAATTGAGAATATATTGTAGCAGTATCATCTAGATATCCAGTTGAATTCATCGTTATCTTCTGGGATCGCATTGGTCTTCAGCTAAAATGATTCTAGCAATAATCGTCTTAATATCTATAATAACTTTTTTAAATAGTGTTTATAACATTTTATATATTCTAATTGTTTTGATAACTTTTTTTATGTCGTATGAATCGTTGACTGTTCAATTGCAAGCTATTTTTATTAGTTTATTGTATTCATGCTTATTTTTAATTTAATACTGTGTTGATACTTTCCAACATATTATATACTTTTAATTACTTTTTTAATTTTTGATACCATGTAATTAATTTTTTATTCTTATAAAAGCTTTAAGCTGTATATGTGTGTAAAAATAAATATAAATAAATAAATAATTCCACCCAATGCGATGTATCTGTGACAAACCTAGATTCATCTAAACAAAAAAGGAATACACAATTCCAAACATTTTTTTTTAAAAGATGGATTGTGGGCTCAAATCCCGTCCGAGGCACTACCAAATAAGATGACGTTGTCTTTTCTCAGCCTTGTATGATTGTTTTGTATGTTAAATTTACAGAAAAAAATACATAAGTATGCGAATTAATCATTCTTTTTTAAAATATTTTAAAGTGTTAACTTTGTACAGATCGGTACAACATCCTTATAAAAATGTCGGGTTCAGAGCAAGTATTACTAAACAATAAGTAAACCAGAACTACTATACTATACCATCACGGCATATCCCACAAGTGGGGTAGCCAGCAGACCATGTACATATAATACAATACAATAAACATATAAACTATCCTCTCCGTGTCAACAATAAATTAAGTCCCGTCCGAGGCACTACCAAATAAGGTGACGTCGTCTTTTCAAAGCCTTGTATGGTATTTTCGTGTGTTGAATATAAAATATTAAGAAGTTCAGGATAGGTGGCAAACCTCATCGCTGAATTTAAGCTTTAAAATGTCTATATTGATTCGAATACCTGCCTCTTACAGAATAATGTGAGAAACCAATTCTTGGCTGGTTCTTCACAGAAACAGATCCAGATATAAATAAATAAATACAGTAGATGTATTTTTATAATCGTATACTTACATTTTTTATTATCATCTCTCCCGACAGCCATCGGTTTGCTATCAATGTCATCTGAGATAAAATCCATAATACAGCGGCAAAGATCAAAAGGAAATCTGTACTCTATACTACTACTAATTCCAGCACTAACACTACTTAATGTCAATCGACACAATTATATTATAGTTTGTTTGTATATACGTATTTGTTCGACCGTTTGTCCGAGCAAAACTGCACTTTCATCATTCATTCATTCACACCACCACGGAATTTCCAACTTGCGGGGTAGCCAGCGTACCTAATCCAAGTAATGGGTTTGTTTGTTTTTTTGCTAAATTTGGTTAAGTAGGTACATAGCATTTACATTGCTTGCTTTGGATGATCATCCAGTGTCAGGGTCAAAGCTGTTCATCGAAAGTGTCACATTGTTCATCCTATGCTTTCACTGGCATGTCATGTTGTATGTAGTTTGACGTTTTATCAATGTACAGTAAAGAATGAATAAATAAATAAATAAAGTAGCATTGCTTCACTATGGATGATCATCCAGAGTGTCAGAGTCAAAGCTGTTCGTCGAAAGTGAACACGTCTGTTCGCACGTCTTGTTTATCTTATGATTTCACTGGCATGTCAACACTCACGGTCATGTTGTATGACGTAATTTCGTAAAAAAAATATAATAAATAAAAAATTACACTTATTAAAAATTAAAACAGATTAATATAATTATCGACAGCATAATAATTTTGTACTTGATTCTGACTTTCAATATAAATTCATAGAGAATAAGACAAATTGTAGGATAAAACTTGTTTATGGTCGTTTCAGTGATAGGCCTTTCATCAAAATTATGTCGGCTAGTAATCTCTTTCATCCGCCATCGTTAGTGATGACCATTGATGAAACGCCTGTTCACGCCTTTTCATTTTGGAGAATCATCCAGAGTGATCACTAATCAGTGAAAGTGAACAAATGATAAACTCGCCCTCTGCAAATTATTGTATTTAATTTGTATGTATACTTGTATATCTATAAAACTGATTGTTATCGATGTACACTAAAATATAAATAAATAAATAATAATTAACATACAAGTCGTTCTCTTCATGCCAAAAAATATTTGGGCATTCACAGTAACCAGGCAATATAAAGGAAAAATAATATTCTCTATTCTATTCATTCTGAATGTCTTATCTTGTTTTATCGGCACAAATTCTGGCTACCCCACTTGTGGGATATGCGGTGATGATATAGTACTTATGGTAATCTGCTAGTGTTAACAATATTGTTCAATATAATGTTTGTTTCCCGAGCGATGCCGTGTAAACAATACTAGTAATAATAATAACAACACAATATAAGTGTGTAAGTATGTATATTATTGTATAACATGTGTTTTTGTGTTTGTATATGTGTCGAGAATGTATGTAGTAGTCGGCTACTCGTTATTTCGTACTATAAATAATAAGAAAGTTAATATGCCTCCTAAAGCAAGTTGCGATGGTTTGGACATGTGGAGCGAATGGACGATAAAGGACGACGAAAAAATGTGAAGTAAAACAATTCATTCAAAATTATTTAACCCGTCAATAACATTTGCCACCCATCCTGAATGATCAATTTTTTTGTTGGCACAGAGAAGACGTCTTGCATGTTTCATGTAGCTGTTCTGCTGGTTACCCCACTTGTGGGATATCTTGTGATGATATAGTAGTAGTAATAGTAGTGAATAACATTCCAATAAAATCAGTAGCATATTTTTGCTGGGTCTTCCCGTTGCTAGCCTACACCGCCATCACAATACAAGCATAATAATTATTATAATCTTTGTTGCACAAAAAAGTATACAATAAAAAAAACATGCCAATGTTACCTACTACTGAACAAATAATTTTGTGCAATGGGCGACTTTATCGCAGAAGTTATGAAACATAGTCTTATTTAAAGAGATAATTTCAAACTAACCATAAAGACATCTCCCAAAATTGAAGAAGTGCAGAATCACTGCATTTACCAAACATACACACCATTTTCTCCGCTCTGATAAAAAAAGATATTTCAAAGGACACCCTGCAACATTACGAATATGACATTGAGATCGCATTAGCCTTCAGCTGTAATGATCCTTGTCAAAATTGTCTTATTGTCTTCAATTCAGCAATGAGATACGCCAATCATCCTGAATATCTTATTTTTTTGGCATGGAGAAAACAACTTGCATGTTTATTACATGAGTTAGACTATAGACTACCCCACTTGTGGGATAAACCGCGATGGTGTAAATAGATAATTAGACAGGTAAACAATTTTTACTATTCTTTTTTATTTTGTCTCTTCACTTATGGCATAGCATCCTACAAGGATGATTTGTTCCAAAAACAGTCTCTAAATGTTGGAATAAATAAAACAAGCGTTTTATTCTACTATTGTTTTATTCGGTGAGAGAGACGTCTTTCGTCTTATAAGGACATTGTCAATCTCAGACAATCTGAGATTGACAATGTCCTTATAAGACAAGTCTGAGATTGACAATGTCCTTATAAGACGAAAGACGTCTCTCTCACCGAATAAAACAATAGTAGAATAAAACGCTTGTTTTATTTATTTCGATATGGAATTCTACTACCTAAACACCGACACAGTGAATAAATCTCAAAATGTTATTAAATCGTGAGAAAGAAGATAGTTATTTTACTTCTCTGGTTACTTCAAAGTCCAAATATGTATCAAACCAAAAAGCAACAAAGTTGGTATTACTTTTTACTCTATGCATCAAACAGACAAACATCAATAATTTCGAGTAATAATATTTAGGTAGTAGCATAATATAAATCTGTTGTGGAGTAAATAAGATAAGGTAATTACTATTGTTGTACATTAGAGGGGGATTCTAAGAAAAAACACCTTGTAATTACGTGCCGCCCTGTTATTTATGTATTTTAAATAATATTATGACACACACCTGTTGTTTCTCATTGCTACTAGTTTGTAGGTAGGTAGGTACCATCAGACCACAATAACGATGCAATTCTATAAGGATTTGGACACATTTGACAGAAATACGCGAATCACGATGACGTCATAAAGTGTGAGGTTTAATTTGCATTAGCGGTTCACTACAAATAAATAGATACATTTAATAACTCTTCAAGTTTTCACATTCTTAAACATCGTGTCCGGAAACCACCGAACACGATCTTTAACATTTAAAAGAATTTAATTAATTTTTAAATATGTAGATTATTTAGGTAAGTATTTCCTATAATATTCTTACTGTAGTTGTAGTTTTCAATTACCTATAATAAATTTACATGAGTATTATGGAGTATTTTCTATGTTACTTTTTATGAATTTTGTGTGATATTGGTATAGGCTTCAAAGCCGTTTGGGTTCGTAAATAAATGTTTTTTTATTTATTTTCCAAAATAGTACAATCAAAAAATAACATAAAACAACATTATGCAATATGTTGGCCCACTAGACTAAAATCTGTTCTGAGGCAATACTAAGAAAAATAACACAATTAAAAATATAACCACACTCTCCGAATTTACCTATCTAGCGAGGTTATTTTTTCAATAAACCATTTTCGAGAATATATATATATATATAATTATTACTATCCCACATTTATAAATTTAACACATGAAATTATGTGGCCTCGTAGCTAAATTGGACAATGCAGAATTAAAAAAAAAAAGGCTGTGGATTCAAGTCCCGTCTGGAGAACTGTCAATAAATCTGAGAATATCTTTTTTATGCCATAGTTTCATGTGTTAGTTTTACAAATTATGCATCAAATATTTATTGATCTGCATATTAATTATAATCATAACGTAATTAGAATGTAGATGGCGAGTTTAGTGCTAAGGTGTGATTACTTCTAGCTAACCAAAATAAAAAGTAATAAGTCAAAAGTGGTAAAAAATTTAAACCCAAATAAATCTTCAAATATTCGACTTCTACACTATCCGGGTGGTTGGTGGGTCCTTCAATGTAAGCCTTCAAATATAAAAAAATTCCAAATTGTTGCCAATATTTAGATTTTGGTTGACCTGATTAGATAATTGAGTAATCAACGAATTCATTCAATCACCTTTCCTTTTACTTAAAATTATTTTTACCCGTAAGATTATATTTTCCCTCTTTTCAAAAATTTATCGAGTAATTAACTGGGTCAAGTACCTACTCAACTGAAATGCGAAAATTATTTTATAGATTTCATAAAAAAAATGACTATGAGAGCAAATGGTAAGCGAAATTCCGTCGAATGTGTCCGCAGCCCAGGAGTTCGTCAGTCGAAAGCTAATTAGCGTTAAGATCATCTACAGAAAAAAATTGAACGTCTCGTAATGAGAATATAGTTGTTATATTTATTATTAGAAGTCATTTCTGTCAACAGACACACTACCTATATATTTGGAAACATAATTATTCCCGTTTTGTGTCATTACGAGTAGAATTATTACATTCGAATTGATTGGCATGCCTCGTTGCTTGATGTATCGGAGATTTGTGAAAAAAACATTTATCGGATATATATCGACTGGTAGTTATGTCCTTGGAATTGAATGGGTCTCCCTAATTTTCTGTAAATTTCTAGTGTCCTTTAAAAAGCAGATAGATAGATACATATATACATACATACCATCACGCCGCTTCCCTCGCGGGGTAGGCAGAAAGGATCGAGCGCCACTTCCTTCTATCCTTGCATACATCTTTCGCTTCCGTCACTGTCATACAATTCCTCATGCATGCTCTCCTGTTCAATGTGCTCAACACGTGACCGTCCTGTAGAATTTGATTTAAATGATCTTGCCATTTAATCCTCGGACGTCCACGTCTCCGAGCACCATTCCTCTCAGCCAAATATATCTTCTTAGTCATTCTGTCTTCATTCATTCTTTCCACATGCCCAAACCATCTTAACTTATTTACATTCATCCTTGTTATTACACCAACTTTCATTCCACATTCCTTTCGTATCAGATAGATACACAGTCGTAAATTTCACCAAAACAATAATTAACATCTTAAATTCAGCGATGAGGCATATTATGCATTCTGAAAGCCTTATGTTTCATGGTATAGAAAAAAAAATGTATTAAATGGAGCTAGATCACTGGTGACCCTTATATGCTTTAAGGGACATGTTTGTGTTGTAAAAACAATATTATTTGTGTTGGCAGTGGAATCAAACCTCCGATCTCAATATCAAAAATTCACGACTTCACTTTTAGCCCATTTTTATAGATATTTTTTCTCTGTTCCGTGTAACACCCAGAAAAGAATTGATCTCCCACTCTTTTCTGTAAGTTTTCGAGTGTCCTGTAAAAGGCACGTGTTTGAAAAAATTAAGACATTTTACATCTTATATTCAGTGGTGAGGTATGCCACCTTTCCTAATTTGCTTATATGTATTTTGATAAGCATGGATAGGATAGCTTGCATGTTTATTACATGCAACTGGTCTGCTGGCTTCCCCACTTGTGGAATATGTAGTGATGGTATAAAAGTTATACTTTGCCTAATCAAATTTGCCTAAAAGTTACTTTATCAAATAAAAATTTACAAATTTGCATTTCAGAAGTGCAATGAATCAATAATGAGACGATTCGCCGCGACGATTTTAGTGTCACCAAATTGACATAGAAGAAAAAGATTATGAATTAAATCAATACGGCCACGTGCTAACGCATCAACAACACACAATAATAATATGTATTATGATTATTTAACATTGTATGCATTAAGACCACTTCACCGTTCGTGTCCACGAAATACCTTCGAGTTTTGTACGGAGATAATACTAAAGTAACTGATAACGTAGTATATTTATTTAAATTATGTTTAAGTATAAAGTTATTACTTATAATATGTTTCAAAAATCAGGTAGCACAACTTTTGTACTCATACCGAACGTCAACGGCTCTGTTACAAAAACAACTTAATCCCAAAAAATATATTCAAGACATACTTTTTTAGCTATAAGGTAATCTGCCATTCTCATCGCATGTGATGTTAATTATCATTATTTTTGTAACATAAATTTACAATAAATTTGTACTGTGTTACCAGTTAAGTAACACTATTGTATTATTAGATCAGTAAGGGAACTAATTTTGTAAATTGATTTTATATTTATTTGTATAAAGTGTGTTTATATGGGTATGGAGAGGACGGCTTGCATGTTTATTGTATGTATTTAGTCTACTGGGTAGCCACCTGTAGGAGATCATAAAAAATCAAAATTACGTGAATCATCTTTCGTATTTTTTTGGACAATAATTGTTAATCAGATTTATAAATAACACATAACTTACTCATTCACTATTATTTTTATCGTATTTCGTCACATTATTAAATTAATCTGTTTTCAATTTGGACCATCGACATACATAATACAAAATATTACATATTTCAATAACTATAGTGGTCACGTGGTCTTGCTTACAACTTTTAAATTATTATATTATATATTATATTATTTATACTATGTACGTATATGTCGGTATACATGTAGGTATATACGTAGCACAAGTTAACATCAAAAGAGCCGCCTCTTTAAAGCCAGTCCATGTAACATACATATACACAGACAATTTATATTATAAATAAATTTTGTATATATGCATAGTATTACAGGCACCGTTAATGAAAAATTAACATTGTTAATCTTTAGTTCGTTAACATCAAGTTAGCTTCGTTAACTCGTTATTTTTTTTGACATTGTTATGAAAGTTATGGTTAGTTGACTGAGAGCTAGAAAATAAAAAGGTCCCGGAAAGAAGTAAAAAAATCATTTTGACGATTTAGAAAAAACTAGTAGTTACCTGTAATGAATTGCTAACGGATTTAATGTAACGGAAGCGTCTTTTAAAATTTGGAAATTAACATTCTATATCTATCTTATACATCGTTGTGACATCCCTCCCAGGCGATGTAGCCAGCAGACTCAGTTAACGTTACATTTAAAAACAAGGTTAACTTAATAGTTTAAAGTTTAAATAGCTATAAGTGGATTGATAACAAAATCGGGCAAATCCAAAAATTAGATTTTTTAAACTATACATGCAGAAATATTCCGCGCACTATAAAACTAAATCTTCCAAAACAGTAAAATCCTATGATTTTTTTTGAAAAATAGCTGAAGAAATCAATGTTTATCTGTAAATAGTGAAATGTTTTATTAATGTGGAGGGTGATAGCCGATTATATTCTCCAATAAATCAATAAATAACCAAAATTATATCTATCTTTTTGAAAAATAAAATTTGTTAAAGAGTTACACTTTATTGCACGTATGTTTGAGATTTGAAAAAAATCAAAATCTGGTTAATTTTTGGGCTCTACTGACATTTTGCTGCAAATATTATATTTGTCCAGTTTCGACACCAAATCAGTAAATCACTCATATTCAAACTCAAATACCTTAACTTTTACTAAAGTTAATAAAATGATTAATCCATTGATTGTTAAAGTCCATTTCTGTTAAAATGATAATACCTGTAGCAAGTTTGTTGAGTAATATAGTTTAGTTTGTACATAGAGAAGTTAAGGTAGGTAGGTATATTCCAAGCGGTGAAACAATGTAACTGGATACTTAAATGCCACCAAAAATGTAACATTGTGTTCAACTGTTTTTATATATATTATTCTTATTTTTTCTTGATGTTGTTTTTGTGCTGCGCTCGGTATATTTTGACGGCGTTTTCAAAAAAGGAACACGTTCTTTGAATTTAATTTATAATAAGGGATTTTAGCATAATTTGTGATATTCAGAACTAATAAATTAAGTTCCCGGGAAAGAATAAGGCTCCCACTCTATTCTTCGTCATCAGTCCAAATATAATATTATCCATATTCAACAGTAAATAAAAAAGAAGTAATGTTACAGCGTTTCTCAAATGTTTGCCAGCCAGCAGTCTCGGTATGTGAAACAAACGAAAACTTTATTATTCTTTGCGTTTATCTGCACCACACGGTGTATTCCTCAACTGGAGTAGCCAGTGATACAAACTGTATTCAATAAATATGCAAGTTGTCCCCTCGGTGCCAATAAAATTTCATACATTCAGAATGAGTGGCAGACGTCATCACTGATTGAAGATTTTAAATGTTTTACAAATATTTACCTTTTACACTTTTACAGAACACTTGAAAACTTACAGACAATAATGGGAGACATTATATGTTATATTCCAGTTGTTAATGCATACAAATTTGTCTTTGTAGGGAATTTAATCATGTAAGCTAGCTTTGATATCAATGTAATTTTTTTCATATCTTTTTCTATGTAGGTAGGTACCTGCTCTAAAAATATATATTTATTCACCAAAATATAACTGTTAGTTAATCATTTTTTTTATTTATTCCATCACGGGATTTCCCACAAGTCGAGTTACCAGCAGACTTTATTTATTTATTTATTTAAAAATCAGGAACAGAAGACTTGTGGAACAGTGAACAAATGTTCTAGGAAAAGACACTAATTTTCTCATTTATCTATCTATTAAAGTAAAAAATAAAACCTGCAATACGTCGTACTAGACCTATTTAATATATTTTTCCTTCACTTACCTATGGTATAGCATCCTACAAGAGTGATTTGTGCCAAAAACAGTATCTAAATGTTATTAAATCGTCAAGGAGAAGATAGTTATTACTAGAGAATAATAAATAATTTAATTTTATCGATTTGGGAATGGACAAGTATTTCATAATTTAACACCGGGGTCTGCAGATAGCTACACGGTATATTTTTAGATCAATATTTTTATTTTATTCCAATAGTATGTATTTTATTATTTTACTCCACGTTAGGTATTTTCACAAAAAGGTTGGCATCCCAGCTAATGTAACACACACTAGTGATGTCAATTCAGTATGTATCCGTTATTAATAACCGATACTTTATATTATTGGTGTACTTGTGTGGTTAAAATTGGTTGATATCCTTAATAATACCCGTTATTTATTAAAACCGGTATATGGTCGATAAGAACTCGCTACTATTTAAAAATCACTACAAAAAAGGGAGTCTTATAGATTATTGTTTCACAATACCGAAGAGATCAAGATATATTCTTAATTCATGTACCATTCTGATAACCTGGTGAAGAAGAGGATGGAGTAGACATTTTGAGTTCAAGAGAAACCACTAATTAATTTTGACCTAAAAATGAGATTTGCCACCCATCCTGAATGTCTTAATATTTTGAGCAGCTTGCGACAGTTTTTATTACATGCAGCTGGTCTGCTGGCCCGTTTATGGGATATGTCATGATGGTAGTACCTATAAAAAGAACGGTCCACGTTATCTGGTTCATTTTTTTTCATTTTTCATCGCCCTCAGCGCTCCTCTCGGGAACACAGGGTAGAAACCAGCTTCCTCCATTCAAAGCGTTTCTGTAACAATCGCAATTATCTGGTACAGAATATAAATTATACGTTATTCAATAACGGGTATTTTACATTGATAACCCTTCAGTATGAAAAAGTATCCGGTACTGATATTTTTACACTAATACCCACACACTCACATCAGCACACCTTTCTAAAATAGGAAGTTATACCTCGTCAGTACCTATGTTGCTGTTATCAAACGAAAATTTACCGCCATTCATTCACAATACATAATAATAATAACATGTACATAATTTACATTGTTTCAATCATCAATAATGTTTCATACCATCCCATCTGTGTTACATCTAGTTAATGATTATATTAAGTAGTTAATATATGTAATATAATCACGCTTTATGTAGGTATAAAACAAAGTTACCTACATACATGTAATGTATACCGACTCTATAATGTATTATACCAGGGGTGCCCAAACTACGATCCCCGGGCCTAATCCGACCCACCAGTGGCATTATTCCGGTCGGCGACAGCTTAAAGTTGGTGGAAGAGAATTAATTGGGTTAGTTGGAAGAAATCGCGCCTTTGCGATAAACTCGCCCTCTGAATACTGATTGTATTTAATTTGAACGTTTACCTTTTATGTAATTGTTTGTATCAATGTACAGTAAAGAATGAATAAATAAATAAATAAAGTAGCATTGCTTCACTTTGGATGATTATCCAGAGTGTCAGGATCAAAACTGTTCGTCGAAAGTGAACACGTCTGTTCGCACTTGTTCATCCTATGCTTTTACTGCCATCATCCTATGCAACACTCACGGTCATGTTGTATGACGTAATTTCGTAAAAAAATAATATAATAAATAAAAAATTACACTTATTACAAATTAAAACAAATTAATATAATTCTCGACAGCATGTAAATTTTGTATATGATTCTGACATTCAAAACAAATTCATAGATAATAAGACAAATAATAGGACAAAACTTGTTTATGGTCGTTTCAGTGAAAGGATCTTTCATCAAAATTATGTCGGATAGTAATCGCTTTCATCCGTCATCGCTGGTGACTACTATTGATGAAACGCCTGTTTACACTTTTTCATTTTCGAGGATCATCCGGAGTGATCACTGAAAGTGAACAAATGCGAACATCCTTTAAGACTAGTGCCATCAATCCAACCCGCGACTGTCAATGTCTTATTGTTGTTACTATTGCTGTGATAAGTTGAGGTAGAAAACACAGAATTATTTACTTACTTGCTAAGTAAAACTTAACGACAGAAATGATGACGCAGAAAACTTAATTTAGGTAGGTATCTAAGCTGAAACATATTAATAATAACTAACAAATAATTTAAATGAATCCCACTAATGATTAAACAATAAAATCTAATGAGATTTATGTAATTGTGATTTTCCACCGACAATAGTTTGTAGTTGTGGATCAATTTTACTTGTACCAATTATTAAAAGAAAAATGTATTCTATTTTTTCGTTGGCAACCTTATGAGAAAGTTCGTTTCTATTAATATTAAAATGATTTAGTTAAAACACTGTAACTAAGTTTCTAAGTTAACAGCACTGAAGATGGACTAAGCCTGAAAGGCCTCTGCCAAAACAAAATTTATACAGTGAAAGTTATAGTGTTTTAACTAAATCATTTTAATATTAACTAAAAGAAATATAGTTAAGGGCAGAAAAATTAAAAATTATTTCGCCCTTGGAACATTTATTACTGAAGTAATCATTATGGCCCTAAGGATTCAAGTTTGGAGACCCCTGCTATAATGTTTAATACATACTATTATTATTCACTTCTTGTTAAGAGAACATGAAAGTTAAATTATGAAGGTATTTCATTCATTTATTCGCCGCATTTATCACAAGTGGCGTAATCTGATTGCATAAACTAGTAAACGCGCAAATCGTCCTCTCTGTTCTGATAATAATTAAGACATTCAAGATGACTGACTCACACCATCATTGCTAAATTGAAGATGTTAAAAATGTCTAATCGCGATGCTCCGCGAATACTTGCCTCTTACGCGACACTCGAAAATTTACAGAAATATTTTTTTTTATATATTATTACTGCAATTATTTATGTACGTACTGTTCATATTTTCATGTCTTTTTTACGTAAATTATTCATTAATTTGTTCTTTACTGTACATTGATCACAAACAATTTCATAAAAGGTATACAATATTCAAGTTAGATACAATCAATATACAGAGGGCGAGTTTATCGCAAGGGCGCGATCCTTTGGGGGAAATTACCTTTGCGTACATTAAATATATTTTTTGTAAGTTTGCGCCGTAAATTGAGTACCTATAAATAAATAAATAAAAACCACAAAGGGAAAAGCATTCTAAATTTGGTAAATAAAGCAAAGGTATGATATTCAGAAACTTTTAGGGATCCAAGCCCAGGGATCACTAGTGTGGAAGTTATTCTCCCTCACGACAGGGATAAGAAAAAGTAATGAGATAAGAAAAGGTAATAAGCAAAAGGAAGTTATGCTGATTTTAGTAGTAATTATAAGCTACTAGATAACTTGCCGAAGGCTCCGATATTCTCTATTATAAACGCCGTTGACAACTTCACGTGTAGGTATTGGACAAAGCACTCCTCGCGATAAAGTAGGGATGCTGGTTCAAGTCCCGTCCGGAGCACTACCGAATAAGATGAAGTTGTCTTTTCTAAGCTTTATATGTTAGTTTCATGTGTTGAATTTACATATATGATCTCATACAATTTAATAGTAAAAATAACATCGATAAACAAATTTATGATTATTAGCAATTCGGATTCGGTGTAATTAGTAATTAGTTATCGGAGTTTTACATTTTATAATTTGTGTTAGAATTGTCAAACTCGTCCTCTGTATGTTGAATGTATTTATCAATTTGAATTTATTTCTATGTTAAATTGCTTATAACTAATGTACAGTAAAGAATAAATAAAATTTAATACATAAATGAATGTATTTACGTCGGCTACAAAAACATGTGTAAACCTTATGATAAAAACACAAATATTTTGCTTTAACTTTGTAACACCTTTTTTTAACTTTGTAACACCTGGCCAATGTGTTAATTAAAAAATGTTAAGAAGTAATAATAGTAGTCTTTAGAATTGAGATTCGATGAAAGGGATCTAATTTACCTAATTTAGTGATAAATTTATCAGAATTAATATGTAATTTGTGTGTCAGTTAGCTGGAATAAAAACTACTTGTTTATTTTTGAATTTCAAAGGCTTTTTAAATTAAGTATGAATTAGCATTTAACTAAGAGGTCCATAACATAAGCGAGATTGTATTTAACAATTTTACTATACTATACTCACACGCCGTATTTCAAGTGGGATAAGCAGAGAATGGAACCCCACATAGATCTATCCTTACATTTATTTCATCCAGGAAACTCAACTTTTAATGTCTCTCCTGGATCTCGTTGGCTAAAAAATGTAATGTTCCCAGCGGAATGTGATGTATATTTCCTATACTAATAATAGCTAGTAATTTTATAAAGAAACGGGCGTGCATGACAGATTGCATGAATGTAGAGGAGGCGAAAGAAGTATATATATGGCGACAGATCTATATGGCGTTCCGTTCTCTCTTACTACCCCAATTGGGATGTGGAATGAGGGAATTGATAGATAATAAAACTGCACTACATAGTGGTTAGATTATCACGCTAACATTGTGATAATCTCGCCACTGCACATCATCACATTTTTTTTATGTAAATTGCTTTTTTGGATTTTGTTGAGTAAATGATGACGTGCAAGAATAACAAACAAATAAAGAATATATTTCTATCTATTCCCTCACGCTGCATCCCAAGTGGGGTAGGCAGAAAGAACGGAACGCCATATAGATATATCCTTACATACTTCTTTTGCTTCTTCTACATTCATACAATTTCTCATGCACGCACATCGATTTCTCTTACTCAATACACGACCGTCCTTGAGAATTTGATCTACATGGTCAAGCCATGTAGTTCTCGGACGCCCGCGCCTCCACACACCCCTCCTTTCAGACAAGACATAAATAATAAACATACCATTTTAACACTATTTTTTTTTCTTATTTCAGAATCATTCCAGCGATGAGAGAACGAGTCGTATTGCAAAACTCCTCATCAAAACGAACCACAACTTCTACTACTTCAAACAGAATGTATTTTTATAAAACAGATATTTGATGATAGCCATAGTAAAAATAATAGTAAATAATCATGCATTAATTTAATCACAAATATAAATTAATAATCATAATTATCAAAATTAAATTAATCATTTATAATTTAAATAAAAACATCAAAGAAACACAAGCTGCCGCTTCCAAAGATGTATTATACCATTGAGGTGAGTCAACCATTAAGATATTTTATACCTCTCTTAAAAAAACACTGCATTATTTTGTTATTTAACCAACTTAACTCAGAGACCTTTCGTATAAATAAAAGATTTTAAAGCACAATGAGTGTGGATGACATAGAAACTATCATTCCTGAAACATCCACGGATAAAGAGGGTACAACCCTTAATGTTACTGAACCAAATTATGTTATTTTTTTGTATTGTTTCACTGTCTATATTATTTTGTCTTACTTTGTTTATTTTTCTCCTTAATACTATCCACAATTAACATAATTACCTCCTAAAAGGGACATTGCAGAGAGAAGTAGTATAAAAGACGCCCACGACGGCGGTTTTGGCCAGCCGGCCCTTCAGGCCTATAATTTTGGTTTGAATGTGCAGATAAGTTGGAGTTAACGACTCTTAAGATATTTGGGTATGAGGTGGGTCTCTCTTTAATGTTACTTAACCACCAATAAGTTATTAATAAATTGAACTCTCACTCTTCTCTGATGATGATGATGATGCAGGCGTATAAGATCGATCGCCACTGTCATATAATTCCTCATGCACGCTCTCCTATTCAATGTGCTCATCACTCGTCCGCCCTTAATGATACTATAAATATCGAAGTATATAATAATAATAATAATAAAAATATCTTGATCTTGCTCATGAAATCAAAGATATGTGGAGAACACCTACCACAATCATCGTGCCTATAGTGTTGTCTGTGAATGGTTTAATACCTAAGAGTCTGTCAAGCAATCTCAGAAAACTGGGAGTAGATGACAGGCTCAAATACAGCATGCAGAAGGCCGTACTTCTATCGTCCACCAGGATAGTAAGAAGGTTTTTGTCCCTGTAGCTCTGTAAGTGATCTCCCATGATTGTACTATTTCATAGAACATCATGGAAGAATCAACTCGAATAATGTTGGGGTTCTACATTTTGAATATACATAAATTTATTTTAATATTTTATGGTTTTTGTTATTTAATATTATTTTTAAATTTTATTGTTAATCTTATATTGTGTTCAAAATGTAGAATCAAATATTGTTTTGTTTAATAAATGAGATATGAGATAATAATAAACTTTATTGTACAAAAAAAACAAAAATATTTGTATAAAAATAATAGCATTACAATAAGGTATAAACGAAAAATTTTGTACAATGGGCGTACAGTATATAATAATATATGGTGTTTAATTTTTTCTCCCTACCTGACAGAAAATTAGAAATCATCTTCATTACCTATAAATCTATACCATTACTGAATTGAAATGGGTCATGGAGAAGGAATTATCAAATTGTTTGAAAAATGTTTCCTGAGCAACAAATTCGCCAGCTCTATACTCTCATCATCTAGCGAGAAATGGTATATATTTTATTAGGTTTATATTTATCTATTTACAGGCACCAATCTATCGCAATTATTGTAGCCAGTAGAATCACTTGCATTTAATGAACATTTGTGTCATCTTCTTTGTGCTAAAAAGAATAAGAAATACAAGAAGGGTGGCATCACTGAAAATTTAATCATTGGTGTTAATGACGTCTATTTTTTAATTTATTTAACTTTTGATATGTTTTAATCTCAAAATATGACATATCCTGGATTATCATCTCACATCCCCTCTCCCTCGGTTATGTGTTTTTTTTTATATTTTAAAACGTGAATAAGTTCTCATGTTAATTGCTTACAAGTCAACAGTTCTAATAAAATGTTTTTCTTTACAATTCGCCTTAAATATTATAATAAGACTGTTTACTTTTTGAATGCGTAGATATTCGTAATATTTGTAAATTAGTATTTTTTATCGTTATCAAACTGGTTTAGTCTTACAACTCGATTCATTTAAACAACAACAATATTACTACTTACATACTACTTGTTTACAAGTTTTTCCGCAAGATACTTAATACCAATATCTCTCAAAACGAAGTTTCAAATTAATCTAGAGTCTAGAGGATTCATTCGTAAAAATTAAACCTCAGAAAGTGCACAACCTCTCGCTAAAAAGGCGAGTGTGTTAACTTTTAATCCACTTAACAGTAATTTCCACT
Organism: Athripsodes cinereus; assembly: GCA_947579605.1. Lineage (NCBI taxonomy): Eukaryota > Metazoa > Arthropoda > Insecta > Trichoptera > Leptoceridae > Athripsodes > Athripsodes cinereus. Next base: position 24,327,097 of record OX388316.1, read on the forward strand.
TTTTAAGAACCGTTTGAAACGTCATAATTATGATCAACATACGAAGTGAAGTGAGGAAGTGAAAACTTAACGTCACAAAATAATATGCACTTGAACAGTCACAAAAGAACCTATACGATAAAAAAAATGTATGTCCTTCAAGTCTGCAACACATAAAATGTAGCACTATGAATGCACGATACGGTTTACGATAAACACGTGATGTTTCATTCAATTATCTCTCAAAATATTTTATTTATTTATTTATTTCCTCTTAAGGGACACAAACAGTTTAACTTAACAAATATTAACAGTCATATTTTTCCAGAAAACAAACCAATCAAGGTCCCGTAAATTACCGAAGCGTATGACGAACACGTTGCAAGTGAACAGTTATAACACATACTTACCCTACCTATATCAAATGCAAAAAACAAAAAAAACTTACTTAACACAGTCATTCCTGTCCATTGCTGAACACAAACCTTTTCCATGTTCATCAGGCAACAAAAGGTTTTCTACTGTCATCAGACCATCATGAAGAAGGTATTTCTCTGTTCTTATGTCTTCGCTATGTCTCCACTCCACTACTCTCTTTGTACATCTCTGAGTTTCTAACTCAACAAATATTCTATTATATTCTATACCATTACGGCACACCCCACACGTAGGGTAGCCAGCAGGCGATCTGCATGTAATATACATACAAACTGTCCTCTCCGTGCCAACTAAATTTAAGGCATTCAAGATGGGTGGCAAATCTCATCCTTGAATTTCAGATGTAAAATGTCTTAATTTTTTCGAACACCTGCCTTTTACAGGACACTCGAAAACTTACGAAAAAGAATGGGAGACCAATTCTTTGCCGGGTGCTCCATGGCTAACAAATACAAATAGCCCACCCATGAAATTTAGCAATGTCATAGGAAAAGTCATGTGGAAATAAATACTCCAGTAGAGACTTATCGACAGTTTTAATCCCGTGGTCTCTGTGGAGACTTGGGGGGATTCCTGCGTGGGTAGGGGTCTGAGAGGGGTAGCCTCGGACACAACACATTTACGCCGTTTCATGTTTTCTGTGTTGTTGATTTTTTTAAGATGTACCTATATGTTGGGCTGTTGGCGTATGTTTGGTTGAATAAATAAATAGCACAGAATCAGGCTGAATGGAGGGTGCTAATTCCACACCTGAGTTACCAAGAGGAACATTGGAGAGGGAAATAATAATAATAAGAAACTTTAAAGCGCTTAAGGAATGGTATTAAACTTAAGTTATCTTTAATTTTATCAAAGGCAATCAATAAGGAATTAACAAATTTCCATCGTTAATCAAAAGGACCGAAATAATCTACTTGACAAATTCCAGATATAAATGCTTTAAAATCTACCATTATTCTTTTCTCTATTTCTTCTTATCCTTCTCTCTCTCTGGACCTACCCTATCAGGGATGTAAATATTAATATTTACTTTTGATGCCATCGATTCTATCTATACAGATAAAACAGTCAATAGTTAATCCAGGTTCTATTCTATTCTTCATTCAAGTTCATCCACTCGTGCTAATCCAAGTTGACTGGAAGACGGTGCGAAGCTACAAGTTCGCACATTGGCCAGATTTTGTTTTTTCAATTTTTTTTTGTATATAGTAATTTTCTCATTAATAAAGATTTATTTATATTTAATTGCTAAAAATCATGAAATTAGTTTGCAAGTTACTCCACTTGTAGAAGATGAAATAAATAGATAGATAAATGTATAATTAATATAACATACATATGGACTATTCACACAGATCGAGCCAGTCCCAAATTGAGATGAGTTTTCATTTCATCGCCTCATCATCACATCATCGAACACACGTCATCTCTCTATGTATCTACATTATATCTACCTTTATGATATCTCCCTTATGTCTCAAAAATGAGGTAGACAGTAAGTACTTGTAATTACAAGATAAAGAAATTCACGAATTTCAAAGTTTCGATTATTTTTCCATCTCTAAATATTTAGACAGTTCTTTCAATTAATTTTCTTCTTAGAATGTCCAAAACCGTTCTATATTTATCTACTGCATTTCTACTTATCACTAAATACCTATATAGATAAGTATTGATTAAAGACTGAATACGTCTTGTAAACGGTAGGATTCTGCAAACCAACCAGGGCCCAATCTAGGAGGGGTGAGCCCAAAACAGCAAAAATGAAAGGTTGTTAGATTTAAAAAAATACGATTTCTGAAATCGTGAAAATAATCTTTCACAAAACTGAAGAGTTTTTGATATATTCAAAATTTATTTATCTTCTCAAAAATCGAGGGTCAAATTTTTATGATGATGATGATGATTCTGGATGATTTTGTTTTAACGCTGTTTAACAGTCCCTAGGCCGTCTCAAGGACGCCGGTGAAAAGTGCAGTTTTCAATTTGCTTCTGAAGCTGGTGACAGTGACGGCAATTTTCTCTCAATGGCACCGTTAGGCGAATCCACGTAACCGGCCCAACAACACCAAAAGCTCTCTCATAGAAGCTAAACTTACCGGCTCTATTGGGCTCAGTTAGCCTATTCACATCCAGTTGAATGTCAGCAAATCATTAAATTTTCAAATGTGAGACTAAAAAAAGGTCCCCACTAAAAAAAATTTCCGACTACGCTCATGACATAAGGTATCACTGTAAAGGGTGGCAAATATTATTTTTCCCAGAACGGCTGAATAGCTGGATCAGGCCCTGGAGTCAACCACAACGACTGGTGAACAGACCATTAAAACTTCGATTGTGAGAGAAGAATAATTATTTAATATACTAACCGATAATATAAATTATTATTTTCACCATTAAGATTCTGTATAAGAGTGGATCTATGGATATTTTTTAATCGTGTTCTGGTTACGCACATACAAAATTATAAAGACTTAATTGAAATAAGTAAAGTCACTAAATCACAAAACCAATCAGATATCTCGATTAGAAAACCATGTAAAACATTGTGAAAAATCTGAGAAGAACTGAGAAAGACATCCCAACGTTAACAAAACGGCTCTAACAAGGTTCACCAATGTCGCCATTTTCTCCCCATATAAGGTCCACCTGTCAAAAAACATGAGGGAAAACCATAAAAGCAACCATTTTTTTGGAATCTCATATTTCAGATATCAAATGGATCAAGATCTCTCGTCTAAATGGTGCCGGAACAACTAAGTACAATACTTTATCGGCTACTAGTTCGACCAGTGAGCAACAAGCGTTTAGAATATTTTATTGCGTAACTGGATTTGGCCTCAAATAATGGTGTGCCCAAATCCAGTATCTTCTTGTGTGAGCAAATTTGTTAGTTTAGAAATTTAAATGGAAATATGAAAGATTCCAGACTTCTGTGCTATCCGGGTGATCGATGGGTTTCCTTCAATGTTCATTCCTTTGCATAAGTTTTTCGTAAAAAAAAAACTTTTTCAGTAAATAATATATTTAACTTTTTCATTTTGAGTTGTGTCTCGGCGTATTTAAAGAGCGTAATACATTTTTTATACACGTATTTTTTATTACAGATTTGGTTAATGAGGCAGATAATAATTTGTCTCCATCAATTAATTATTACTACAACGGTCCCCAGAGACTATCAATAATTTAATTTACATTTATGTATCCAACTTACTGATATTATAGGTATGTACTGATAGTCCTCAATAGCCTTATAATTTTCAAAAACATTATAATATCTCAGATTTATCGCTATTTTTTCTTTCTCTCTTTTTCGCCTTTAACGTTCCCATTGGCAACACAAACAGGTCTATCATTCTGAAGAATCCTTCCTATGCCCGAATATCTTGGATGTCGAGGAACTTCTTTTTGTCTGATCTTTCACGCAAAACTTTTGTACTCACGAGCGGGCTACGATGGGCAACATGATGGGAAGACCGGCTTAAACCACCATATGGAAACCTTTTGAAATAGGTACATACATTTTCAACTTCGATGCTCTTCTCAGAGGATAGAATGCCATAGTTTATCTATTTTGAATTCTTATGTGTACCTACCTATTTTTAATCTCCTAGGTTTGTGCATATACCTTAGCGTATTTTATATGTCTTATATATTTGTTCAAGTGTTAATTTATTGTTTGTTGCATATATTTTTATAATACTTCTTATTTAGTGGCAATGTTTTATCACATATCTATTTTTTTTGGAAATTATTTTGTGTATTTATTGTTGATTTGAGAGGCATGAAAAGAGCCTCCACGTAGAGTGCACTTAGAAACAGAAACTAACTTTATGAAACGGAAACAACAATGGCGAACAATAGAGCACTCGGGCGCCCCCTGGAAACGACTTTGTCGGCTGATCTTTTCACTACCAAATCATCTAAATCATCTAAAAAATCGCCAACGAAATATTACAAGCAAAGTGTAGAGCAAAAAAGGTCTTTTTCAAGACCAATACTTTTGACGACTTCTATTAACATTGAAGGAATATCTAGGAATAAGGAAGTTTTACTCTCTGACTTGTGCAAGGAAAGAAACTTGGACATATTACTGGTGCAGGAAACGCACTGCGATTTTAACAGCCAAAGACCAAATATAGAGAATATGACACTGATAATTGAAAGACCCCATGATAAATACGGAAGCGCAATATTTGTAAGGCAGGGATTGGACGTTAAGTCTGCAGCTATTACTGAGGAGAACGATATTGAGATTCTTACGATAGAGCTTTCAAACTGTACGGTCACGTCTGTCTATAAGCCTCCTAACACTCCTTTCCATTTTAAGGAGACAGCAAACTTTAGATCTCAGAAAACGAAGCTCGTCCTTGGCGACTTTAATTCCCACAGTATAGCATGGGGATATAGTGAGACCGATGAGGATGGAGAAAGATTGGAGGCCTGGGCCGAGAACAACGGGATGGAGTTGATACATGACCCAAAACAACCATCATCATTTAACAGTGGAAGATGGAAGAGGGGATACAATCCTGACAATATATTTGTGGAGGAAAGGATAGCTCCACAGTGCAGGAAAATTGTTGAAAATCCATTACCGAGAACACAACATCGTCCGATTACGTGCGAAATATATGCAGCTGTTAGGGCCGAAACTGTCCCTTTCAAAAGACGCTTCAATTTCAAAAAGGCAAACTGGAAGGATTTCTCTGAAGAGCTTGACTCCCATGTACACACAATATTGCCTAAACCTGAAAGGTATGACGACTTTATCAAACTTGTTAAGAAGGTATCCAGGAAACATATACCAAGAGGATGCCGACCAGAGTATGTACCAGGCTTAACAACTGCCTCCAAAGATCTATTAAAAAGGTACAAAGACCTGTTTGAGAATGACCCCTACTCTGAAGAAACAATGAATGTGGGAGAGGAGCTCCTTGAGGCTATATCGGCCTCGAGATCTGAAAAGTGGTGTAACCTGATTGAAGGCCTGGATATGAAGCAGAACAGCAGGCGAGCGTGGAGACTGATTAAGAACCTGAATGCTGACCCAACCAAACCATCGGGAGAGTTCACAAATGTCACTGCAAATCAGATTGCCCACCAGCTGCTGTTGAATGGCAAAACATCTAAAAACCCCAAAAAGCTAACCATACAGAGGGACCTCGAGAACGAGAATGGATTTGTGGAGAGACCTTTTACGTTGGAGGAGATGAGAGGGGCAATAGGATGTATGAAAACCAACAAGGCCGCCGGATTGGATGACCTAAGGCTGGAACAGATAGCAAACTTTGGACCAATGGCGTGTGGGTGGCTCCTGGATATGATGAATGCATGTATGGTAGAAGAAAAAATCCCCAAAATTTGGAGGAAATCCAAAGTAATTGCACTCTTAAAACCGGGAAAGGAACCAATAGACCCGAAGAACTTCCGCCCGGTATCCTTGCTATGCCATACATTTAAAATTATGGAACGAATGATCCTAAACAGAGTAACGGAACACATAGATGAGAGGATTATTACTCAGCAGGCGGGTTTCAGACCGGGAAGATCATGCTGTGGACAAATACTTAACCTCACTCAGCACATAGAGGACGGATATGAGAACAAGAAGATATCAGGGGCTGCATTTGTAGATCTTACGGCAGCGTATGATACAGTTAACCACCAAGGGCTCCTTGTGAAATTATACAATGTTACCAAGGACTTTAAACTTACGTCTTTCATCGGTACGCTCCTACAAAATAGACGTTTCTATGTTTCCCTCCAGGGAAAGAATAGCCGCTGGAGAAACCAAAAGAACGGACTTCCACAGGGTAGCGTCCTGGCTCCAGTTATGTATAACATTTACACAAACGACCAACCTATACTCCATGACGTAAAGCAATTTATCTATGCTGACGATACGGCAATCGTGGCACAGGATGATACCTTCGAGAGCGTGGAAATTAAACTGTCAAGAGCCCTGAATAAACTGTCCGAATACTACAGGGATAATAATCTTAAACCTAATCCAACAAAAACACAACTATGTACCTTCCATCTAAGAAACCGGGATGCCAAGAGAACACTAAACGTGACATGGGAGGGAAAGAAACTGGAAAATTGCGAAAACCCTAAGTACCTTGGTATAGTGTTAGATAGAACACTCTCATTTAAGCAACATTGTCTTAACACCAAGGGGAAAATTTGTGCTCGGAACAATATTCTCCGAAAGCTAGTCGGAACAAAGTGGGGTGCACAACCATCTGTCCTTAGAACTTCAGGACTTGCACTCTGCTACTCGGCAGCTGAGTATGCGGCCCCAGTTTGGTTTCAATCTTGTCATACTAGAAACGTAGATGTTGCTTTGAACGAAACTAACAGACTCATAACTGGATGCCTTAGACCTACTCCTGTGGAAAAAAACCAATTACTAACTGGGATAGCACCACCACATATACGAAGAGTGGTAGCCTCTGAGGAGGAAAAAAGGAGACAGCAAGATGACCCTCGACATCCGCTATATGGCCACATCCCCCCGCCCTCAAGGCTCAAGTCTAGAAACAGCTTCCTCAGGAACCCAACGGTATCAACCTCAACCAGCAAAGGGAGAAGAGTTGAGTTGTGGAAAGAACACTTGGGAAATGAAAATCTACCCAAACCAACAGAGGAACTTCCAACAGGTCACCAACTACCATATGCAACCTGGAAATCCCTGAACAGACTGAGGACAGGCGTAGGAAGATGCAGGGTGAACCTGGACAGATGGGGAATGCTGGAGGCCGGCCAGGATGTGAAGTGCGACTGTGGGGAAACCCAAAACATGACACACCTGCTGAATTGCCCGCTTATGGGAGGGGGGTGCTCTGAGGAAGATCTATGGCGAGCTAATGACAATGCCATTTTGGCTGCGAACTACTGGAGGGACAGAGTATAGATGATTATGGACACGGAAAGTAAGTATTGTTGATTTGATTTTTATCCTTTTTATTTTATTCCAACTCGGTTTGTTTTTTGTAGTCCTTATAGTCTGTTAATAAACATAATGTAATGATGGAAGTTTCATTTTAGTTTTGATTTTAAAACTAATCTTATTTTCAATTAAATTTAAATTATGAATTGGTTTTCTTTTATTTTATGTTTCAATTTGTTATGTCAGATTTCTCCATTGCGATAATATTAATGTTAATTCGAATTTAAGGACATCAAGGAATTTTTGTGTTTACGCGGATTATTTTTTAAATTCCATATGGTTGACTTTTGTTGTATATCATATGGTATATCGTATATGGTATATCGTTGATAGTTATTTTTTTTATTTTTTTTTATTTTTTTTTAAGATATATCTGGGTTTTTGTTATAAACCCAAATACAACCTTATACATCTTTCACAGTAAGCTACTAAAAGCTTGTGTCGTGAAAGGGGAGTTTGCCGGCACCTGGTATCGAACCACGGACCCCTTGTTCACGAGGCCGAGACTCCACCTCCAGGCTACCGACGAACTCGTATTGATCAACATATTGGTAATAACAAGGGGTTTTGCTGGTTCGGTTATTGGATTTGTATAATTTTGTGATATGCCTGTCTGTAATAAATAAACAATAAACATAAATAATTACACAGATAATTTTTAAAATGAAACACAATATGTAGTTATTCCACTATTGACTCTATTTATTTTTGTGAGCCGGCTTTCAAGAGCTTCCGCTCTCATCGTCAGGCAAAAGTAAAGGGGAGTTTGCCGGAGTTTGCCTTTACTTTTGCCTGACGATGAGAGCGGAAGCTCTTGAAAGCCGGCTCACAAAAATAAATAAAGTCAATAGTGGAATAACTGCATATTGTGTTTCATTTTAAAAATTATTAATATGAACTTCCACCAAGAACCATCGGTCGATAAATTAAACTTTATTTAATTACACAGATGGTAACCAGTTAACAATCAGAATACAGACATTATAAATTGTAATGATAAACGCACTTAATACAAGTCTTTTCACTGCTACATTTCAATAGTATGTTATCAATATTTAAGCTCCTCACAAGCTAAAAGCTCGCGGGTTCGATCCCCATAGTTAGAGAAATATTTTCATTTTCGCGTCTTGGAGTTAAATCTGTGCGATTGAATAATGTTGAAATATACCTATAATTTTTGATATTAATAATATAATTAATAACCAAACTTCGGAGCAGGTGAAAAATCAATTTCTAATACGAAGATTGTATTTCAATGATATTCAAGATATTGCTTATTTGTTAAGGTGCATTATATATATTTTTTACTATCGTCAATTCTCTCTATCTATCATTCACTCCACGTGTCTAAACCACCTCACAGTCATCCACATTCACTCATCACGATACAGAAGTTGTTTTGTACATATTGTAGCAAAAGAATCGGAATGTGTGTAAGAGTGAGACATAAACAGTGTTGTAAATTGAAGTACACAGTGACGACTCGAGTTAATCTAGCGCCGACGTGATTTTTTTATTCAGTCGCCTAATTTATTATTTATTTGTAGGTAAACGTTTATTTATTATTAACATTTGGAAAAAATGGATTTTATTAAAAAATGTACCTACGTTAACCTGTTTATACAAACGAAAGCATTCAGAAGCTTTTGCAAGCGCTAAATAAAATAAACCAACAAATTTACTAAATATAGATTTAAAAACACCTAGTTAAAAACTTGCCGAAAAGCTTTTGAGATCCTATTTCCTTTACACTTTTTTCTGTTGGCTTTTGAGATGTGCATAAGATACAAATATTCGTAAATAACAAATAAGTCGTTCAACATTTTCAGCTCAGCAGATTGAGGTTTGCCACTCATCCTGTATATCTTTTTTTATTGGTATGACAAGACAAATTGCATGTTTATTGCATGCATCAAGTCCATTGGCTTTCCCACTTATGAAATATACTACAATGGTATAGTCGAGAACTACTACTACTATACCATCACGGCATATCCCACAAGTGGAGTTGCCAGCAGACCAGCTGCATAAATTGCATGTTTATTGCATGCATCAAGTCCATTGGCTATCCCACTTATGAAATATACTACAATGGTATAGTCGAGAACTACTACTACTATACCATCACGGCATATCCCACAAGTCGAGTTGCCAGCAGACCAGCTGCATAAATTGCATGTTTATTGCATGCATCAAGTCCATTGGCTATCCCACTTATGAAATATACGACAATGGTATAGTCGAGAACTACTACTACTATACCATCACGGCATATCCCACAAGTGGAGTTGCCAGCAGACCAGCTGCATAAATTGCATGTTTATTGCATGCATCAAGTCCATTGGCTATCCCACTTATGAAATATACTACAATGGTATAGTCGAGAACTACTACTACTATACCATCATGGCATATCCCACAAGTGGAGTTGCCAGCAGACCAGCTGCATAAATTGCATGTTTATTGCATGCATCAAGTCCATTGGCTATCCCACTTATGAAATATACGACAATGGTATAATCGAGAACTACTACTACTATACCATCATGGCATATCCCACAAGTGGAGTTGCCAGCAGACCAGCTGCATAAATTGCATGTTTATTGCATGCATCAAGTCCATTGGCTATCCCACTTATGAAATATACGACAATGGTATAGTCGAGAACTACTACTACTATACCATCACGGCATATCCCACAAGTGGAGTTGCCAGCAGACCAGCTGCATAAAATAAAAAGGCTATCATTTAAACGATCATCATAATATTGATGTTATGTTCAGCAGAAAAATGTATTCTGCCGACAAATATTATCATGTTGATATGCTACTTATGCCCAGCGAGAATATTATATTTCTATTGCAAATAATATGATATTGTAAAACTCTAAATTTAATCGACCAGCAAAATTATTATTTGACCGGCATAATGATTATTTGTCCAGCAAAATAAATGAATGAGCAGCAAACCGTGAGCTAATTTTAATTATATTTGTGAAAGCTAAATTTTTAATCTTGTTCAAATAATAAATCTTTGTATGTAGCATCTTTTTATGTGATTTTATACGTAGCATCTGAATTGACGACACTAGCGTTTTTCGACATTTTAGTTAGATATTTCGTTAATTGTTTTTTTAATATTTTCTGCCGGTCAAATAATAATTCTCCTTCTCAAATAATAATTCTGCTGCTCAAATAACAATTCTGCTGGTCAAATAATTATTTTGTTGTGCGAGTATTTATTAAGCTGTTATTTTTTTTTTAATTTGCCGATATAACCAAGTTTGTTTGTAAAACAAGTGTTGCGTTTATTTTTTATTTATTGCTGATGAAAACATTGTTTGCTGTGCAAATGACTTAAATGCTGATTTTTTCTTGCCAAACGAATGGATTAATAGCCGTAAAAATAATTAGTTCCCAAATAAAAATACAAGTTGTCTTTTCAGTACCAACAAAAAATCAAGACATTCAAGATAGGTGGCAAATCTCATCGCTGTATTGTAAAAGATGTAAAATGTCATTATTTTTTCATACACTTGCATTTTATAGGACACTCAAAAAATTACGGAAAAGAGTGCTCCACGGAACAATGTATAAATATTCGTTGCATATTCAAAAAGAGGTATGTGCGAATATTTCTATTTAGGCATACTCTTTATTCATTAAGGCATGTAAATTATTGTTTGAACTTTTTATTGGCATTTGATATTATTTTTAAAATATTAAATTTTAATATTTGATACTACGAATCACGTTAAAAAATTGTTATAATGTCATAATAAGCAATATAATTATTCTATAAATGTCAAAACATTTATAAATCTACAAACTTCATTTTGAATAATATACAACGACAAAATAGTAAAATACGAGGCATGCCTTTTAAGTTCTGTCGTTTCCATATTTCCCGGCAATTTTGAATTTGGAACTGTTCTATATTCGAATGTGTTTAAATTTTGAATCTCAAAACAGTTGAAAGTATTAGAATAAATGCTATTGTTTAGTCACAGCGTCGACTGGAATCTGTCAGGTTACGTACGAAAATGAATCTTTCTAAGGAAAATGTTCGTGCAATAATTTTCTACAACTTTAGAAGAGGCCTGACACGGCTTCAGTGTTTTGCAGAGCTAACATCTGTGTTCAGTGATGAAGCCCCATGTCTGCGGACTGTCGAACGCTGGTATTTAGAATTCCAGCGTGGACATACTAGTGTTAGTGACAAATCTCGCGAAGGACGCCCAAAATCCGCCTTCACTGAAGATAACATCATTGCTGTGAGACAACTAATTCTCGAAGATCGTCATGTGACGTATCGAGAGATAGAGGCTCTATTAGGCATCTCAGGGACAACCATTCAGAAGATCTTGCATGAAGCGCTTGGTGTGAGAAAGCTAGTTTGCCGTTGGATACCGCATCTGCTTTCCGACGATCACAAGGCGGCCCGCGTCAGATGGTGTAAGAAAACTCTGGAAAGGTTCAACCGAGGAGAGTCAAATCACGTCTACGACATCATCAGTGGTGACGAATCTTGGATCTATGCCTACGATCCTGATTCCAAACAACAATCTACAATCTGGGTCTTTCAAGACGAGCCAAAGCCGACTAGAGTTGTTCGTTCTCGAAGCACTTCAAAGAAGATGGTGGCCACGTTCGTTGAAAAAACCGGCCATGTTGCGACTATTGCACTTGAAGATCGTAGAACGGTTAACGCAGAGTGGTATACCACAGTTTGTTTACCACAAGTCATCGCCGAACTTCGAAAATCTAACTCAAAGCGACGCATCATCCTGCACCACGACAACGCAAGCTCACACAGCGCTCGGCAAACAATTGAGTATTTGAAGCAGGAAAAAGTAGAAATTCTTGACCATCCTCCATACAGTCCTGACCTAAGCCCTAACGATTTCTTTACATTTCCTAAAATTAAGAAAAGTCTTCGTGGTCAAAGGATCCAGTCCGGTGAAGAAGCAGTCGACGCTTTCAAGTCAGCCATTTTGAACACCCCCACTTTAGAGTGGAATAAATGTTATAATAACTGGTTTGAGCGAATGGAAAAGTGTATTAAGCTACGTGGTGAATACTTTGAAAAACAATAAAAAGTACTATAAGGTTCTAGTTGTGTTTTTTTCTTCAAACGACAAAACTTAAAAGGCATGCCTCGTAATAGCGTCCTTCTTCCTCTCCGCTCCCAAAGCTCCCAAAACCGAGTTATTATTAAGCTCTCTAGTCCTTCACCCAATAACACCATCTCTGAAACACTACTTCCACTTTCAACATCTCTATACATACCTACATAATATTTACAACAACAGTTAATGATATAGGTAGGTACTACTAACTAATAATAATAATATGTATAGCATTACCTATACCTACCAACATATGTGTGTGTAGTATAGTGGGTACCTGCTACATTTTATATATTATTATTATTACTTCATGATTATGATCTCACATCAAAGCTTGCCGCCCGTTTGATCTAGAGCCGACTACAATATGTACATATATATAATATAATATAAAACATATTACGTATGTAACATTACTACTACTACCAATTTCTACGTAAAATAATAATAATAATAACATTTATACACATACATAGTATGTGCCTACGTAAATATTTTTGTTGTATTTTTTGATTGATTGTAAGCGTCAACGAATTATTATGATTTTTCGAATGTTTCGTGATTAACACTCTGGAATTCCATATTTATTATTATATTGAAAATAAAAGAAACTTTGTGTTTTCCAGTAAAATAACTTTATTCAGTAAAAACGTTTTCGAAACTACTTGTTCCATCATCAGTAACAATACATCAATAACTTTATTCTGTTAAAACGTTTTCGACACTACTTGTTCCATCATCAGTAACAATACATCACTAACAATACATCAATAACTTTATTTGGTTAATACGTTTTCGGAACTACTTGTTCCATCATCAATAACAATATATTGTTACTGATGTATAGTTACTGATGATGGAAAAAGTAGTTCCGGAAAACGTATTAACCAAATAAAGTTATTGATGTATTGTTAGTGATGTATTGTTACTGATGATGGAACAAGTAGTGTCGAAAAAGTTTTAACGGAATAAAGTTATTTTAGTGGAAAATACAAAGTTTCTTTTATTGTTGAATTATTATAATTGTGTTCCATCGAGAACCCGGCAATGAATAGGTTTCTTTCACTCATACAACCAATAATATTCCGCAAGTGGGGTAGCTAGCGGATTGAGTGATTGTTGTTAATATACTGGGCATCCTCTCCGTGGCAAATTTTTTTTTTAACATTTTAGATTGCTGGCATCTTAACTGAAATCTTTAATTTACCAAATATTTTATAATGCTGGAGTCTCTACAGTTCAGGTATACCATGAGGTATGCCATCCATGTCTTAACTTTTATTGGCACCTAGAGGATGTTTTGCATGCTATTCATGTCTAAGCTTTTATTGGCACCTAGAGGATGTTTTGCATGCTATTCATGTCTAAGCTTTTATTGGCACCTAGGGGATGTTTTGCATGCTATTCATGTCTAAGCTTTTATTGGCACCTAGAGGATGTTTTGCATGCTATTCATGTCTAAGCTTTTATTGGCACCTAGAGGATGTTTTACATATTTATTTTAAGCAGTTGATCCGCTGCGACCCAATTTGTGATAAATGCCGTGAAAAGATGTGGTGATGGATGAACTGTTAATATGAATGATTTCAAAGATTATTCTTGATGCGTTCAGACCAGAATAAGTCTCCCACTTTTCTTTGAAAGGTTCCGAATGTTCTGCAAAAAGCTTGTCCTCTTGGTACCATCAAATACATAAAAATCATTATGGGTCTTCTTGTGTTCGTAGTTTGTAATTATATTATGTTTATTCTGTTTGTTACATCGCTTGATATTCAGAATGTCTTTATTATTATTGGCACAGAGAAAACGACTTGCATAAGATGCAGTTAGTTCACTAACACCCCTCTTGTGGGATAAACCGTAATTTAGTGGTCTCCAACCTTTATGCAACCCGTATTTAAATCATTGAATGGTTAAAATTATTCAGATGTTCGGCAAAATTAGATTTATTACTTTTTAATATGTGACTGGCTAAATGTTCTTTTACCCTTGTTTTAAGAGATCTCCCAGTTTGACCCACATATGAGCTCGAACATTTAATTATTGCAGTTTAATTGATATACTCCGCTTTGATCAAGTGTATCAATACTATCTTCGTTATTAAGTAAAAATGATTTACAAGATTTTTTATTATAAAAAGCTTCGTTTTTGTTACTGTTGTTGAAAATTATTTTATTACTTAAACCTTCAACGAATTATAGTTTACACCACTTTTTCTTTTCTGGTTTAGGTAATTTAACCCGGCGCGATTGATTCTTCAAACAATTGATGATTTTTTCTATTTATAAGTTTGTCGGGATTAATAAATCTAATATTGCCGAATATCTGAATAATACTAACCATTCTTTTGATTTAAATACTTTTTAACCGTTTAATAATTTTCCGCGGCACGCTGAAAGGGAGACGTAGATTGTTTACAATAAAAATGTGAAAGTGTTGACTTTTTCTAAGTCTAGGTTTCCAGGATTCGATAATTTCCCTTACATTCTAAATTCCATAGAGATTTGACTAAATCTCAATTTACATCATTTCCTGTGACGTAGGTATGTACCTAATTATGATTATTGTCTGTAAATTCAATAGATAAATGAAGAAATGAGCCCTCTTTTAATACAAATTCTTGTAAATCACAAAGGCACAGTGCTTTTGAATAAAATGCAATTAGCTTTCATCTTGATAGTGCATCAATTGTCATGTTCTCTCTATCTTGCACAACACAGAAGGTAGGCATATCACAATATGATTTGGGGCGGTACCTAGAATAAAGACCCATGTACCAATCAGACCTTTTTTATTCCATTAATTAATTTAAAACATCACGACATTTCCCACGAGTGAATTTGACAGGAAAGCGCTCGAGTTTTATTAAATAAAATTAGTGGAAAACTAATTGTGTTTATTAAAATTGATATTTTTGTATTATTTATGTTCACATCTTAAATTCAGCGTTGAGGTTTGCCACCCATCCTGAATGTCTTGATTTTATACTGGCACGAAGAGGACAGTTTGTATGTTTCTTACATACAGCTGATCTGCTGGCTACCCCACTTGTGGGATATGCCGTGATGGTATAGTATAGTATTATGTTCACATTTATATATTATGCACATTTTGACTCAATTTTCATTATTTTGTCTCGCTTCTGATACCTCACTGCTTTGTATTCTTTTATGTATTTTTTATGTTGTTCTTCTTTTGTTATGTTATTCTTTTTATCCTGTATAATTATGATGAACTCAAGTGTCCCGTGAGTGACCTATAGGGAATGATTTACAATAAACAATTTATTTTTTTAAATGATGGCAATAATCGTGAATCGTAAAAACTGGACGTAAGATTTAATTATCGAAAACTTTAAGTACCTAACCGTATCCTAAAATGGCACTTTGACTCATGCGCCCTTGCTCTAGATGACTTGTTAATTTTTATAATATACTTTGGCTCTTTGTTATTTTAGCTCTCATTTACTTCCTGAAGGAAGGGAGGGATATTATAAAAGATTTTTCTTAATATTATATTCATCATAATGATAATAAAACGCAAGTAGCTCAATTATTAATTGGTTGGCTCACTTCTTTTAAAAGATAGCAATTGATCATACCTACCTGTAATAAATCTGAAAAAATATTTTACTTTATATTTATACACACTTACCTAGATAGCAGTGGCGTACATTCCATACATGCAAAAAGCACCGCGTGTCTTAATTTTTTTTTTATTATTTTACTTGTTTTGCATGTTTTATTAGTTCTTTATTTATTTGTCACTCGTACATGGCGTGAGCCTTTTACATGTTAAACATATAACAAAGTAAAAAAAAAAACAATTTGACAGACAAAAATAATGAAATGTGAATTGGTATAAATTTATGAAAACAAACATTAAGATGTAACAAAATTGTAGTAAAAAAAATTGAACAAAACAACGATAGTAATAGAATAAAACAATTATATTAAATTATATAGAGATTGGGACAAAAATTTGATAAATAAAAATATTTATTAGTCTTGAAACGAATTAGAATGAAAAAAATTTATATGTTCATATTATTTTTAATTTTTTTTTTTATATTATCTCATACTTTAGTTTGTTTAAATCCACATGTTTATAGCATTGTTGTTGCATTCATTACTTTGTATTACATATTGGTAATGATAGGAGACTTTACTGGTATTTATGACTTTGTATCTCTGTAAAAATGTAATAATGAAAATAAATTTAGTGTCTTGAATCTAATTTACAGTATACACTGGACTTAAAGTGCCTTAACAAAAATGATTGTGAAATATTTTAAGTAAATATACCTACTATACGATCACGGCATATTATCCTGCAGGTGAGGTAGCCAGCACAAGCAAAGACATTTTACGTATTAAATTCAACGGTAAGGTATACCACCCATTGACCCATCCTAGATACCATAATTTTTCGTTGGCATTGGGAGGACAGCTTAGATTTTTATAAAATGCAGCTGGTCTGCTGGTTACCTCACTTGTGGTATATGCCGTGATGCCACAGTAATACTAGTAGTAGTAGTTTTTTTTTATAATTTAACATGTAGATCCACCATGTACCGTCGATCAACAACGTTGACGATATTATAGATGAAAAGCTTTCATATTAATATTAGTAACTTCTTATCATGTGATGGTCTATTAAGGGGCCCCTTTAGCAAAAACGATAAAACATTCATTTTTCAACAAGTTTGGTACACAAACTCTCAAAACTTGTTGACCCTACGAACATTTTGATTTGATAAAATATGAAAACGAATATTAATTACCAATATCAAACTTTAACTTTAAAAAAAAACTCGATTTTAGCTTCATAGTATTCGTTTATAAAAAAGCATATTTCTAAAAATCGAATTCGGGGGTGTGTTTGGTACATAAATACACGAGAATTCTACAAATTTTTATATAGAGGAAGTGCAGCATATTTGGAATACCATTTACATTTTAAGCAATAACATAAAAACAAAAACCATTTTATTAAGAAAAATAGCATTTATTTATCATAAATTTTATACTTGTCGACATAAAATGTGAAAAAAGAAGTTATTTTTATATAAAACAAGTGAAAACGTGAAATAATTGAAAAATGGCAAAAATTGTGTTTTGACATAAGGTGCGGGTAATTTGGAATAGGGTATTCCAAATTACCTGCACCTATTGGAAATTATAAAATAATGTAAAACTTTTTGAATAATATTTACAATAATCACAAATATAGGACCACAAATCATTTCCTACACATGCACAGTGCACCCACATTACACACATTAGGCATTGCACACAATTTTCTTCGCACCTGTTGTCATTGAATTTTCTGTTACAGAAAAAGCACATTGCATCTTCTTCGGATGGTTTCAGGCACTCCTTTTCAAAAGAAACCTCAGACATATCTGAGTCAACATCATTTTTAGAATCAGCAACCAAAGAAAAATCAGAAGATTCAGATTCTGATTTTTTTTATGTTCCTTTTCAATATGGAATAGGTATTCCAAATTATATTCACTGTTGGTATTCCAAATTAGCAACAAGCCATCATTTCATTTAATTTTCCATAAATTGTATATAAATTTATAATAATTTAAAAATAAACATAAGATCATTATCTAATTATGTCATTTAATAATTTTCAGAAACAAAGCAATTTTTAGATACGTTAAGATCGATTTTAGGGAGAATTGAATTCCCAGGAAAAAAGTTTTTGAAAAAGCTTGGAAATATATCCGAGCCGTACGACACAAAATATCAACTAAAAACTTATTTTTGCATGTAAATGGTGTGGATGCTGTTTGTTCTTATAGCTTATTAGAACAAAACATAGATGCACCGAACCATTTTTGAGAAACCTTGGTATTCCAAATTACCTGCAGTATTCCAAATATGCTGCACTTCCTCTACTTATTTTAATATTTAGATAGTTATTACAATTATAAAACAAAAAAAACTATTTTTTTTTTGATAAAATTTGTCATATTTTGAAACCAAAAATCACCACATGAACTCAATTTTTTGTATACTAAAAAAAGTTTTCTAAAATCTATAGTATTTATATGCTTGATAGGGTGAATAAAAAATATATATATTGTACAAATAATTTGTATTTTGATATAACAAAGAGTACCTTAATAATTAATCTCGTCACTCAATATTGTCGTCACTACACAATATTGGTAATAAATATTTGATTTTTTATTTTATCAAATCAATATGTTCGCAAGGGTTAACTAGTTTTGGCAGTTTGTCTATCAAATTTGTTGAAAATATAATATTTTACCGTTTTTGCTATACGGGGCCCTAAAATTGTTGGATGATTTAGACTTTAAACGTCAAAATAAAGAAATTAGATAAATGAGACTTCTTTTCTTCACTCAGGACAATTCATTCCAAGTTTGCTGATTTTCATCTTAATCTTGCAACAGAAATCACCAAAGCAAATACCTCATTGCAACTACAATGTAATAAAGGAAATTTATTATTTGGGTAGGTACTGTATTCGGAATGTTGTTTCTTGTTCTGCGTGTTTGAATCAATGATATTATACTTTAACAAGATCGTGCACTTCCTTGATAAAACGTGCTACCTGACATAGTAATATTGTTTCTTTAATTTACTTGGCACTCTTTATTGAAATATAGATCTTATTCAAGGCCATACTAGATACTTCTAGTATGGCTCTGGATCTTATTGCAATGACACAAAGTTCATTACTGCTTGAATTTGGTCTAAGTGTGTAAAAAGCGCACCATCTTGTTATGCACAATGTCTATGGTTTGGATTTATTATTGAGGTCCGAGTGCACGCTTTCCCGCCGCTCACTTGCGCGGTCGCGTGCGCAATCGTGTTTTTTTACGGATTCCTTTATGCCAATCAGACTTGCCGGCGACATAATGTAAGGTGGGTATTGCTTGCTGCTTCATAGGGTGACCAAATGTCCACAGTTCCATAGATACACAAACCTTGCATTAAAATGTAGTTAACAAAATCAATATAATAAATTAAATAATTTATTTATCTCTCATGATATATAAAAAGAATAACTAAAACTGTAAAATCTACCAAAAATTATACTTGGGTTTTTGTGTAGAACGTGAGCCCAATGACGAGCAGAACACTATATATAGTTTACCATTTTTTTTATTATCTAGAAATTAAATTCACTTGCATATTACATAGCGGTCAGTGGTGGAACTAGACTTTTTATAAATAACCACGCGGTATTTTTTTGCAATTATGGAAGCACACCACTCATAGAGCCAATAATACGTAGCAAGTGGACTAACTACACCTAATAAACGAACAGCTCATTCTCTCCGTACCACTAAACTAAACTATGCATTAATTCATTCATATGATCACGATATTTCCCACAATAATTGGTGTAGGCAAGTCTGCAACACAAAAGTACCGATATGAGCATAATGTATAGGTACTAATTGTGGTGATTGTTGTAAAAATGGGCACTCCTTAAATATGGACCATCAATATATTATTCTGAATCAATACTAATCACTTTTATAAATTCATCTTACAACAAGAGATTCGGGCGAAATACGAAGGTATATTTTTGAACCAACGCTCCTTTAAAACTGATTGATATGAAATTATATTGGTCGCAAAATTTGTTTGGTCTCATTACAAATTTTCCTTTGAATTTTTAATATAATTATATTAAAGGTCGTTGGTAAACAAGAAAACTGATTATATTCTCAACATAATGAAATATTCCCCGGAATAGAATAGTTGTCCCATTCTTTCCTGTATTATTGTGTAGGATGAGGTACTTTTGAGTGATCGCGTGAATTGGTCGCTCACGCGAACTAAATCACGACCTAATATAACATACAGGAGTAGGTACAATAGGTAGTACAAAAAACTTAGTTATTTTTACTAGGAACGGTGTGAATCGTTATAACGAACAGTGTATAGCGCTATTGTGCTATTTTTTGAAAGGATTAACCCCATTTCATACGATAAAACTTTTTTCCGAAAACGATAATATGTCTTCCAACTAACCGGGTTTGTTGGAAGACATCGCATTTTAGCGATAAACTCGCCCTCTGTACATTGAATTTATAATTGTTATTTTTATGCCACTATTTCATTATGTAATATTGTAACCAATGTACAGTGAAGAATAAAATAAATAAATAATAAAATAATACATTTTTATGATTCAATTGAAATCGAGTATATCAAATCCTTTAATCGAATCATTGTATTAAAGCAATAAATCCATAGATAACCGCATTATAGGTTTATATGGACTTTTTTTGGACAAAGTATTTCTCATATTATATTTATTTTTCCATCATTTATGCTCTAAAAGATAGGAAATTTCTCTACGAGTGACATGGGACTATATTACCCATATTTAATTATTAAAATTACAAAACAAGCTAGACATATTACTAAGGTTTCTCTTCATTTGACATTCATCATTTGCATTTTATTTTTATATACTTAGGTGGATTATTTCATTAGTGAAATTTCCGATTTCTACCAAAAGTATTATTAACGAATAATTTAGTCCACAATTTAATCTTTATTATTTACATTACATAATTACACTTTTTATTTCATGAAAGATATGTTTTAATTGGATAAAGTATTCATAATAATAAAAATACAAATGCATTTTACGGCCAATGTTTTTATCAAAATGGCTTCACCGATATTTAATTGTCAATAATACGAGTATTTTATGTATCAATGATACTCGTATTTTGGTACACAAATATTCTATCACGACATTCCCCACAAATGGTGTATCCAGCGGAACAACTGCATGTAATAAACATACCAGCAATCCTCCTTGTGTCAATTAAATTTTAGACATTCCATTAAAAGCCATGAACTAGCATTATATAAAAGGTTTCATTGCAAAAATAGCAGCATATAGTGTCATAAATAACGTTATTAAAAATAGCCGTTACATCCATGTCTAGTTATATAATGTATGAATCTAATCTTCACTCGATAAAGAAGGCGAAGGGATGAAAGAGTATACGTGGAGACGTGTGGATGAGAGGGGGGGAGGGGAGAAGAGATTTTTGATGTCGGCAACATCAAAGACAAACTGTTTGCCTGAGCGGCAATTACAAAGGACCAGATCAAACCAACTACTTGACTGCCGTTTACAGAGGTGGTTCTTACATAGAATACGCCTATTAAAAAATCACACAAAAACATTACTAAGAAAAACTAATTTCTGCACTCTCGGCATTACTAGAATTTTACAAGGGGTTGTAAAATGCCTTGTTTTCCATTATAATGTAACTTTTTTGTTTGTTTGTTTTTTTAATTCTAAGTAACTCTTGCCCTGAAGATGCCGAAAGGCGTAAGCGTTCGGCAATAAGTATAGAAGTATTTATTCATCAAAAAATTACTCAAAGTAAGACAAAAATTACTCATAACGTGTCCCAACTCTCAAATGGAGATGGGTGGGACAGATGGCTTAAAGTCCAGAAGACAATTGGCCAAAGATTCTAACATCTTGGAGACCACGAGCAGCGATAACCAGGAGCGTAAGAAGACCACGGCTATGACATCATTTGACACGTTCGTGTCAACTGGATGCAGATGCCACAGGATCGGATGGCATAGAAAGAAAGGGAAGAGGTCTTAGTCCAGAAGTGGACGGGAATGGGCTGAGAAGAAGAATCTGAATTTTGTATATTTTTGTCATATTCTCCATTTCAGGACAAACAAAATGCAATAATACAACTTAAAGGAGCAAATAATGAAATACGGAAATATGTAATTAGGACTGTCTCAAGACAGATAAACGGCAGCAAAGCAAATTCATCCGTAATCATCGTCATACATACTCATGAAGGCTCTTTTCTTTCTTTTCCTCGAGGCAAGGCAGCCGATACCGTGTGAAATATGCCTATTTGTTGACATGAATACCGGTAGTTACATTAGAGAAAAAAGTGACGCAAAACACAATAAGTACGTGTATCACTATTTTATTAAAATTTAAAAAAAAAACTATAATAGTATGACTCATGAAGGTTAGTCTAATTGCAAAAAAATAATATTGAGCGTTTTAGGCTTTAGCAACATTATTTACTCAACTTAAGACGCACCTGATATATTTCTTCTCAATGATTATTCCATATAGACACAATATTACATTATACTTAAGTTTTTGCGTGCGAGGGAGAGGTGTGATATAAAAATCGTTTTGTTAGACTGCGACACGCAATTCGGAAGTTAATGTATAAATGTCATCTCGCTACTATCGACAATCTGTTTTAAATCATCATTATGAATGGTGTTTATATATAGCTACCTATAATATTAAACATAAATAATGTATTACACAGGTACTACACAGTACACACTCTTTTCTGTAAGTTTTTGAGTGTCCTGTAAAAGGCAGATATTCGTTAAACATCACTTATAAGACATTTAACATTTTCGGTGATGAGATATGCCACCCATTCCAAACATCTCATTTTTTTATGGCACAGCAAGGACGATTTGTATGGTTATTACATGCAGTTAGTCCGCTGGTTACCTCACTTATGGGAAACGCCGTGATGTTTAGTACTAGTATGAGTACCCAACAGATGCGACGTCCTCCAAAGATGAATACTACACATGGTCAGAAGTTTGCAAAATACCTGGCACCAAAAATTTACAACAGATTGTGTGCTATGACAAAGGGGGAACACAGAAAATATATGTTTAAGAAACGGGTATTTCACTGGTTGCTAGATGTGGGAAGAAAGAATGTCGAAGATATGCTGGGCATTTTGAGTTAACAGAATTGATTAGGGTATATGATTGTTCGTGTGGAAGTTTGATCGAGACTGTCCTGGTACTGATATGGTGGATATCTTCAAGGGACACTTGCTGTATGATGTCTTTAAATAAACTTAAAGTTTAAATAAAAATACTGTAGATTATTGTACAGTATGACACAGTCTTTTGACTAGTATACTGTGCGATGTGTTGTATTTAAGAAGGAAAAAAAAAAAGGTACAATGATGATGTGACTAAAAGAAGAAAATAGTTATTACTAGAATATGTACCTTTATTATAATGTTATAATATCCTGTAATTTTTATTTTGATAAATAAACATTTTATTATTTATTATTATTATTAGTAGAAGTGCAGGTAAGTACCATCTTACAGGGATGATGCTCTTTTAGAATATACCGTTCCTACGATTTTTATTTTTTATTTTTATCTTATTAATTGATAAAAAGTACAAAAAAGACAACAACTATAAATATGGTTTACAAAAATAAAAATAAGTCTTTCATAACTCAGCTGCCATCCACTAACATTACCACAGTTAAATCAATTATTTCGAGACTTAATGACACTAAACATGTTCTTTACCATGATGGCATATCTTACCAGTGAGGTAGCGTGCAGCCTATCGACACTCAATAAATAGACATGCAGTCCTCTTCGTGTCATAAAAATAGGATCTTCGCAATGAGTGGCATGCATCCAGCATACCTGCTATTTACAGAACACCGAATACATGCTAATAGAGTGGGAGAGCTATTTCATTCCAGGAACACCATGAGAAGCCACAGCAATGCACGATACTCTTTTACAATACACCGTTCCTGTAACTAGTGTTGTGGAATTCTCAAGAAATAATTTTTAGAGAATTTTCCGATTTTTTTTTATTTTTTATTTAACAGTATAATAATAATAAATACTTTATTCAATCAATCAAAAACAATGTACAAATGTTGAGACAATTTATCACCAATATGGCTACAATTAATTATGAAAACAAAAAAATGTTAGGTACCTACATAGAAAAAAGTGCTAATAACTGATGACAAATCTTGATGTTTGACACCCCACATGCCCATATTTAAGTTAAAAAAAATTGCAGGTACGTACATGGAAAAAAGTGTTAATAACCTCTGATTTGGGCCTTAATCAGCCCCGCAAATTTTTGGATCACTCAGGTTGGCTGCGAAGTGTACTGGGCGAAAGGTCATAATACCACTAAGGAAAATTATGGAGAGAAATTTCTCTTCCATCAGAGGAGAAATTATCGGAGAAATTTCTCGTTCTCGAGAAATTTCTTTGGAGAATTTTCTCTTCTCACATCACTACCTATAACGATGATATTATCAGCAGGGCTACTCTTGACAAAACTAAACACGATTTTAATCTAGTCTTGATCTTGATCATACGACGCACGAAGGGACTATGGTCAAAAACACTGCGCTGCCGCTAACGCGCGATCGGTTTGCGTGTATTTTTGGCCAATAGTCACTTTGTGCGTCGTATGATCAAGATCAAGACTAGATTAAGATCGTGTTTAGTTTTGTCAAGAGTAGCCCTGCAGACCGTTAGGAGTGTTGTAAAAAGCAGGCGTTCGTAAAACCTAACGTAAACGAAAATTAACATCTATAAATTAGCGATGGGGCACGTCACCTGTTATGAGTGTATTTTTTACTGGCACAGAGAGAATAATCTGTATGTTTATTACTTGCAGTTGATCCCCTAGCTACCCCACTTGTGGCATATATCGCGATGGTTAACTACAGAGTGTCATGGAAAGAGGTAATTATTTGTTATGTTTCTAAAAAAGAGATTTTTTAAATCAAAATCTACTATTGTCACGGCATATCCCACAAGTGTGTTAGTCAGCATACCAGCTGCATGTAATAAACATGCAAACTATCCTCTCTGTGCTATTAAAAAAATAAGACATTCAGGAGGAAGGCAAGCCTCATCGCTGAATTTAAGATGTAAATTGTCTGTTCACGTAACAAATTAAAATGAAAGCCTTGTTCCAATCCGGTAATCTATAAAAATAAAATTCACAGCAAGTATTTTTCAATTGAAATAAACGTTTGTATACCTATTTATATTTATTTTATTTTCAATAATACAAAAAGAAAAAAACAAAAACTTAATACATAATTTTGCTTCAGACGTTTTTTGTGTAACATAAAACCGTTTTACGACTTTTTATCTGACCTCTAATAAAAAAGGTACCCTCCTGTGCATCTTTTATTACGAAAAGAAGATAAAAAAGAAACAACACCTCGGCAATAACAAAACGCAGTGCGTAACTGAGGTAGCAATTAAAGGATCGGATCAGGGATCAAAGCGCCCGAAGTGGAACAAAAAAATAAAAAGTATTATGCTATAAATTAATTTTAAATTTGACTTGAATGAAATATTTTATGCAAATTAAGTTCGGTAGCTTTATGGATCAGTAGTTTTGAATTTTATAAATCCTTCTGTTCGTATACTCAGATTTTATGCAACGTAGTTGACTTTTTAACACTCTAAACCAGATAGGAATGAGTTATAAAGACAGAAGAGCAATCTGGAGCCTATACAAGAACGAAATGGCTATAATTAAAAGCGGAGAGAGCTGCGCAGAAGCAAGGGTAGAACAAGGTGTAAGACAGGGATGCTCAATGTCGCCAGCTCTCTTTAACTGCTATATACAGCGAGCCATTGATGAACTGAGAGAAGAAATGAAGAACTAGACAGGAGTAAAAATAAATGGGAAAAAGGTTGACATGATTCGATATGCCGACGATATAGCACTGCTCGCAGACTCCGAGATGGAGCTGAACGAAGCCTTAGGAAAAATGGAAAGTATACTGCCGTCAAAGTAAAACATGAAAATAAATAAAGACAAAACAAAATGTATGGTCGTTGGAAAGGATGAAGCGACTGCGAACATTGCCATAAATGGAGTGAGCATCAAACAAGTAAAAGAGTTCTTGTACTTGGGCAGCAGAATAAACCAGGATGGACGCTCCAAATCAGAAATTGTGAGCAGAATAAACCAGGCGAGAATTGCCTTTAACAAAAAATCTAAAATTTTGGAATCCCCCAATATTGATTTAAGCGTGAGGAAGAATCTCACTAAAGCCCTTGTGTGGAGCATTTTGCTATATGGGTGCGAGACGTGGACCATCAGCAAGAGTGAAAGCGGACGATTAGTGGCATTTGAAATGTGGTGCTATAGACGCATGCTTAAGATTCATTAGTCGGAACACGTTGAAATCGAAGAAGTGTTAACCAGGGTTGGCGAAAAAAGGCAACTCCTCAAAAGAATCTGCCAACAACGAGCTAACTGGATTGGCCACAACATCAGGCACCCAGGACTGCTCATCGCAATCGCAGAGGGTAGGACCGAAGGCACAAATGGCAGAGGCCGACCGAGAGACGCCTATATGGACCAACTGAAGAGGGACATGAGCTGTGGCTCATACATGGAGTTGAAGAGACTGGCTGAGAATAGGGAGGAGTGGAGAAGAAAGTCCAAACTCGTTGCAGACCAATCCAATGGATTGTAACTCATTATATATATAGTTGACAAATATTGGAGTGGGGGTGTTCGAGAACACGAACGAGATAAATGTATGCAGAGCAAGAATGAGATGGATGTATGTAGGTATCTTTGATGTTTTCAGATCCATTTATTCTGTTAATATAAATAATTATATGGATGTGATTTTTCTCTTTCTTAGGGAGGTATTGAAAGTTTGCAGTCGTTTGAAAGATTCTTACGAGGCGGATTTGACCTACTGGAGCCCGCCCGTGAGGACAAAATTTTTGTTTGCAAGTGCAGATCAATAGGAGTCCTTACTCCTGATATATTTGAGTGTGTGGTGGATCCTTTCAATATTTATTATTTCTTTAATACATTATTTAGGGGTGAAGTATAAAGAAGAATAGACAAGAGTGGAGATGATATGGGTGGAATTTGGATATTTATAATGTTTTAAACATTATAAATATCCAAATTCCACCCATATCATCTCCACTCTTGTCTATGCTTCTTTATATTACACCCCTGCCCCCGCCCACCACTCCTTCACCTTCACCACAACATTGACTGTCCTTGAAAATAATTTATGTGTAGTAAGGTTACTGATGATGGAACAAGTAGTTCCGAAAACGTTTTAACTGAATAAAGTTATTCTAGTGGAAAGTACAAAGTTTCTTTTATTTTAAATTAATAATAAATATGGAATTCCACAGTGTTAATCACGAAACATTCGAAAAAAACAAAAAAAAAACATTATTTAGGATCAACATCCACGTCCATTTTAAAATTTTATAGTATCAATTTAAAATTGTCGTCAGAAAGATAAAAATCATAATAATACAATATAAAAAAAAAACAATAATAACCAATGTATGTTCAACAGACATTCAACAAACAGTCCAAAAATTTTAAATAATATAAGAGGTGTGTCACGTGTAAAACCTTGTGAACAAATACGTCTTCAGGCCTCTCCTGAAACCGTCGTTCGTAGTCAGCGGCCTGCCTGAGGCCTAGTAGAGACAAACTATTCCAGAGTTTGGGACGGGCATAATTAATGACACTGTATATTGATTCACAGTAAAAAATGGAAAAACAAATAAATAGATGTCTAAGTTGTGAAAATTGTTAACACCTACCTTTATCAGGACATATTTTCTAAAACTGTTTGACATCACGCGAGACTTTGGGTTTAAGAAACCGCGGCTATAAAATAGATTAATAATATGTAATATAAATTATTGTTATGATTGTACCTAATACATTGTGTATGTTGTATAATATAATATAGGTAAATGAGCACATATTTAGTAGTTACCTGTCGGCTTCCTTTGATGTAATAATATTATGTAGGTAGGTACCAACTATATTATATTATACGGTAGCTCTACTCACAACTTACTAATAATATAGGTAGGTATGTAGTTATTGTAGTAAAGCCCTTCTTACATTTTAGACTCGTGCGGGATACTCGTCTGATACATTCCAAATTCGTAGCAATGTATCCAAATCACTGCTTTGGCACTCCCGATCCAATTTTTTTTAACTAAGTATGCAAATAAATCGTTATTTTTTTTTTATTTTAACAGATAATTTATTTAAGATAATAACAGATAATAACAGATAATTTATAATTTATATTTTAACAGCTTTAACAATGAACAATACAATAATAAACATTTAATAATTTACATCGCCAATTAATGTATCTTAACTATGGACAATTTAATACAAAGCACAATATATAAAAAACAATATTATAGAAAGAAGAAGAGAAAGGAAGAAAGGAAGAGAGAAGGGAATACAACCTAATTCAATGTTCAATGGTGTAAACTTACTATATAGATAGGTATCTATACATACAATGTACTGCATTGCTGTACACATGTACTGCATACTATGACAGAAATTTTTTTAATAATAATATATATAGGCGTTAAATGGTGACAATAATATTATTTTAGTAAAACATTTTAAATTTACAATGTGCCCAATCAACAAGTAGCACTGGATCCAAAAGCCGATAGTTGCACCAGATTGTTTTTAAATTTACTAAAGCTTGTGGCGAATGGATCCAGGCATGGAATGTTTTTACAAGTCCTGTCAAAACTGGTGCAAACCCTATTGATGAATGAATTCAAATGATAATTCGTTCTCGATTGCTCTGTGTAAAAAAGTGTGCAATTGCGATTACTCCTGGTACTGTACTAATTTTGTTGGTGTACAAGCAGTAGAATTCCATTATTGGACTAATGAAAAGCAAACTTCGTTTTCAACTATGGATTTTAACCAAGAGAGTCTTTTGACTGTGTATCTCACGATTAAGACTGACCTTAGAATTCGATAGAAATTCCTCTCAATTAAAATCCATTATGGAAAAATATTTGTTTTAATTTTTTTGACTTTTTGTATACTTATATTATAAATTTATCCACTTAAGATTTCACCTTATTTTTAGAATATTATGATTCTTTGGTGTTTTGTATTTATTGTCTTTTTTGATAATCAAAATCGAACTAAATTACGACATCTTGACATTTGGCAGTTACTTTTCGAAATAAATATAGGTTTTATTTTTGAAATTGCTTAGAAATGGCATCTTGATATCAAGAGAAAATTGCGAATGCCATTTCGTCATTATTTGACTCGAGGTTTCATTTCAGATTTAAAAATATGAAAAGATCCTTTCAAAATCAAACGTGTGCTATGCATAAAACCGCATGATCAATTTTCTCTGGTGATTGCAATCAAATTTGTTTGATCGAAAATTAGTCTTCAACAGGTATCCGACAACTTGACGTTGCTATATTTTATAATGGTAGAAAAGCTATGTAGTAAATAATAATATTATTATCAATATTAAAAATGAAAAGCCACAACAACACCACCTGAGAACATTCAGTATCTTATCCTACCCGGGACTACACGATCTGTATCCTGTAATAATTTTCTACAACCGAACATGTCAAAATAACAAAATTACTAGTACATATATTACAACAGTGAACACTTGTATAAAAAGAAAGGGTAATTAGAATTTATTTGCATCGGTTATTTTCTCATTATAACCGTCATTTCACTACAGCCGATCTTGGTATAAACGAACTGTATTTTATATCATGACGTGGATGGAATGTCCTAAAAAAATGAGATGCTTCGACACGCAAACAGTACTAAATATTGCCTACACTGAGAAAAATACTAGCGAAATTTCACAACGAATCATTGGTACGTACTATCAGATTAAGACCAGAGATCGTACAAACGATTCATTAGTACGAAACTATAATATTAACTCTTCGCAAACAAGTTGTTGGTAAATTTACCAATGATTTGTTTGCGAAGAGTTAATATTATAGATTTATACCAATGAATCGTTTGTACGATCTCTGGTCCTAATCTGATAGTACCGTACCAATGATTCGTTTTGAGTATTTTTCTCAGTGAGGAAATAAAAAGCAGTATTTTTATATTTGATGGAAACTTTTTATTTTTGACATTATTTATTATAGGTACCTACTTCCTTTAAAGCCATCTCAAGTCTCCCAAGACTATTTTGATAGATCCGCCAATTTCATTTGACATATTATACAATTCAGCGATGAGGCAAGCCATCCATCTTGAATATATTTTTTGATTGGTACGGATTGGGTAATCTGCTTGTTTATTACATATTCCTACTTAGCACGCTGGCTACCCTATTTGTGGAATATTCCATGATGTTAAACTAGTACCTAGTAGTAGTAGTAGTAGTTCAAATTATTTTCATAAAAATATAGGTAAAAAAATACTTATTCACATTTTCTGAATGGCTGGGACATGTTTTGAGAATATTCAGTGGCGAAGTACTAAAAAATATGTATAGGTACACGCTGAATTATGAAAGATATTATGGTTTAATGTAGGTATTCATTTCGAAATTTGAGTTTAAAGCGACGACGTTGAGTAAAACATAAAGAGTCACATTACTTAAAATTGAGTCATAACGAAGATAACAGGAGTAATGTGGATATGGAGCAAATCATATAACTCCATTACAGTGGTTCTCAAATTGTAGATGTATACCTATTCGTTAAGTAGCATTCACATTGCTTCACTTTGGATGATCATCCAGAGTGTCAGGGTCAAACCTGAGGCCTGAGTCAATAACACATTTTCACGTTACGTTTTCGTTCCGTTAACGTTCGAGTATAGACGAAGTTGCAAACAAGTGTCAATTTCGTTGCTAAGATACACAATAGTTACGAAAATTAACACTTTGGCGCAACATCGTCTGCATTTGAACGCTAACGGAACGAAAACGTAACGTGAAAATGTGTTGTTGACTCAGGCCTCTGTTCATCGAAAGTGAACACGTCTGTTCACACTTGTTCATCCTATGCTTTCACTGCGATGTCAACACTCTCAGTCATGTTGTATGTAGTTTAACATATTTTCGTACAAAAATAATTAAACAAATTCAAAAATGAAAAATAACACATAAAATAAACTAATATAGCTCTCGACTGCATAATAATTTTGTACATGATTCTGACATTCAATACAAATTCATAGAGAATAAAACAAATAATAAAATAAAACTTGTTTATGGTCGTTTCAGTGAAAGGACCTTTCATCAAAATTATGACGAGTGGTAATCTCTTTCCTCCGTCATCGCTAGTGATCACTATTGATGAAACGCCCGTTCACACCTATTCATCTTGGAGGATCATCCGGAGTGATCACTGAAAGTGAACAAATGTGAACGACCCTTTAGATACACTTTCCAAGAAGCAAGCACTGTGATATTTACGAATATTTTTTTTTTAAACGTTTGTGAGTCGTAACTAACCCTTTCCAGTTTATTTTCGAGTGTCATTTTTTAGGCAGATGTTAGATAGGTGTTGTTTTGAGGTAGACATTTTCTCTCTTTAATTCAGCGATGATGTATGCCACTAGTCCTGAATGTCTTAATTTTTTAAATTCAACACAGAGAAGATAATCTGTGTAACATCTTAAATTGAGAAATATTTTCTTGTCTTTAGATTTTATTTATTCTTTCGCGAATATATACATTTTATTATGCTGAGAAAATAGTTATTTTGTTATAAATATAATATAAATAAATATACAAAATTTTAGTTTCTTAACTCAGGACAATTCGTCGGTAGCCTGGAGGTAGAGCCTCGGCCTCGTGAACAGGGGGTCCGTGGTTCGATCCCAGGTACCGGCAAACTCCCCTTTCACGACACAAGCTTTTAGCTTACTGTGAAAGGTGTATAAGGTTGTATTTGGGTTTATAACAAAACCCAGATATATCTTTTTAAAAAAAAAAAAAAAAAAAAAAAAAAAAAAAAAAAAAAAAAAAAAAAAAAAAAAAAAAAAAAAATTGTTTTGACTGAAGAGGTTTTTCTTTCTGTGTAGTAGACACATTTGTATGAAACATTAGAAAAATCAAATATTATGTCGTCGGTGATGCATGAACATTTATGAATGAAAATTATTATTAAAAAGACACCATATTCTACTGGAACCATCACAGCCTTAGGCCAATGCGATCCCAGAGAAAACAAATATTTACAATAGTGTTTCCACTTTCCCTACAAATTCACCGTATGTTATGTGGAATATGTCCACATTCTGGAAAATGCTATTTAACAGTCGAATTGCACGATGCTGGTATATAAAAATCTGTACCTGAGAGGCATTTGGTCTTAAGTACTAAAATGTCATTTTCGAATTAAATTTTTTAATCGAAAAAATATCAACATTTTACTAGTAATAAGCTGTATATAGTATACACAGCTTATTACATAGACCCTATAATATAGACCCTAAGCATTTCTGTACTTAAGACACACGACTAATGTGTTATTTTCGCTTTTTTCGTAACTTTGGCATTTTTGTCAAAAATGCACTTAAGTCCTAATGGCTCTCAGGTACAGAAATTAAATTCACTCAGTACCGTCGGATTACTAATTATACCATCCAGCAACATGAAAAAATGTCTCGTATAAAACACACTCTTACGATGCTCCAGCATGTTATATCCAAGACTCCCCATTACAAATGCAAAAAAGGAGTATTATGAATGTTACTCTCATGAACTAGCGATAAAAAAAAAACTTGCACTAGACGTATAATATTCTCGTTCATATAAGGAACAGCTGAAAATTGACGATAGTGTGAAATATTTTAGAATCACTTGAAAAGAATGTCAATAAGACATGGGACAAGGTGATATTGTGAAGCGTGGGAAAGTATATCACATCTCATTTGTCTGGACTGGAGATGCTTAACACATCATAGCCATGGCATATTATATAGCTGCAGCTCTTATCAGGATGGGAAAGTCGCAAGTTACCTCTTCACAAGCATTGGGATTCATTGTAACTTACTCTTATTATATACTTTATGTAATATATAACATACTATCTTAATTATATAATATCTTTCATATAATCTGAAAAGTCAAGCTTCTCATTATTTTTAATCTCACGTGCAGTTAGCAATCCGATGATTATAAATTATGCGCGCAGTCGCTCAAATGTGTGAAGTCATCAGAAACGTTACACAAATCTGGCTACGTTTAACTAAGCCGATTTGCATAATATGCTTCACTTCACGCACTGTATCTAATGGGTAGTATTTTTTTGTCATGCTCAGTCAATTGATGCTCAGAATTTGGCTAGCACTCTATCGGTGCTAGCCAATGTGGAATGAAAGTTGGTGTAATAACAAGGATGAATGTAAATAAGTTAAGATGGTTTGGGCATGTGGAAAGAATGAATGAAGACAGAATGACTAAGTAGATATATTTGGCTGAGAGGAATGGTGCTCGGAGACGTGGACGTCCGAGGATTAAATGGCAAGATCATTTAAATCAAATCCTACAGGACGGTCACGTGTTGAGCACATTGAACAGGAGAGCATGCATGAGGAATTGTATGACAGTGACGGAAGCGAAAGATGTATGCAAGGATAGAAGGAAGTGGCGCTCGATCCTTTCTGCCTACCCCTCGAGGGAAGCGGCGTGATGGTATGTATGTATGTATGTATGTACACTTCACTAACTAACAAGATTTGTTAAAAGATGTAAATGCCATATTATCGTGTTTGTCCAAATTTTCCGAAGTAAGATATCTAAAATTTCGTGAAATCTCCGGGAAAGAATAGATCACCCTCTCTGTAAATTTTCGAGTAGGTATTCTGTTATATGTATGTAGGTATCTTATTTGTATTTTTATGGTTTAATAAATTAAATTTTACATTGTTCCCAAAGGGCTCAAGTCACTAGATAACGGGTGGATAGCCAAAATAAAAAAAAAAAATAAAAAAAAAAAAAAAAAAAAAAAAAAAAAAAAACAAAAAACAGGCGTTCTTCAATTCAGCGATGAGGTATGCCACCCATCAGAATTGTCTTATTTCCTCTTATCATAGGGAGGACTACGTGTGTACCTACTCATTACGTGTATTTAGTCCACTATCTACACCACTTGTGGGAGATTCTGTGATGGTATAGATAGTTAGATTTTGGTACTCATTTTACCTTCATGGGAACTTCTAATTTGTTAAATTCACAATATTCTGGAAAATTTGTAATGAACCTTAATTATTGGTTTGTTCATTTATTTCCTGTCTTGGAACATTAGTATTGAAATTAAAAAAAAATGGAATGGAAGGCGGCAAGATTCAAACCGCAGATGTGAATCATAAAAACAAAGCGTTTGTAATCTAGCTACCGACAATCCTGAATCGATTGATTGTACATGCAATAAAACAAAAGGTTTTATTTTTTGTCATTGTTTATACTTGTAGAGATATTTCCAGGGGTCGATAGATGTGAAATCCTTAAAGTCACATTTTGATTTTCTTAGTAGGAACATGATATTAATTAATAGAAGTTTGTGTATTCTATTCTTTACAAATTGTTAAATTCCTCGATTTTCACAAAAAAAAATATCAATTTCCTCCACAATATTTTCTTCTACTTGTATAAAAAATACACCGTTTCTACGATACTTTTATCAGAGCGTAGGATATCAACATCGTAGGATTCCATATAAATCTCTCAAAATTGAGGTGAAAAAGTATTCAAATAAGCTGGTCGGTTTCCTAATCTTGGATTTCATAATAAAGGTACACGTTTGACTTCGTGATGCTTTTAGATTCATCATCAAAAAATGACACCATTCTGTATCTAAAGGGTTTTGTTTATCTCTGTTAGTATCTAAAGGGTTTTGTTTATCTCTGTATCTAAAGGGTTTAGTTTATCTCTGTATCTAAAGGGTTTTGTTTATCTCTGTATCTAAAGGGTTTTGTTTATCTCTGTATCTAAAGGATTTTGTTTATCTCTGAAGAAAACTTTTAAAGCACAATAATGAGAAGAAAAATCAAATACTTGAACCGCACTATCGTTTGCTCTATTTAAATGTTGAAGTTTTGGTAAAACTTTTCCTTAATATAATTATTATGACGTTATGAAAATATATATCAAGACGATTATCTGTGGAATTTTGGAGTAGAAAATGTCATATCGCAAGTTTTCGTGTGACTTGTGTGACTTGGTGAGAATTCATATAATTTGTCATTCATACAAAATTAATCAAAGAATAAAGTACTCCGTAGAGTCCCCGGTAAAATAGGTCCCTCACTCTTTCCTATAAGTTTTTGAATGTCACGTAAAGTTCATAAAATTTCACGTATAAGATAATTTGCATACCTGCATATCGTCCTAATTTTTTGAATTTTACAATTTTTCTTAACACTCTTATATAATGGTGATGTGCAAAAAAAAATAAACATCTTCAATTTCAGACACTCATCCAAAATGCTGTATTTTTTATTGGCATGGAGAAGACAATCTGCATGTTTATCACTTGCAGTAAGTCTGCTGGCTACGCTACGTGTGAAAAATGCCGTGATGTTATAGCAGTAATAGTAGAATATGAATTTTTCCCGGCATTAGACTTGTTTAAGTTTTTGTGTGACCATGACTGATCATATGGAGACTTATCTGGTTGTATAATGCTGAGAAGTGTGGATGGCAATTCTGCCGCCGCGTAAATTTTTTTTTTAAAGTTTTATGTGTTCAATTGAAGCCTCATTTGCCCACCTCTGACAGATGAATATAGGTAAGTAGATAGATCGCTGTATTGTGGTTCTGTCGGAGCAGATCACACGGTCTCCTTACCTCAGATGGTTTCCGGCATTCCAACAATTCTTATATCACGTTTTGTGTTTTTACAATCTGATATCATAATCATTTCTATTGAAATCTGTTTTACAATCATGATAGATAAATACAATAATAATTAACCGGTGTATCGCATACAATAGACACACATACACAATATCTGAATACTGCAATATTTTTAATTCAATTAAATTTATTGTTTTTCCCTTTGTAAATTATTAATACTTTATTGTTTATTCAATAT
Organism: Athripsodes cinereus; assembly: GCA_947579605.1. Classification (NCBI taxonomy): domain Eukaryota; kingdom Metazoa; phylum Arthropoda; class Insecta; order Trichoptera; family Leptoceridae; genus Athripsodes; species Athripsodes cinereus. The sequence continues at coordinate 24,363,307 of OX388316.1, forward strand.
GATTATCTTCTAACATTTCAACATGTCGGCCATTTTAACTTCTTTATAATTCTTCTCGTTAATCTTAACTTTTTATATATAAATTGATATTCCTCTGAAGCTCCACTGACATTACACATTTTTTATTTTAAAACATACATTTTCAACAACTTGTATTATCTTACATCCCATTTATCCTGTTCAAAAAAAAAATGTTTATTTCACATTGACTAATAATACCTAATTATCAAATTGACATTTTCAAAATGTTTCATCGCTTAAAGCTTAAATCATTGTTAGCTGGAAGAAATCACTTCATAGTGATAATCTCACTACTGCATATTGTCTTAGGGCCGCGATATCCAAATAGAAGTTAACCAGTGGTTAAGTAATCAACTGTTATGAGTTAACTTGTTCATGTTCGGCGTTTGGTGATATCATAAAAATAATTCACAATGGTTACTTAACCAGAGGTTAACTTTCTGTAGTGATGTAAACAGTATTCACATATGGCAATACCTTAGTACAAATCGGTTGAAATTTAATTTTTACGCACTTTTGTCGTATGAGTGGCAACACTAGGGAAGTTATTTGACACTTCACTGGTTGTTTGGAGCCGCCATTTTAAATTTTAACGTGTTGCTCATGTTGACGAGTGTTTTGAAAGTATCAATAATATTGTTCATCGGATGATGTATCAACATTATTATGAAGATAATTATCCAGTTTTGATCAATATATTATATTATTATTATAACACAATATTCTCAAACCAAAATGACAATCTATGTAACTGTCAAATTGATGACATATATAGCACCATCTGCAGACGAAAAAAATATTCATTCTCAAAGTTAACTCGTGGATTCGATAGTTAACTCATGAAAATCGGGTGGTTATAAATAAGCATAACATAACATAACATAACACGTGTAGACAATTCACACAGACCGAGCTAGTCCCAAACTAAGATATGAATCTTGTATTATGGGTACTAACACGGCGATACACATATACAGACCCAGGACAATCTGAAAAAGGTCATTCTTCATTTTGCCCTGGCCGGGAATCGAACCCGGGACCTCGTGACTCAAAGGCAAGTGCGTTAGCCTCCGCGCCACACCGGTCGCCTAAACCACTTGTTATCTCCGTAACAGACATTGGATATCACCATTTCTTGAGTTAACTTATGGTTAACTCTTGACAACAAGTTAACTACTTGGTTAACGTTTTGGATATCGCGGTCCAGTATTTTAAATTTAGTATTGATTTCTTTACACTGTTTTATAATGATGATGTGCAAAAAGAATAAAATAAATAAATAAATAAATATATTTATTTTTCAATTACATTTATTATATTGTGTTGCTTCTATACTTTAAAATGATATTTGTGTACATTATAAAAATTGTGTATAAAAAATTAACATGCAACAAACCCAGGTAGTGAATTGAGAATAAATAAATAAATAATATGTAAATATTCTTTTTTTTTCAAGAATACTACCTTCTGCAGGACATTAAAACTTACGTACATTATTTTTTTCCAAAACTGAATATCAAATAATATATAAATAAACTACGCTTGGCTAAGACATCCACCAACATGCTGGACAAGTTCAATAGGGCAAACAGGTCCTGCTTCTATGACAGGGCTTTTTGCGTCATAGAGCCCATCATCTGGAACCGACTCCCTGAGGACCTTCGTAAAAACCAATCAATTACAACGTTCAGGAGCAAGTTGAAGACATCGCTCTTCCAGATTATATTTTCCAGCGCTCTCGAGATGGATGCTCCATTAAACGTAGGGTTGCCAGATGATAATTTTATAAAGGAGGACAGATGGGTCTAAAAAGGAGGATTTTCAATAAAAAAAAGGACATAAGAAATTAAACGAATTTTTAAAATTATTTTACTTTACTTTAATTATATTTTGCTGAGCTGCCAATTTTGGAAAGAAGTTCTTGGATTTTAACAAATAAATATAAAAATCTTCACATTTCATGTTTTTGAAGTTGTATTGAGTAAGAATCAAAGATTTAACTGACTTCACAAGTCTATTCCGCTCTTCGCTCCACTATTATTAATCAGCGAAAAAACTCTTTCCACATTTGCGTTATGTGCGCTTATACAAAAATAAAACTCGCAGAACCTGATGTTTAGCAAAAAGGAGGACTTACAGTAAGATAGGGAGGACGGGAGGACCAAACATAAAAAAGGAGGACATGTCCTCCTTTTGGATACCATCTGGCAATCCTATTTAAATGGCACAAAATAAATCATTCAACATACATGCATACACAAAGAGAACCGTGTACAGTATTTTGTATTTTTATATTTAAGTAGTTTTTTTATATAACATAACATACATAGACAACTCACACAGATCGAGCTAGTCCCAAACTAAGATGAACCTTGTATTATGGGTACTAACGCGACGATACACACATATACAATGCACTACACACATATACATGTTATGTTTGTATGCATATTAGTTTTAGTATTTTATATGCATCTTTAATTATTTTTATTTTATTTTAGTTTTTGTTTAATACGTTAGTTGGAAGGTATCGTGCTTCTGCGATAAACTCGCCCATTGCAAAAAAAATATTTGTCTAGTTTAAATTCTGCCATGTGTACCTATTTTCTTATGTTGATTTTTTGTGATAAAGATTTTTAATATTTTATTTTTTATTCTTTTTTTGTGCCTTTGATTGTGTGTATCGTCCGTTAAACCAAAAATTTTGAAATTTTCGAATATATTTATATTTAGGTACTTGAGAAAAGAGATAGGAGACTGTTTTAAAGCGATAGAGTGAGAGAGACACTTACTATTTTTACATTCATACTGCTTATAAATAGTGTCGGTGAGATGAAAGGACTGATCAAAGATACAATAACTACCACTAACGCTAACAAGAATTGTAATTACCTTTGTATATAACAAACACATATATGCCAACCAACACACAATAATAATATTATACAAGTACAATCATAGCTGGGCATGAACGGGTTAATTAACTTCCGTTAAAATTTCGCGATTAACTTTTACTACTAGTACTATTATACAGCAGACCAGCTGCATGTAATAATCATGCAAGCTGTCATCTCCGTGCCGACAAAAAATTAAGACATTCAAGATGGGGGCAAACCTCATCGCTGAATTTAAGCTGTAAAATGTTTTTATTTTTTCGAATACCTGCATTTTACAGGACACTAGAAAACTTGAGGAAAATAGTGGGAGACCAATTCTTTGCCAGGTACTCCACGGTACCGAAATAACTTTTAACGTAATCTATTTTTTTTACTATTATACCTTTTACAGGATACTGGCAAACTAGCAGAAAAGACACGGGAACCTATTCTTTGACGTGAAACAAAATATATATTCCAAAGAAAATGTTCCGTGGAGCACCCGGTAATGAATTGGTCTCCCACTTTTTTTCTCAAGTTTCGAGTGTATTTCTGTAAGAAGCAGGTGATCGAAGGTATGAAGACATTTTACATCTTTTATTCAGCAACGAGGTTTACCACACATCCTTAACGTCTTAATTTTTTTTTTCTGTCACAAAGAGGAAACCTTGCATGTTTATTACATGCATCAGGTCTGCTGGCTATCCTATTTGTAGGATAATAATTATGCCGTGATAGTATGGTAGTAGCAATGATGAACTTATTCGTATAGTGTGTCGGCGAACGGCATTATTGAAAGCTATATGAATAGGTATCATTTATACAATATCCAACATCTTATTCACATTCTATAACATCATCAAACTATGTAGAACATGATACCATTCTTTTAAACAACATTCTTTCCACTCATTCATTAATAAATATCAAATTATTCTTTGATCAAAACATATCACCGAGATTATCAAAGGCGATCTATGATAATAATGTAATATAATTTGTGCCTATTATTCTTATTATTTATTTATTTATTTATTTACTAGAATAGTTTTACCTGGCTTGACTCAGGAAATAATCGTTTAATTAATATTTGCATTATAACATACATTATGTTAGTACTTCCTGAGAAATGGCATTTCTTTTTTAAATCTGGCAACACCTTGATGCTTTTTTTGACAGCTGATGTATTATGACGCAGTGAAGATATTAGTGATTTTTTTTCAAACGATAGTCTTGCTTTTACTATTTACAATTAGTGTAATGTTTTTATACAAATACAAATTTTAGACATTTTACAACAAGATTTCAATATAATTTTACATATTCATGTACAGCGTTCTCGAGGTGCTATCGCACAAAGATGGCGCTCTAAATACTCTGCATTATTATTATTATTCATCGTAATATTTATATATTCAATAAATTGAAATAAAAATATAGATATAAATAAAACATGCCGAACAATTTTATAATATTCAGTTCACAGTTCAAACATAAACTATTATACAAGTATTAAACGTACTTTCCTGAAGTCAAACAAGTTTGTTAGTTATAAGATTGTTACAACAATTCAATTTGAAAATAAATTTTTGCTATTGAATAAAAATAAACCGATCATTTTGTATACATAGAAATGACTCCTATTGGTCGGTTGAGTTATAGAGAATATTAAAATACACATAAAGGGATATAGCGGGATTCGTTTCTTATCATCATTTTTTTTTTGTACAAATGGTGAGTGTTTTGAAAGAAACAATTTTCCAAGGTTATAAAATATTTAATTACGAATCTAACGATAATATAGAATTAACCCAATTTTCGTGAAAATGTGTTATAGCGGATTTTGAAACTCAGCGACACATTTACGAACGAGTACAAATAATAAATGTTAGACTCGGATTTATTTTCAAAATACACGATTTACATAGTTGTGATCAATACAATTTTTACGATATGCTATTCTGTTTGATCCATGCGATCCATATTTTATTATAATAATTACAACAACAGGACCGGTTTAACTTGCAAAAGAATTATTATTATCGAGGCTCGTGCCTAAGGCCGTAAATGTTTGAAGAAATGTTTAACACACATTTCGGTATTTAAAATATTTTAATATATCTACATACGTCGTTTATAAATTTTGTTTAAATGTGTATGAGTAAATATTAAAATATGCTAGAGTACCGAAATAAAATTAAACTGTCACTGTTTTCTGAATGAAATTTGTTTATTAATAAAATAATTTAAAAAAACATTTTATGCTTACAATACGATATTCAGTGCTTATGATAATTGAAATCACTTACCGTTTATATACACAATCATGAAATAAATTTGTAGAGATTTTTATATAGGTTAGATTTTAAGAGAATCATTAAAGGCGAAATGAAATTAAGAGTTATATTCGTATACTATACTTTTACACTATACCATCACGGTATATCCCACAAGTGTGGCAACCAGTGAACTAGTTGCATGTAGCAAGCATGCAAGTTATTCCTTCCGTACCAACAAAAATAAAGAGATTCAAGATAAGTGCCAATCCTCATCACTGAATTTAAGATGTTGAATGTCATTATTTTTCGAACACCTGCCTTTACAGGACACTCGAAAACTCAATAACAAAAATATTATCAAAATGACACGACACATAAACCGTTATATTACGAAATCTGCAGAAAAAAATACATTTTACTCCATTTTATTCAGTCTATTTCTATATAATATACTAAATTCTGATAATATTTAATCTTACAGCAAGCATGATTATTAGGTTTATTATATATAAGACATAATGAAGACACGAACGAAATATATTTTTTTTAGAGAATCGTAATATACGAAATAAAATTGAGATTTACATTCACATGCTAATGTTTTTTTTACTCTTTGTTACAGATTTACTTCCTTTGGTTCCTAATATGCAGTGCAACGGCAAAGCACTTGCAGTTGTTGCCAGAAACCTCAACATACAGCCAAAGATTATCAACAATTTCATCATCAGTAACATATCCATCATCAACACTAGAACCAAAAGATTCATCACTATTCACTACAGAAACGGAATCATTGTCAATAGAGGACGTTATAAAATCTTTCATCCCTCTATCCCCTTATAATTTAAGGGGTTCGTTATCAAAGCCAAATAGATTAATAAAACGTTCTTCAAATGTACAAAGTTATGATAGTAATAAAAGAAGTCAATTTGCGGATAATAGTGAAAGAAACATAAAAACAAGTGAAAGAACTTCAAGTGAACAAATAAGTGCAAATGATAATTATTTTAATTTATGTGATAGTGAAATAATAATGAAAAGACATATTAATAATGTTTCAACGAACGGGACACAGAGTAATGAAACTAATGTTGATGATTCGTCTGAAAAAGATGGAGTCAATAATTCTTCTGGAATTGAAAAACCAGAGACGACTGACGAAGATTTAGAAAAGGGTGATGGAGATGCGAATTCTTCATCAACTGTTACGAGCGTAGACTCAAATTCAATCCAGAAGCCTTTGGTTGGAGACGATGCTGTAAGAACGGATGAATCTAGATCTTTGAAAAGAGTGTTTTTGACTAATCACTCGATTGTCTGCAACGATGGATCACCAGCTGGGTAGGTTTATAAAATAATTGATTCTCTTAGTTCTTAATTTTTATTCTCGCAATTACCCAACCTCACCAGAAAAAAAATTATTTACGAAACGTTCCAGCTTTTCGTAAAATCTCCTAAACGTATCATTAGTTTTTTTTAGCCATCTATCCTAGAATTCACTCTTCATGCGGCCAAATTGCATTCTACTATGTACTTAGCTCTATTGCTTTTTAAAAAAATTGACATTTGATTAAATATTTGCTTCTTGCAAGTCAAGGATAAACTTCGTTTACTAATAACAAAATAAGTTTTCGAGTGTCATCTAAAAGGCAGCTATCATCAAAATCATATAAAACATTGACTTCTTCAAATCATCGGTAATAATAATACCGGATTAGTTGTAAGACATCGCATTCTAATAAGCACGCCCTCTGTATACATTGAATTGTATAACTGATATTTTTATGATACTTTGTATCTATTGACTTGAAATATTGTAGAATATTGAAATATTGAAAAGTTGTAGGTAGATTATACAGTGAAGAATAAAATAAAAAAATAAATAAAGTGTGTCACGCATTCTAATACTTTTAGCACCAAAATAACAATCTGTATGTTTTTTTTGCATGCAATTAATTCGCTAGCTTCCCCAATGGGGAACTTTCACAAAAAAAAATTTTCAACCCAAAAAATAGTACAGAAAATTAGAAAAATTACGGTACTTTTTATATTTTTAAGGTTTTTATCACCATTTAAAAAAGCAATTTTCACACTTCGCCGCAAAAAGGTCCACTCGTGGCGGAGCAGTGTTTGACAATATCAGGCGCTACAAACAGTACTAAGAGTGAAAATGTGTGGCAATACAAAATAGCGCCTAGCGACGTCACACCGGACTAATTCAATAACAGAAAATATGGATTTTTAAAATGAAAATAATGAATGAAAAGTTTTATTTTATCGTTTCTTATTAGGATATTCGTGATCAGCGTATATTTATTAATATGAATTGATAACATTTATTCATATTCCTCACACATGCATGTTCCCTATTATGAGAATTCCGTAATTACATAGATAGAGAGATATAAAAATACTATGCAGATGTATTACAATGGAGTTACCCATAGGTGTTCCCTAGTCCTGTCATTTATATGTAGAAGGTACCTACTCGTACTTTGGTAGATATATCTAGTTGCAATTTCCTAGCATTGGTGATGTATGGATGCCATTAAATACCTCCATCTTCCATTATTATTATTTCCCATGAATAGCCGTAGATTAGAGCAAATGTAGTGAACGTCACTTCACAAACCATCACCATCATAATGATTCTCATGTTCTACAACCGTGTAAACACGCTGTTATTACTTCACTTCACTTAGGTACTAGCTTTTAAACCCAACATTGTCTAGAGGAATAATAACTTAGATTCCATGTCTAGTCTTAATCTTACTACTAGTAGTAGTAGTAGTTAATAGTAGTTAATCCGCTGACTACCCCGCTAATGACTTAATGTCGTGATGGTATGAATGAATGATTTTGTTGAAATTTGAGGTTGCATGCAATATTAACAGATACTTATATTAGAAATGTTTTTCACAAAGTTTCATGGAATACTATATCGGCACGGCATATCCTTCAAGTGGGGTAAGCAGCAGAACAGCTGTATGTTCTGCTGGCTACCCCTATAACCTTATCGCTTTTTATGCTTCCAGAGCATTCATCAAGATATACTTTTTCACGATATAAACGCACAAACCCACGAACAATATTAATATAATATGTATGTAATAATTAAACTTGTGGACTATGTAACAGATCTTGATTATGAATAATATGTACCCCTATAATAAATAATTTATGTAATACCTATATATTTTGTATGCATCTAAGCATTACATATTATGTAAATAGGTATGTAGTTCAGTTACATAAAGGTATAAGCACGAATTAACTAGCGTGTACTATTGAACAGGGTGAAAAGTCCCAGCACTATTACTGTAATGTAGACAACTGTACTCGAATTACTGGATAGTTACATTATCCATTTCAGCGTGTTTTCAATAACAGTCACTGATCTAACCTAATCACCATTCAGGAGCACATGGCAAAAACCAACTCCCTCGTGCCTGACATGAAAATATATATTATAATCGATGGTTTTATGTCAAAACTTGTTATCTGCAAATAAGCACATTTTCAGGGGAGCAAAAACGAAGTTTGTTTTTAAAATTTCGAAGTCAAGTTAAAGCAATCTGTAATTCTAAACTGTTTTGATATAACTAACTTTTCCTATACTATCCAGTAATTAGGATTTGATGAAACGAAAATATATAGATACCTACCTTTGGCAACTTATTCTAAAATTTATACAAAATTTACCAAAAATTGCAGATATAAAGTTTAGACCTAATACCATCATTATACGATACGCATATAAATATTGAAGAGCGACCAAGGTCACAGTCGAATATTCTATATTATTTTGTTTTTACGGGTGGGCCATTGAGCAGACCTGAAAATCCATCCAGCCAGCTGAAACCGCCGTCGTGAGAGTATTTTCTACGGCACTCTTCAATGTTCATTTTTTTTAAGATGACAAAGCCCACAAAAAATTGTAACTAAATTAGTCACACATACATCAACAGAATTTAATGTTGCAATGAAGCAAGAGATCCCACCCCGAGGGAGCACTTTAGATTTAGAGCTTCAAACCAAAACTTTCAACTATCTCTGCGTCAATCAAGTAACCTCTTTGCCATAATGTCGTTGTCATAGTTAGAACAGTACCTATATTATGAAAGAATCAGCCAGACCGTCAAAAATCTTGTGGACAAATGAACTCTTAAAATATTGCAGTATTGCATACGTCGAAACTAGATTAAAAACCTAGGAATTGTATGATTTATCGGGGAAATAATTTTGACCAGCTGAAACTTTCGGGGTTATTTCCTTGATGCTTCTAGAGCAAATCTTAAAAAGTCTCAAAAAATCTTATGTGAGCTTCCATTCAAAATGGCAGATCCGGTCAGCCTCATTGCTCCTTGCTAAATGTTCTTCTTCATATCCAAGTAAATATCAAACATAACGTAACAAATTAACATGCATAGACAATACACACATATCTAACATTCTTAATATATTATGAAAAAAACATAATATGTACTCTTTAAATATAAAGACGAATATTTTTCTCGACTGTGATTTCTGTTTGCGTTTTTTCCAAGGCACGCCTAGCTCTCAAAACCCTTGATATTTGCAGATAGTTACATAGGTTTCACACTTTGCTTTTCGCTGAGATGTAGTTAGGTAGGTACTGCTGCGATGCGATATGTCGCGTTGATGTTGAATTACATTTCCAGTGAATATAAATTCACGAACACCTCTGGGAAATGATGCGCTCCTAGTTTATAATGTAACTCTATATTATACACACTAATGCAAAGTTATGCAACTGTACAATAAATAACATTTACACCTAGACACGTACCTACATATATATATGTACATGTATTCTATCACATCGCTTTCCTTGCGAGTTTAGGCCATAAATATTGTGAAGGAAGCAAGATGAGGCAGATAGCAAATGGCACCATCGTGCCTCACAGAGCTTTGTCCCCTTGACTCGACCACTCGAAGACCTTTGCGCTCTTCGGAACTGGCTGTGAATAGACTTACTGAGCCCAATAGAGCCGGTAAGTCAAACTTCTATGAGAGGGCCTTTGGTGTTGTTGGACCGGTTATGTGGAATCGCCTACCGGTACCATTGAGAGTAGATAGTCAGACTGTCACCAGCTTCAGAAGCAAATTAAAAACTGAACTCTTCACTGGCGCCCTTGAGACGGTCTAGAGACTGTTAAACGGCGTCAAAATAAACTCATTCAAAATCATCATCATGATCATCATAGATAAAAAATAAAATTTTCAGTTTGTTTTACAATTAACTAATGTTTTATGAAAATTTAACGCATGAAACTATCATATTGACGGTCGGAGTGGCGCGGAGATAAAGCTCTTGCCTTTGAATCACGAGGTTCTAGGTTCGATTCCCGTCTAAGGCAAAGTGAAGAATGTCTTTTTCAAATTGTCCTGGGTCTGGGCGTTACATGTAAATGTATTCAGTGCATTGTATATATACGTGTATCGTCGCGTTAGTACCCATAATACAAGATTCATCTTAGTTTGGGAGTAACTTGATCTGTGTGAATTGTTTATGCATGTTATGTTATATATTAAGGCTTAGAAAAGACAACGCCACCTTTTTTGATAGTTCCTTAGTCAAAACTTGGATGAATCCATCACGAGATACGCATATTAGATATAGCAAAACAATTCCCACACGTGAAGCTGTCGTTAGAGGTTTATAGTAGTGAATTTCGAAGCCATCAATATGTCAACCGGTTAATTAATTGATCAAAGCACATCTCGCGAATTGGATGGGTTGCGTCCCGTCTGGAGAACTACCAAAAAGGGGACTTGTCTTTTGTTAAATTGAGTTAGAAAATTTTACAAAAATAGGATACTTCAGTAACTATAATTATTATGTACATAGTTCTGTGTTTTGATATCATAAAAATATGAATTTGTTCTTTTTCAGATTCTACCTTCGAAGATCCTTAATTGGCAGTCGTGTATGGGTAGTGTTCTTAGAAGGAGGGTGGTACTGCTATGACAGAGCGTCCTGTAGAGACAGATGGATGAAGCAGAGACATCTTATGACCAGCTTACATTGGCCAGAAACTAGAGATGGTATGACTTTGCATTGAAATTAATTTACTACTATTTTATTTATTTATTCATTCTTTACTGTACATTGATTACAAACAATTACATAAAAGATACCTTGTATACACATTCAAATTAAATACAATCAATATACAGAGGGCGAGTTTATCACAAAGGCGCGATCTCTTGCAACTATCTAGACATTTTATCAAAATCATTGTACCTAATCAATGTTTTTGACTCGGTTAAAGTTTATTTTAAATTTGTATAAATGAAAAATGTGATTGAGGAAATTCGGGTATCCCTAGGCATTTCATTTTTATAGCTACTAATAATTACGAAATTTCTGAACTCTGGTGGGCATATTTGAATAAAATATAAATACAGGAGTATCGGTATTGTAAATCATGGTATCTATAAAATTTCACTTTGCGATCAAAAATTAAAATTCCTTTGAATCGGCATATCAAAATTTGACAGGTTCAAAAATATACATTTGTTCCATAGTTAGGAAATATGATTTTTGGATGAAAACCTAATTGAAACTAATAGAGTCAAATTATTGAAACTATTTTGAAAAAGCTATTAAGTTAACCCTTTAAAGTCCATAGGAAATATAGGTATGTCCCAAAGATATAATAACAATTCTCGAGGATATACATTGATATTTTATTTTGGTTGCCTTCTGTTGTTTTATTTTGAAATTGTAATGATAGATGTATGTTTGTAATATTGATTTGTTAATTTTGTGTTTGGTACCTAGGTTTTCTTATGATATTGTACCTATGTAAAATATTGTGTAAAAGGCTAATTTGCCGTAAATAAATAAATAAATATCAAATAATCAATATATAGGTATTTATTTTTGCTGTAATATGAAATTTAATGTTCAGTTCATCATGTTTTTTTACGATCTGGTGATATTTACTGTCTCAAAGTTTTCAAATATTTGCTCAAAGGATGTTGAAATAGATAAATTTTATGATACGTATTGCAATTCACGTAATTTATTTTTAGTAAATGGCATCCTGTCTCCACATCTATCAGAGAATCCTTATTGGCACGAAGCAAACCATGTCTCCGTACCATACTGCAGTAGTGATACCTGGTCTGGGGCTGCAACACCAAATTCTGATCCAGAATCGTACAAGTTTATGGGAAAACTCATTGTTAACCAGGTAAATATGTTTAATTGTTTGTTTGGAAGTGTCATCAAATAAAGACAAAACTAAGAACAGAGAAGCTTGTGCCCTCAGGAGAAAGGCTAATAAATAAATAAGACATTCAGGATGAGTGGCACACCTCATAGATGAAATGAAAATATTAAATATCTTATCCATATTTGGTTGTTTTAGATAACTATGTTAATATTGTTATATATCAAATAATTATCCTTAGCAGAATTTCTATATCCATTATGAGAAACAATAGTAAGAGAAGAAATAATGAATTTCTAGATGCTTCATTTTTTGCAGAGAAGCTATAAATAACTCAGTTAATGACATTACACAAGTAATTAACGCAAACAATCTATTTTATTAACCAATCTACAAATTATATCATTTTTTTCTGTTCCCTTTGTAGGTTTGTGGATTAGACAGATAAGATTTATTTATTTATAATAGCTTTTGAATTAAATTTACTCAAAATGTGTCCACAATTTAAAATATGGTTTTGATGTTAAATCCTGAAATAAATTTTTGTTCTTCCTTGTAGTAACTAGTTACGCTATTTATTCTTTTTTTTACAACAACAGAACATATAAACACAAGAAGATGTAATCAAATTTCTTTATCAACTCAAGTTTTTATAAATATATTATTTGAATTAAACCATCAACTATCTATCAATTTTCTAGGTGATCAGAGACTTGGTCCCGCTTGGACTGCAGAACTCTTCATGGCTAATATTGGCTGGAAGCAGTGCTGGTGGTACTGGAGTCATGTTAAATTTAGATCCTGTGCAGAGACTGTTGAAGGATGAACTAGGATTGAAGAAGATTGCTGTGAGAGGAATCTCAGACTCGGGATGGTTTTTGGATAGAACTCCTTACAGGTAAATTACCAACAATATTTGTGTTTCAATTGTAAAATACAATTAATGTTATTATATTCAAATGAGTCCTATTTCAAACAAAATTCAAGAAGCCTACCTAGTTCCTTACAAATTAGTTAAATAAATTATTTTTGAATAGTACTTCCATCGGACTTCATTGGTTACGAGTTGAGTTCCAGGAACCTCCAAATATCAGTAAAGTGTAGCAATTGTTCTCATATATGAAAACAATTTACAATAATGTGTAGACAAAAATAATACAGTTGGCTAGAGTAACCAAAAATAAAAATTGAATACCGCTGTGGGTGAATTTCAAGAAATATAACAATTCAATCAGAAACCTCAATTAGAGAACCATGTCTACACAATGCAACATTGTGTAAAATCTAATCGGAAGAAGTGAGAAAGTTGTCCCAACGCTTACGTATTGGCTCTAGGCTGGCTTAAGTGATCACTTTCGGTGACATTGACAACGTTCATCAATTCCACCATTCTCACTGTCACGATTTAAGGTCCACCAATCGAGAGACGCTTTATGCAAACCTTAGAAGCAACCATTTTTTTGGGATCTCATTTTTCAGATCTCAAATGGATCGCGATCTCCCAAAAAAAAAAAATAAGTAAATATTCTAAACATAACAATTCAAATGCGTAAAGATATAAATATTGTTAATCGTCTTCAAAAAGATGTTTAACATTCCAATAACTTTGTATTTATCATTCTAGTCCAAATACATTGCCTGCTGTGGATGCTATCAAGAAAGGATATGAATTATGGCACGGATCCTTGCCCAAGAAATGTGTGGTCCTATATCCTCACGAACCATGGAGATGTTATTTTGGATACAGACTCTATCCAACAATAAAAGGTATTTTTTTTATTAATAAAAATAATCTGCAGTAACAGAAAGATTCGAATCCATGTTCTTGCAATTGAAAGTCTGAGAGATTCTCTCATCAGGCTGACGACTGTTTCAAACTAATTAGTTTACTGATTTATTTATTCGTGTTGAATTATATTGATTATCTTTATTGTTGGCTGATAAATTAAATAGCTGTGTAAGTTGGTTAATTGTTTTACTATGCAAGGTACACAACAAGCATGGAAGGGCCATGCAACAAGTTAAGCTGTCTTTTGGCACCTTTTCTATTTTGACACTTGATTACCATAGACAATACACAATATTACAATAAATCAACAAAGACCATACAACATTTATGTGTTTCAAAAAGATTAAAGGTAATAATATTTTATTATTCCAGCTCCACTATTCGTCTTTCAATGGTTATTTGATGAAGCCCAAATGACAGCTGACAATGTCGGCCCTCCTGTCACTCCCCAACAATGGGATTATATCCACAAAATGGGCAGAGCTCTAAGGGAGAGTTTTGCCAATGTTTCAGCAGTATTCGCACCTTCGTGTGTCTCCCACTCGATACTGACTGAACGAGATTGGCTCCAAGTAAAAATCAATGATGTGTCTGTTGCGCAAGCTCTGAGATGTTGGGAACTCTATACAATGAAGAAGCATTCCAGGTAAATTAGTAATTGCTCTTAAAAATACTTAAGGTGTGAGGTGTAATAATTGATGCAAAATATAACTGTTTAACTATCTATACATAATGAAGTAGGTGGAAGGGCAAAACACCAGACAATCCCGTCTCTAATTATAGCTCCATCGATTATCATCAACATTGCAGCGATGAGGCATGCCACCCATTGTGAATGTTTTAAACTTTTATAAGTACGGACAGAACAATCTGCATGTTTATTACACAGTTAGTCCGCTGGCTACCCCACCACTTATGGGATGTGCCATGATAATTTGGTAGTAGTACTATATACTATTCCTATATTTTTACCCATACATTTCTTTATCATTATTAGCTTAACACATTCAAACCATCCACTCCCAACTTTTGGTGTCGATACCTAAATATAAATACTTAATATAAAATGATAACTTATTAATTTTTTTAGAAAACATTCGCTGCAATCAGCCAGAAGACTGGTGAAGTCCGGTGCAACTGTTATTAGCGAAGGAAGAAAAGATATTATTACACAACCAGGAGAACATCAACATCATCAGAATAGAAGAAGGAAGAGAAAGAAACATTTACATGATGTTATGGAGATAGTCGCTGCAATGATCAATAATGACAGTCATCATAACAAAGGTAAATGTCTAAATTGGACTCTAGTTAAAATCTCTTAAGTTGCAATCTATAATCTGTTGTACTACTACTGTACTATACCCTCACACTGTCTCCCAAGTGGCAGT
Organism: Athripsodes cinereus; assembly: GCA_947579605.1. Taxonomy (NCBI): domain Eukaryota; kingdom Metazoa; phylum Arthropoda; class Insecta; order Trichoptera; family Leptoceridae; genus Athripsodes; species Athripsodes cinereus. The sequence continues at coordinate 24,378,865 of OX388316.1, forward strand.
AGCTGTCTTTACAGCTGGCGAACCAGGCAAGCACCCTGCCCCTCGACAGAGAAGACGGAATGCCAAATATATCTACCCCTACATACTTTATTCCCTTCCTCTAAGTGAGGAGTTTCTTTGAGTTCCTCGGTAGCCTGGAGGTAGAGTCTCGGCCTCATGAACAGGGGGTCCCTGGTTCAGATATATCGTTTAAAAAAAAAAGTGTATTCAATTTCTCATACATGCATGCCAATTTATCTTACTCAATACGTGACTGTTCTTGAGAATTTGATAGACATGATCAAGCCACATATTTCTCAGACGTCCACACTTTCTCACACCTCCTTCAGATAAATATATCCTTTTCATCATTCTTCCATCACTTATTCTCTCCACATATCCAAACCATCGTAACTTGTAGCATACAGTTATTAAAGGATAGGTTGAATAATCTTATTGCACTGATTTATTCATTTATTTGTCCAATAAGATTTACATTATATTTTCTTCTTAGTCAGTTTATGATTATTTATTTTCCTAAACTCAAGGCAAATTAATTTCAATATTCAATTATTATTATAAAAATGTTTCTTATCAACCTACATTACTGTCACCTTTGGAAGTACACTCTAACCTTTGAGCTTATATGATTCTCATGTAGATGTCGCTAATGCGGTAAATGTGGAAAAATAATAAATTATACACTTCTCTCAAATAATAAATTACTATAATATATAATATAATTATATATAATAAATTACACTTCTCTCAAATTCAACCATTTTCTTTAATACTATTCTTCATTGTAGGTACTTATATCGGTTACAATATTAATCATTATACAGTGTTAAAAAATAATCAAATATAAACTCAATGCACAAAGGCGAGCTTATTGTTGTATTTTGATATCTTCTAACTATTTCAGAAATACAACTAAATGATAAATTTAACTTTATCAAAAAATCACCAACCAAACATCTCAAAAACCAATCATAAAATTGTTCATTGTGAATGTTGTTTACTAATGAATAATAATTTACCAAAACAGGTTCACCCTACTGCAGATGATTTTTGCTAAATTAAAATATTTAAATGGTTATGATTTATTAAATTCAATTCAGTAACTTAAATATTTACTTATATGTTTTGCTTTTATTAACAGATATAAGTTCCGAACGTATCATAACTGAACCCGGTCATTCTAACAATCGACAAAGAAATCACAGAAATAGACACAGAAATAATAACAAAAGAAACAATAATCCAGAGGAAAGAAACAGACATAGCCGCAAAAATAACAAAAATAATCAATCTAATAACAATAATGCTCCAAATTGTTTACGACTTCATAAACTCAATATAAACAATCGGAGATATCAAATGAAGTGTGATACAAGTACAAATAATATGAGACGGCATGGGAAAAAGAATAGACTTGGGGGAAAGAGGAACCATCATCGCAACGAAACAACTGACAGAGAAGAAGTCATCCCAAGACACAATAGAATGAGATCAGAGAGACTTCGGATGGAGAGATCTTTGATAAGGTAAATAAAATGTGACAATTTTGTTTCTGACTTAATAAAAATATATAAACCGTTTAAAAAACAAACAAATTAAATATTTTTTACTTTCCCAGGAATTCTGCATCTGGAGGTTGTGAACATCGTCATTTAGAACGTTGCAGTTGGCCCCAATGTAGTCACTCGTGTCCTCGTTTACTGGATCCATACACAGGGGAAGAAGTACAATTCATTGATATGCTAAAAAGCTTTGGACTTAGGATGGATAGTGCAGCACAAGAGTTGGGAGTAGATCTTCACACACTGAATAACATGGATAATGCCGAACTGTTAGATCTGTTGACACAGCAAATCAATTAAAATCGAGTGGAAATAATTGAGGTGATTTTAAATTCGGTGGTCATGTAAATTCCATTTCTTGGTTCTTCTTCTTCAAGTGTCATGTCGGGTCTCCTGGATGTTGACTAAGACATTACACTATATTTTAAACAATCAACAGGAGTACAGTAACCAACTATTTTTGTGAAAAGGGTGTGCTGTTTTCCTGTTGATTATACACTGTACCTGAGAGCCATTTAGTCTTAAGTGCTAAGATGCCATTTTCAAATTCAATTTTTTAATCGTAAAAATCTCAACATTTAACTAGTAATAACATAACATAACATAACATGTATAGACAATTCACACAGACCGAGCTAGTCCCAAACTAAGATATGAATCTTGTATTATGGGTACTAACACGACGATGTTATATAGTTATATAGTAACACGACGACGAGGATATAATAAGATGTATATAGTATATACAGATTATTACATAGACCCTATAGTATAGACCCTAAGTTTTTCTGTACTTAATACTCACAACTTATGTGTTATTTTCGCTTTTTTCGTAGCTTTGGCATTTTTGTCAAAAATGCACTTAAGTCCTAATGGCTCTCAGGTACAGAATATTTTCCATCTAAAATATGATACTTTCTATTTATGGACTATGCCCCAAGAAATCTACTGAAAATCAGTTGAGAACAGAACTCAGAATGTCTGAAGAAATTTTTATCGAATAAAAAATTTGAATATGAAAAATCTATTAAATAATTTATAATGAAAAAACTTTACACACACATCTTATTGTTAAACACATTAAAACTTTAAACACACTTCAATTTTATCAAAATTCGATGAGATTATAATTGTAAAGTATAAAATAGATTTTTGTAGTATTTAATATTATTTCACACGCAAATATTTTTATTAATTTATACGTACAACTCTTACAGGCTGTGTGTATAGATAAAATGGTATTTCATTTTTATTTTTAAATTCAAGAAAAAATAATTGTCAAATACTTGCAAGATCTATTGTCCTTATATCATTTTAAATGGCAATGCAATTAAATTTTTATGTAATTTGAAACAAGGGTTTCTTTCTACTATAGATTATTGATTCCGAAAGAGATGTCTTTCGACTATCAGATTGATAGTGACCTGATCTCTCTCGGAATCAATAATCTATAGTAAAAAGAAACACTTGTTTCAAATTACATAATTATGGAATTCTACTACATGTGCACCGATACAATACATCAATTAAATTTTATTAAATTTCCATTTATATTTAGGAATCCTGGAAAAAGACAGCCTTATTTCAACTTGAAATTAATGTAGGCATTTACATAAAAAATGATTTTATGTGAGAAATTGTATCTAACATTGATTAAAAATTCACAAAAAATTTGGCATAGTGCCGACATAGAAATATATTAAAGAATCATTCTTAAAATAATTCAGTGTGCGAAAGATAAAAAGGGATGAGTGGACACATCTCCAGATCGATTTAAATGCATTGATCACTAAATATCGGTCATATTCGTCGTGAAAACAAAGAATAAATAGATATTTGTACATTAAACACCACATTTCAATATAAAACAATGCTCATATTATACTGCCCTGCAGATTTTGTTTGGACTCTTCTGTTAAGTAGTGTTTTTCGACTCATCCCCTTTTTCTTTTTCGCACATAGAATTATGTGGATATTGTAAGTCGACTGCCCTCATTTTTTTTTTTCAATAATGTGACAACAAATCGAGGTTGAGAGAATAGTGCTTCTGATATTTCGGGAAAACACTTGAATAGTTTATTGAATCTATACCAGTGCAACTTTTTGTAAAACAATGCATACTTAGTATTACAATTATTATATTTTCTTATGTTTATTTATTAAAATCTAGATGTTTAGAATAGGTTACAGTTTTTGCATGCTAGCAATAATTAAATGAAATAGTTTTAATTAGAGATTTAGTATTATAAAACCAAAATACGATTTTTTATTATTAATAAGTATTAATTGATAAACAGTGTATTATAATATTTTATTATTTAAAGTTTTATTTTCTGATAATAAAATCTACCTCAACACTTATTTTGTAAGAATTTTTATTATTAAATAATTATTTTCGATTAATTTGATTCTAAATTATTTATAGTTATTAGCCATTAATATATCGAATATACCTATTATTATGTACAAGAATCTCAAAGTTTTGTAGGGATCAGTCGAACTGTCATTTATTTCAAGTGTTGCCGCTAATTACATGAAAAATTAAAATGTATTCCAAGTAAGTTTATTTGTCGCTATTGTTAATTTTTAGTTCTGGCAACACAAGATAAATAAATGTTCTATATTTTGAATTCAGATTTCTTGATTTTTTTATGCAGGGTTATTTTTATAGCTGATTATTATTTGGTTACAAAATGATTTCCTATATTATGTTTAACTGAACATATAAACCTATTGTGTTTTTAATATTAATTGTGAATACAATGTACCTGATTACTTTTGGTATACTTAGGAGGTAATTTACAATTAGACTTTAAAAGCATTTCACATTTAATAATTTATTTTACATTCTAGATCAATCACAGACTGATTACGAAGTTGTATTTGTATTGTTTCCTTTTTTTATATTGAATTATTATTATTATTTTACATTCTTGTAAGATTATTTTATTGTACTGCTACTCCACAACACATGTTAAAGACATTATTAAATTCACATAAGATGCTCCTAGTACAAATAAAATCAAAATGAAAGTTCAAAAGAAAGGTTATATTTGGGTTTATAACAAAACCCAGATATATCTTTTAAAAAAAAAAATAGTTAATATTTTGGTAAGAAAATAGTTGGTCATATTTTTCATAATTTCAAAACATAATTTACTTGCCCATAATATATTATTATTTTTTTTGGTTCTAATGAGAAATGATACCTAAATTTTAGAGTGACAAATAAACATTTAAGTTGTATGGAGGATGAAAATAACAAACTTTATTAGCATTCAGTTTATTTCACAGATTGTCAGAGTCAGAACTGTTCATCGAAAGTGAACACGTCTATTCACATTTATTCGTTCTATGCTTTCACTGCCATGCCTATAATCACGGTCATGTTGTCTGTGGTTTGACATATTATCATAAAAATTTAATGAAAGAGTCAATAAAAATTAAAATAAATCAATATAATTCTCATAGGTCATCAATATAATCCTATACACACAATAAGGCATTAGCTTTGTTTGAATACTAATTCATAGAGAATAAGACAAATAACAGGAAAGCCTTGTTTATGGTCGTTTCAGTGAAAGGACTTTTCATCAAAATTGTGTCATGTGGCAAATTGTGTGCTACAACTACTATTTTCCCATCATGGCATATCCCACGAGTGGGGTAGCCGCATGCAATAAACATGCAAGGTATCCTATCTGTGCTGACAATAAATTTTGACATTCAGGATGGGTGGCAAACCTCATCACTAAATTGATTTGTAAGAATTGCCATGTATAAATAATATCTAAATGGTTTCATTCATTATCACTGATGATCACTCAGGATGAGACTTTTATTTACACTTGTCAATATGGAGGATCATCCCGAGTGAACATTATATAATAAGTCTGAACAGCCCTTTATTAAATATTTCCTGACATGTGTTGTGGTATAGTATTTAAATTTTCTGTATGGTTTTGTAAATAACTATAATGATTAACTAACTTACGAGATGAATTATAATAAAACATTAAACAAATGATTTTTTTTAAATCAATGGAAATGTATTTTATTACGTTACCCACACCCTAACAAACTTTTTTATTTATTTATTTAATGCGTGGGCTAGGACCCAAAATAAAGTCTCAATATCTTTTATGATCGATCATAAGTAGATGCAGTGTATTACTTTAACAACACATATTTTTTAATAATCATTTTGAATTGTTTTAAAAAACACACTACTCCATCATGCTCAAGAGGACCAAGAGAGCCCAAAAGAGATAAGAATATAATGTGTTGCACAATACCTCCGACATCACGCTCCAAAACTTCTTGTAAGTAGCATCCTTGACACTTGAAGCTGAAACTATTTTTTTTCACATTGACATAACATAATACCAGAACATAGTACAGTCGATTCCGCTTAATTGGGACACATCGGGACTTGGGCATTTTGTCCCAATTATGTGGCTATCCCTATTAAACGAATTTCACATTTTTTTTTAAATTCATTTACTTGGTTTTGATGGTAAACTTAGGCCATTAACCAGTAATACACATAAAATTAAACAATGAATATTTTTTTTCAATAATTTTATTAAACTGTAAATTACATATATAGGTAATATAAATTACAAATATGTAATATAAACTTTTAAGGAAAAAAATATATTCCTAATTAAAATAATAAATGGGTAGGTACATACAATTTAATTCAATGCAAAAATGAGTCAAGTGTAGTCAGTCTTTTGTTTTTGTAACATTTTACTTCTACAAAATCAGCATAGATTAAATTTACTGTCCCAATTAAGCGGAACGTTGTCCTAATTAAACATATAAATTTATAATTGGTTTCTTGGTTTGGTTTCTGTTCTTTGAGATTTGTCCCAAATAAGCGGCTGTCCCAATTAAGCGAAATTGACTGTACTAATTATCTCAGATGTTTATTCAAGGCAGATAAAATTGCTTTGTTTTTAAAACCTTATCAAGTAGGTATAGTCAAATATAATTTGTACATCATTTTCAAAAAGCTAGTAAGGGGTCCCTGAGAATATTATGTACCTACGTTTTATGATTTATGCTATCCTAATCATATTTGTCTAAATCCAATGTACGAAATTTTACGTGCTTACCAAATAAATCATCTGAGATAGAGTTCGTCGGTAGCCTGGAGGTAGAGTCTCGGCCTCGTGAACAAGGGGTCCGTGGTTCTATACCAGATGCCGGCAAACTCCCCTTTCCCGACACAAGCTTTTAGTAGCTTACTGTGAAAGGTGTATCTTTGTATTTGGGTTTATAACATAAACCCAGATACATCTTTTTAAAAATAAAAATAAAAAAACTAAAAAAGAATTGAGGAAATCTAAATGGTTTTGTCGTCTTTTCCAAAATTCGAAATGTACACAATTATATACGAGTTCCGCAACCTCTGAAAACTCGTAAAATTTGATGAATTTGAACTCAAATTCATCAAGTGCAATTAAAAACATTTGTTTTTTGAATCCACATTGAATAATATTAATAAAAAGGCTTGCAATGCATAAGATCGTAGCAATCGGTTGGCAGGGGAAGGCAAATTCGCTGCATGTATTAGGAGAACATAAATAAAAGAGGGTGAATCAGCTTCTGTTGTCCATCAAAGTTTCACACTTATATTGTAGTGAAAATACGTATGACTAGGTACTAACTATATATTGTTTGTCAGTCATTTAAGGTTTATTGCCGGACACAGGCCTCTCAACACATCGTTTTTCAAGACATTCAGCTTCCACTAACCTCCATGTACCTAAAAACAATAGCGAGTTCATTTTTTTTCTTCGTCTTCAAACATCTGTCTACTTCTGAAAGTTCTGAATGTCAGCCTATTTTATATTCCATAATGAGTCCAATATCAAGAGTAATTACCTACCTATTCCAGACGAATGAATGTAAATGCCAGAAACGTCGTAATGTGTTACAAAAAATTGATAAAAACCAAAGACATTATGCATAATGTCTTTGACAAAATCTTATTTATTACGTAGGTATGTATTAGTGATGAAACTGATAATGATTTGGCCGGATAATGAATATTCGGCGATATGGGCGTAGGTTCTAAAGAATAGTATAAAAGTATGTAAAAATAATTCATACGAAAGTCATAAGTACCGTCTCCTCCGACTTATATTGAAGAGCATGATAGAGGAAAGACGGGGAGTTGGCAGAAAGCAGATGTTCTGGATGCGCAACATTAGAGAGTGGACCGGAGTGAGGACGATGGATGACCTGTTCAGGGCAGTTATTGACTCAGGCCTCTGAGGCCTGAGTCAATAACACACTTTCGCGTCACGTTCCCGCTCCGTTAGCGTTCGGGTTCAGACGATGTTGCGCCAAAGTGTTAATTTTCGTAACTATTGTGTATCTTAGCAACGAAATTGAGACTTGCTTGCAACTTCGTCTATACTCGAACGTTAACGGAGCGGGAACGTGACGTGAAAGTGTGTTATTGACTCAGGCCGACAGGGATGTTTACGCCAGAGTGATAGCCAACGTCATTGACCTAATAGACTAGTAAGTGACGCAGTACTAATTTTCTCAGAAGATAGGTATCTTGCATAATAATTAATAATAATATTATGCTGTTTCATAACATTAAGATGCTTATCATCTCTTTCATACTTATGCTTAAGTATTGCACAAACTATAAACCTGATAAGGCCGTAGTTTAAAATGCTTTTAAAATGAGTGGCGTACGTCATCATACCTCATATTGTACATTTGTGATGTTTTATAAATAGGTATCTGCATTTGACAGAGTTGAGAGTACTCAAAATTTTTACATAATTATATTTTTTCTATATGTAGATAATACCTAACCAGCACAATTGAATTTTGAAAATCTTAACATTTGGGTCGGTTGATCCGTAAAGCAAAAAACCCCTTATTTGTACAAGTACACTGTAGTGCAATAAAGTTTATTTCATTTCATATATTAAATAATTCGGATAGGAGCCGAATATACATTTCATCTCTGTAATGTACCTATACATTTTATTCATCACATTATTATAATATTTATTTATACGAAATAAATGATTCATCAGACTTTTAAAGGTGAGTTTAATTGACAAATCATGAAAGAAAAAAGTATTTCAGAGTAGTAAATAAGTAATAATATTGTGTATAAATATTGCACACTAGTTTTACACCCTATATTGCTTACGAACATCTGTGTAATTTGTAATTTTTTTAACATTGGTTTATTTATTTCCAAAAATATTAAAGCTAACGCCTCGCTGGAGTAAAAAGTATGTTCTGAGGTAGTATCCACAATCCACATGTTATTATTAAGATGTTACTTAGTTAGGGTTGACTGGAAGTTAACTGAAGTCCGCCCTTTGGTCCAGATTATTATCATGTGGTGTATTTCTTGTATATTTATTTTGAATTTGGCCAATAAAAAATTATTTATTTATTTAATAACACTTTGGATTATAACCTTTTTTTATTTATTATTTATTCTTTTACGGTGTTAAAATACAAATAATTAAAAATACCATAAAATTAGAATCAGTTACACAAATAAATTGTGCAATATCTTTCAACTAATCCTGGATATAAATCATATCCCATCTATAAAAAATCTTCAAATAAAGTTTTTCTTGATCTGTAATTCGCAAAAATCTTTGATTTTTTTACTTAAGAAAGGAGATAAAGAATTCGGGTACTTTTACATTATCTTTATTTAATAAATAACATACTTGCGCGCATGCAATACTATTATGCGGGAATATGTATTCATCAATCAAACATACACATTTACATATTTACAAACAAACTTAAATATTTACATGACGGTTCTATTGACAAGGTCGACTTGTTTCTTTTTAAAAGCATTTAGGTATGATGTGATGACAGCGATTGTTGTGAAATGCGACGCAATTACAACATTAAAAAATGAATAATAATTTATTTATTTATATATAGTTACCTTTGTATAATATGACTATAATGAATAAATTTTCATGTTGCTCATTATTCATTTCAATTGAAGAATTTAGGTATTGTAAGAAAGTGACGGGGAAAGAAAAAATAAGGTGACCAACCGTCCTCTTTTAGGGAGTAGGACAATCCTTCTTCTGTAGGTTCTGTTAATCCTCGAAAAATGTACTTCTACCTGTCTTCTCTCTCTCTCGATATTTCTTATCTGTTAATCTTTGCATTGAGAGATACTGCGGCGAGAGATATATGCAAATTATTATGTGTATGTTTATTTGAATTAATAAAAATATGGACTTGTTGATCCTATGTTCAATCCAATGCATTCTGACCAATCTCCTTCAGCACCACATCTCAAATGCATGTCTACATTCTTAGTTTGAAAAGTAAACTTGTCATTTTTGAATCTGTCCACTTTCGATCCTAAATCACTCATTTGTAACAGTAACATAATACACAGTACCCTAGTACTGTAGTTACAATATCAGTTACCTTCGTGATTCGATCAGCTCTGTTGATACTTCCGATATCGTGCAAGTAAATTATATTGTATAACATCGCTGTGTATATAGATATCACCTATGCATAATACGAGGTGTGTTCAATTAATAACATGACTTAATTTTTCTCAAAAATATTTATTAATTTATCAATATCTATTTTATTCTCCTCATTAAGGGTTTCCCACCACTTTTCCCTGGGTATTTTAAGAGCTGAGCTCCTATATCATCCAGACGCAATATTTTTTTTCAAAGACAGGGCTCAGGGTTTGCCTGAAGGGTTTCCACTCACAAAAACCTCTCCTAAATTACAACCCTTGATGTCCCTTGGAAGATATACCTACGCACTACTACAATATTCTTACAAATTATGTTCTTTGAGTTGCGTATTGCTACGTACTAAAATTCTCAACACCAGAGACAACACTTTACAACTGCATCTAAGTAATGATGCAATTAAAAATAATAATGTCTATTTACCGATCATATTCATCACTGCCATACATGCAATTTCCTTCTTGTGGAATTGGAAGGAAATAAGGAAACGACAAGAGATAAATGAAAAATTTATCCTCTTCAGATATAATGCACAGATATGATGCACATGTTCCCAAAATTTGTAAACATTATCAGCAATTTTATGTAAATTTGTTATGTAAATATTGGTGAATAAATAAATATTTTACGATAAAAATAGTCACAGTATTTATTGAACAACCCTCGTAGGTATATCACAGCACAATGTATTATTTAATGTCAATCTGATAACAAAATACCTACATACTTTAGAATTTATTTATAGAATTGCATATTATTCCGTTCCTACATTCACTTTTCATATTATTTTACTTGATTTTACTAAAATCTGAACAAAATTCCTCAAGAGACAGATTGGCAATGATTTTTGAAAATAACAGAGAATGTTATGAAGAGAATTAATTTTCCGCAAAGTTTGTAAAATTATATAAATTCGTAATGAAAAGTGATTTGATCGCAAAAGTCAAAATGCATTTTTTATTTTTCAGATAAACTCGTTGATTTTCTTTTCTTAACTTGTTGAATATATAAGTGCCTTCGTAAGTGATTCATAAGTGGATCTTAAAAATATTACCTAATTGGTGACCCCTGCATTGGACAATAATACATATATTTGATAAGAAAATATGGTTTTTCATTGATTGAAGCTTGACTCCTGAATGCAAAACTTCCATTCTGTCAAACTAATATGTATTTGGCAGTATCTACCGACCTAAATATCCCTCTTTCAAAATGCACTGTTCCTATTACAAATTGAAAGTAATGAATCTTGTGGAAAGATGTTACTCGTTTAGTGATAAACTTGCCCTCTGTACATTGAATTGTATGATTGATATTTTATGATACTTTGTATTGATTTGAAATATTGTAACCAATGCAAAGTGAAGAACAAAATAAATAAATAAAATCGCTATGAATGAGGCGACATGCTTATGGCACGTACAGCAGAGAATTGTTGAAGGAAAAAAAAGGTGGGTTTGTCAGAAAACTAACTACATGTAATAAACACTCAAGTCTTCGTCTCCGTGCCAAAAAATATGAAATTCAGGATAGAAGTCATAATATACTCATTACTAAAGGAAGATGATAGAAAAATATGTCTAAAGTAGCATTCACATTGCTTCACTTTGGATCATCCAGAGTGTCTTGTCACACTTGTTCATCCTATGCTTTCACTGCCATTTCAACACTCTCAGTCATGTTGTATGTAGTTTAACATATTTTCGTACAAAAATAATTAAACAAATTCAAAAATGAAAAATAACACATAAAATACATTAATATAGCTCTCGACTGCATAATAATTTTGTACATGATTCTGACATTCAATACAAATTCATAGAGAATAAAACAAATAATAAGATAAAACTTGTTTATGGTCGTTTCAGTGAAAGGACCTTTCATCAAAATTATGACGAGTGGTAATCTCTTTCCTCCGTCATCGCTAGTGATCACTATTGATGAAACGCCCGTTCACACCTGTTCATCTTGGAGGATCATCAGGAGTGATTACTGAAAGTGAACAAATGTGAACGACCCTTTAGGCGTGATGTTAAAGAAGAATAATAGGTGAATATATTATGTCTTATAGTTTTTAAGATTGCTATTTATACTTGTAAGATTTATTTTCTCGAACCTATTTATTTATTTTGCAACAAACAGTTAATTAATACAGTAAAGAAAAACATTACAATATTAAGTTACAAACAACATACACAAAGCAATCTGCATGAATTTGCATATGATTTTATGCAACATTGTCAAACACTTGCAAATTTCCATATAATCTTTAGCAATTATCCAACAATTACGTTATTTTCTCTTTATGAGACTAGATGTTTGATTTGAATACACGTTTGTAGATAGTTTATGAATCAACTGTGATATTGTCGTCAGCCTCAGATATATAGAATCAGTTACATAATTAATTAGCAAGTCGTAAAAGTTGAATACTTAGCCGTTGCACGATTAAAGTCTCTTATGTGCTTATTTCGATCGTCCCCAGCAAAGATTGGTCTTTCATTCTTCTATAAGTTTCATTCACTACGATAACGCATGAAACTATTTCAATTCAATGATTTCATGATTAACAGAAACGAGCTTACTTACTATGTTTTTCAATTATCACTATTAATTTTAATTTTGCGACCAGTTTCGACACGTCATAAGTGTCATTGACGAGCACTTTGAAAACTTATTCGTCTATGAAATTATTATTTTTATTTATTTATTTTATTTATTTAATTTAATACACAACTTATATTTCGATACATTTATATTGATATTTTATTATAGTTAACAATAAACACTTCGTATTCCCCAAACAGCAATGAAATGATTGATATCCTGATATCTGGAAAGGTGATTTTTTCCCGACATTTGACAGTTCGGGGGTTTTTGTAGGATCATGACAGATCTTATAGAGACTTATCTGATTGTACATAAATGCTGATTATTCTGCGGTCGCGCCAGAAAAATACCAAGTATTTTTAACGAACTAGCGCTTGTGTGTATTTTTAAACAACTATACCTACTATACTATACTATACCCTCACGCCGTGTCCCAAGTGGGGTAGGCAGAGAGAACGGAACGCCAAACAGATCTATCTTTACACACTTCCTTCGCTTCCTCCACATTCATACAGTTCCTCATACACGCACGTCGGTTCCTCTTACTCAACACGCGGCCGTCCTTGAGAATTTGATCCACGTGATCAAGCCACGTGGTTCTCGGACGCCCGCGTTTCCTCACACCCTTTCTTTCAGATAAGTATATCCTCTTTGTCATTCTTTCCTCTTTCATTCGTTCCACATGACCAAACCATCTCAATTTATTTACACGCATTCTGTCCACAACAGTCTTCTTGCATCCGCTCATTCTTCTAATATCCTCATTCTTCACTCTATCTCGCAGCGTTTTACCAACTTTTTATCAAATTTTTAAACAAATACTAGACATACCTAATATATGTGTAAATATTCAAAAAAAAATTCAAATAAATTTAAAAACAATTTCATCATATCGTTGTTTTAAACGTGCAACGACAACTTGTCAGAAATAGATACTAGAATACTTTCGTATTTAGCATTACTTAGTATTCATCTATTTTATCAAGCGGCCTAGTTTTTGCTCATTTGTAATAATATTCTATTACATAGACAATAAGAGGATCATTACAGCTGAAAGCCAATGCGATCCCAGAAGATAACATTAAACTTGGTAAATTGAAACAAGTGTTTCTTCCTACTATAAATTATTGATCGCGAGAGAGACGTCTTTCGACTTATCATTATCAATCAGCTGATAAGTCGAAAGACGTCTCTCTCGTACGTATCTCGCGATCAATAATTCATATAGTAGAAAGAAACACTTGTTTCAATTTACATAATTGTGGAATTCTACTTCGTATGCACCGACACAATTGTGAACATTAAATGATTAATTCAGCAAGACATCCAGATGACAAAAAAAAACAAGATTTCTTGTCAATTTCATCCCAAAATATAAATTATTTTCTAATCGGTTGAATTTCATTAACTAAAATTCTTCGTGTGGGTAAGTCCAAGTCAGGCGGTCCAGAAATAAATAAAATGGTTGCTTGACCATCTCAGAAAAAATTGATATTTTGTATGCTATCACCCCAATATGTTGGTAGTTCAAAATGATAATTATTTTAATTTTATTGGTTTTAGTTTTTGTGTGGCGGCCATATTTGTTTTACTAGGCGGAGACATTTTCGCAGTTTAAAGGGTTTGCGAAAACTTAAATATCTCAGGTCCTATTTATTTTATCAACATGAAACTAATGGCAGTTTGTTTATAAAAATATAAGCTTTAAGGTTGTTTACAAACATTTTCACCTAAATATAATTTTAAGGGATGAAATTTCAGTCTACATTCTTAACTCTCTTTTGTAAAAACTCCCATTTTCACGGAAAGATTTTGGACGAAGGGAAAGAGTCCACACATCAAAACTTTTTTTGACAAACAACTAGGTACTAGTTGTATTTGATAAACAAAATTTCAAGTCTGAGACTTGACCCCTCTTTTCAAAAAAAATTTCAAAAATTGGAAATTCTCAAAATTTT
>OX388316.1:24393716-24481725 GCA_947579605.1 Athripsodes cinereus
CGTGTGCCTTCAAGGGTACACTGGTAACGAAAGGGTCAAGATATCAACTAGATTAGATTCTAGATTCAAACCTCATCAAAAATAGCCTTCTTCTGGTTTTATTAACGGCGATTAAAGAGGTGAAAAACCATTGAACCAGCAAAACAGAAACACATAATAATTGAACGTATCAAACGACATAAAAACCTACAGAGAAGAAATAGATCGTAAAATATATTATTTTGACGTAAAAACGTCGCATCGAATTATGTAAGTAGAACAATTACTTTTATTATTGTTATTTAATTCTTATAAACCATAATATCAAAATATCTACATTACATAAAACATTGAAATAATATTATTACTGTAATGAACATGTTTTAGACATAAAGTACCAGCGAATATGTAATATGTACCTACCTAGTTACTACTTTCCTAGATAATTATGGAATAATTATTGTACAATGGAGTCATTTTAATTCAAACCTGCCAATAAAAATTATACATATATCTTCTTCTCCGTGTCCTAATTGGGTCGGGACTCGGGGGCCCATTGTGTCTTGGTACTTCCTCCAGAGATCCCTATCCATCGCTGCTTCCAGGACCTCTGGCCACTCCAAACCAAGTCTTTCAACACACAAGTTCGACATCTGGCCTTGCCATCTTCTTCTAAGGCGGCCCACCGGTCTTCTGCCCTCCCCCACAGCCTCCAAAGATTTAAGTGGTAGTCTGTCTTCTGGGCTGGATCACGTGCTCCACATGCCAGAAGACAGAAAAGGAATAAAAAATTTATACCCGGCAAAGAATTGATCTACCTCTCTTTTCCGTAAATTTTGAGTGTCTTGTAATAGACAGGTGTTTGAAAATATAAATAATTTTACATCATAAATTCAGTGATGAGGTTTGCCACCCATCGTGAATTTCTTATTCTTTTGTTGGCATAGAGAGGTCAGCTTGCATGCTTATTACATACAGCTGATCTCCTGGTTAACCCACTTTTGGGATATACCGTGATGGTATAGTGTAGTCTTCTTGCTTAACATGCAAGCAATTATCTTTTACATGCAAGCTGTCATCTCCGAGCCAACAAAAAAATTCGAAATCGTGAATTCGATGTGAATAATTTATTTAGAATGGTTTACATCCAAAAATGATAACAAAATTATCAATGGCAGTTGTCCAAACATCAACGCACGGTCACATGCAAAATTGTACTATATTAAAAAAAATAAGTTCAAAAATATTTCCAAAAACTGAAGTCGTCACCGAAGGAGAAAAGGTGTTTAAGCAGGTAGAGGATCAAAGAATTATATATGATTCTTTGGAAACAAAAAAGTTTGTACATAATATAGATAAAGTGGAACGAAGATTAGTCTTAGATATTACAGAAATGTATCGATTGCCAACGTTTTATGATAATTCGATAGGTTAATTATATTGGCAAATCATTTGATTAATTATGTTTTGAATAAATATAACTCTATTGCAATTTTGTAAGGTAGAATGTCGCTTGTATATGATATATGCACTCATTGATTCTTGTATGCCAACAAGCTATTGTGACAGTGCTTATTATGTTATTTTCTATGTATAGGACACTTAAATACACACTCGCCATAGTTTCCTGCTTTCCTTTACTTGTTCATAACATCTTTTACCTATATTATTGTAGTTAAGTACATATATTGTTATTATTTTATATTCTAGAACAGGGGTTTCGAAACTACGGCTAACGGGCCAAATTCGACACGCCATTGTCATCAATCCAACCCGTGACAGCTAATGAATTACTGTAATAAATTGAATTAAAAAAACACAGAATGATAATATTTCGATTTTACTTACTTGCTAGGTAAAGCTAAATGACAAGTTGAATACGCAGAAAATTAAACATAAGCATAAAATTAAACACAAATCAACAAGCAGAAATGTCTTATAATGTATGCTTTGTTATTTATTTGTTTATTACTAAAAAAAGTAACATTGTAAAAATAACACACTCATAAATAACTCTGTTGACTTCTGATTTAAATACCTCAGACAGCAATTATATGCTGGTATAAGGGGTCAAAATCAATCACAGATATTCACCAATATATATAAAATGTATACCACTACATCTCAAGCACTTCACAAATTTCTTTTCTTCAGAACACTTTTCTTAAGTTTTTTTTTTGAACGAAATTAAATTATTGACTTCTTTGGCAAAGCATTGTAACTCAACACCGCCTTATAGTAAAAGCTATTTCTTTCTATATTTGTTCAAGGGTTTGCATTTCTTATGTCGTCCCCACTCATTTTGCATCTCTCGTGCACATCTCTATTCAGCACCATCGGTATGTTGGTTTTAATGAGTCCTTTTTTGGCTTTAAATATTGTTTTGGCTCTTATATTCGAGAAATTAGCTGCTACTACTACTATACCATCACGGCATATCCCACAAGTGGGGTAGCCAGTAGACCAACTGCATGTAAGAAACATGCAAACTGTCCTCTTCGTGCCAATATAAAATCAAGACATTCAGGACGGGTGGCAAACCTCATCGCTGAATTTAAGATGTACAATGTCTTAGTTTTTTCGAACACTTGCCTTTTACAGGACACTCGAAAACTTACGGAAAAGAGTGGGAGACCAATTCTTTACCGGGTGCTCCACGGGAAATTAACATTTTCGTAATTTTGGTAGACTTACGAATAGGTATATTGTTCTTTAAAAACACAACAGAAAGTGAAATATACTGTATAATAATCGCACTGTTAAAGACATACATTGTCATTGTTCCGTTCAATAGTCAAACAATTCGACATAATTATTTACATACCATCGACATATTTTCATACATACATACATACCATCACGCCGCTTCCCTCGCGGGGTAGGCGGAAAGGATCGAGCGCCACTTCCTTCTATCCTTGCATACATCTTTCGCTTCCGTCACTGTCATACAATTCCTCATGCATGCTCTCCTGTTCAATGTGCTCAACCCGTGAGCGTCCTGTAGGATTTGATTTAAATGATCTTGCCATTTAATCCTCGGACGTCCACGTCTCCGAGCACCATTCTTCTCAGCCACATATATCTTCTTAGTCATTCTGTCCTCATTCATTCTTTCCACGTGCCCACCCAATTGAAAATAGGCACATTATTTTTTCCCATAACTAAATATTGAATATATAATAGGAACCGTGATTTTTTTACAGTTGTTTATTATGTGTACTACCAATTAAATTTAATTTTTCGAAATTTTTACATGCTAAGTTATGGAACTGAACAGTCGAATTATGATTTTTCGTACTCGGCGACCAGTCTAGAAATTAGAAATAATAAATAGCATGAGAAATTGAAATGGTTTTGTCCTTTGAAACTTTATGGAATGGTAAGTGTGGCCCTAAGGCTGGAAAGTTTGGAGACCCCTGTTCTAGAATATTCCTTCGCATTCTTGATTGCGTAAGAAGTGCAATATGATAATAAGACTATAACGCCTTATTACTCTCTTTAAGTAATTCTATCCGATCACGAGATAGGTATATGTACATAAATATTATTCGATTGAAAAATAACTAAGTTTTTCTACGTAAACTATCTCGAAGTAGAGAATTTTTTTTATTTTTTATTTAACAGTATAATAATAATAAATACTTTATTCAATCAATCAATAACAATGTACAAAAGTTGAGACAATTTATCTGCAATATTTTTTATTTATTTTTATTTATTTTATTTAACAATAATTATACAGATATTACAATACATAGACTATTTGATAAAAACTTAAATCTAAACATCCTCCTTATAGAGACAAGTCTCGTGTAAAGGAGGGTATATGGCTACAATTAATTATGGAAACAAATAAATGTTAAGTACCTACCTATATAGAAAAAAGTGCTAATAACTGATGAAAAATCTTGATGTTTGATACCCCACCCCACATGCCCATATTTAAGTTAAAAAAATTGCAGGTACGTACATGGAAAAAAGTGTTAATAACCTTTGATTTGGGCCTTAATCAGCCCCACAATTTTTTGGATCAATCAGGTTGGCTGCGAAGTGTACTGGGCAAAAGGTCATAATACCACTAAGAAAAATTATGGAGAGAAATTTCTCTTCCATCAGAGGAGAAATTCTCGGAGAAATTTCTCGTTCTCGAGAAATTTCTTTGGAGAATTTTCTCTTCTCACATCACTAGATGTAGGTACATAATTGTTTTAGGAAAAATTCTTTAGAAAGAAAATTTTATATTCATTGTAAATTTTTCCGTCTTAGTCATTTTTTTCCATCAGAGAGTTGAGATCAAAATAATAAAAAGATGATTATATAGGTTTAAAAAATATTCAGAAACGTGTGTGTCAAAATGAATGATCAGTTTCGCAAACTCAAACCTTGCATCATCAGATACTAGATACTCATTGTATTAGCAAATATGGCAGAAATTAAATTAACACATTCGTAAATAATGTTAATCTAGCACTTAAAAATAATTTTATAATCAATAAATACCACAAGTGTCTTAATATTTTTATGCGTTTTCTTGGTTGTTGCGTTTGCATTTTGTAAGATTCATAAACCTAAATAAAGTAACAAAAATAAATCGAAATATAAATACTTACCTTGCCGATGTGAAAAAATAATATCAATTGTATCTAGGGTTGTCAAACCTCCCGGTTTGACCAAGTTTGACCAGGAGTATATAGGTTTAATGGTGCGTATCCGGTCTACGGGGTAATATTGTATTCCTCCTGGTCAGTCGACATGGTGAAGTCGGAAATAATTGTAAAGATTAATTACGATATGAAATGCCACGATTTTTTTCATTTTTGAAAAAACTCGAGCAAATAAAAGTTGCTCAAGTTTTTTCTTTCCCTCGCAAATAAAAAATATGATTTTAAAAAGTAAGCTAGTCCTAGCAACACTGTAAAAGTTGTATTTCAATTTGTATTACTCATTCAATTTAAATTTGGTAAATAAATGATTACTCTAAAAAAATATATATTGTTTAATAAAAAATAGCATTTTCAAGAAATCTCCTGGCCTACTTTTTTTGAAAGGTGGCGTCCATAATTAATTGTATCCATTATTTATATCAATAATATGATACATCTTATCGGAATATAGTATTCATAACACCTTCATTTTAAATTTTTAAATGTTTTAATTTAGGTTATGCAAATACAATACATACAACAACTAAATATTATAATAATAATATTTACCTACAATGAACTACAAAGCAGTATGTAACGTAACTTAATGGTCAGACTTATTACAAAATAGTAATAAAATAACATAACATTGAAGGTAAATTTACCTCTAAACAAGTAAGCGAACAAGATAATAATAATAATATTAATAAGTAGGTACTTTCCTACTTTACGTCTTCATCGCATAAAGAAAAATTATTATTATTTCACATTTTCATTCGGACGGCAACACTGAGTCAAGTGGCACGCGCGCGGAAACGTTCTGAATTTAAAAAAATATACATAGCGCGCGGGAAAAAATTTCCCAACTGTCAAACGAGTGCTTGCAAATACTTCTTTGTTGCGAAAATTTACATGTAAACAAATAAATCAATAATAATACTAATTTATGTTGAATAAGTTGTGTTTTGTGTAATCTTCGTTATCATTGTTTTTAAACAGTATCATCCTTTAGTTTTTTTAAACATTTTTATCAACCGTAAAATACCTGTGTGCCGAAATATTTAGCAATTCAACTTATTTATGTAATTTATAAAATTCCGAAACTTTTTAGTTCTTTTTCCATGAATTTCTTTGCTCAATATTGTTCATAGTTTATAATTTATTGTAAACTTCAAAATATTTATTATTTTTTTATTGCTTGACTGGATTAAATTAATTTTGATTAAAATTTAAACTTAACACAACGCGCAGATGACAAAATCAATCAGGCATCTCGCGAGAACCATATAATTATAAACAATCTAACATTATACAAAATCTAATCGTAGGAAGTGAGAAAGGAGTCCCAATCATTAAAAATCTCTAGACTAGCTTAAGTGATCACTTTCGGTATCCATGGACAACATTCACCAATTCCGCCATTCTCACTGTCACAATATAAGGTCCACCAATCAAGAATTATATAATCCAAACCAATTGATGAATTTTTCACACTTCTGCCGATAAGATTTTGCACAAAGTGACATTGTGTAAGCGTAGTTTTTCAATTGAGATATCCAATTGGTTTTATTTTAAACTATTATGCGTTTCAAATACAAATATACCTATTTAATTGTTTTCTAGAAAATTGTACGATGGTTTTTTCATTAGGTACTAGTTAATTAAAATTCATTCCTCCTTTCATTTGCAATAATATTACAGTGCACATTATGCAACAAACAATGTTATAGTTACGTTGTTTTGTAAACAAACCCATACAATAATAAACATTCAAACAAAACTACAAAAAAAAGGTCACGTGGTCTTTATAATTTTTTTTCTATAGAGTCTCTAGCAAAGGATAGGTGTCCAATCCGTTTCGTAAAAAGCAGCTGGCAGGCATTCATACGTTTGTATAACATCTTCCGTTTAACGCAGAGGTGCATCTTAAAAGTCTTAATAGTTCACTGACAAAGAATGAAATTGGGTTAGTTGGAATAAATCGCGCCTATGCGATAAACTCGCCCTCTGTATATTGATTTATGTGTTTTAAATGTATTTTTTTATCTAAATATGCTTGTAATCAATGTGCAGTAAAGAATAAAAAAAATAAAAACAAAAAGAGAGGTCATCTTGCAAGTTTACTACATACAGTTAGCATGCTGGCTACTTCTCATTTAAGAGATAAAGTAATGTATAGATAGATTGATTGATTGAAATATACAAAAGCAGCAACCAAGTTAATAAGAAAAAGAGATGGAAATAGAATATCATCCCGCAGAGTCCCCGGTAAAAAACAGGTATCCCACTTTTTTTCTGCAAGTTTTTGAATTTTAATGAATGATACGTACTAACGATTGTGTGCAGCTAGTATACATGTAATTAATCTTCACCCATGTGGGCTGCGCCGTATTCTCTACAGTCTTCTACATACTCCAGCGCTGACAACCAGTCCTGTCTTGCCAAATGGGTGTACTCAGTACTGCCTACAGATCCCCTGCACATCTCCACATACACAATCAGGGCTATCTTTTTCCCCATCTCCAGAGCAAGTAGATACCTACAACATCCATATGTTCTGTCCTCACTCTATTTTGCTGTACCCATTCTCGGCAGATTAAAATCAGGCACTTGGATTATGGGGTCCACTACCAGGTGTTTGTGTGCTGTGTCTCCTGTATGTATGTATGATAATTAAACATAAAACAAACTTACTCGAAATGTGGGATATGTCGCACGATGACATAAATAGAATTTCAGGTGCTTTGTCTCAAACAAACAAAGTCGTTGAACAACGTAAAATGTTTTTTTTTTAAACGTAATATATAAAAACATAAATAATACAATTTAATCACTGGATTATATTAATCTAAGCACATTAATAATTAATAATTTATGACACTTAAAGGTATATAATAATTATGTACACCTAACCATACATATTAATTTATTGTGTTAAACAATGACTTTTGTTGTTTTGTTATCAGCTATATCGTAAAACAAATGCATGCAATATTTTCTTTTGTTTTATCGGTCAGTAATAGAAATAGGATAATATGCAACACTGTTTTGTTATAATTATTTTCCTGCTTTTTTGAGCGCAAGATTACCCATGTTTACTTCACTCGCAGATTTTTTACTTACGATTTTTTTTAAATTAAAATCTGTCAAGTCTGTAATAGAAAAATAGGTGCTCCCACTCTTTTCTGTAAGTTTTCGGACATATATTTAAAAACATCGAGAATAATACAACATATTATTCAATTATTCAGCAGTGAGATATGCAATCCATCCTGAATGTCTTGTTTTTTATAACACAAAGAAGACGAGAAGTAAGTATATTGTAACCAGTAAAATTTGTAAATTATCTATTAGTTTTACCACTTACGGGAGAAGGTTTTAATTTATTATAAATTGCTTTATTCTGCAAATTGGGTCTTAATGGCACTCATCCTCAAGTAAACTTGTTTATTTATTATTTACTTATTTTTCCATTGTACCTACTGTACATCGATTACAAACAATTCCATAGAAGGCATATAATTCAAATTAAATAAAATCAATATGCAGATACGCAGAAGGCGAGCCTATCGCAAAGGCGCGATCTCTTCCAACTAACTCAAATAGTCATTAAACACACATTGAAACAATCTCACATTAGATTAACATTAGATTATCTCGCCACTGCACATCATCACATTTTTTCTTGTGTATATTGCTTTATTTATTTGTTATATGAATGATGATGTGCAAGAAGAATAAAATAAATAAATAACAATAGGTACCTTTATCATTTATTTCCCTAAAATTACAAGGTGCTTAAATTTTATTGCATGCGGGTCAAGTTCATATTATGACGAGTGTATTCGTTCGCAATAATCGGCAAGGTTTGATATTATGTGTGTGAACAAAACAATAAATAATCGAAACAACAAAACTAAAACCTACGTATTGAATTGTATTGTTTAATAAATTTTACATTAACAGAGGCGGTCCTATACTTATAAAACCCAAAAAAAAATATCATACATCATCAATATGGTATTTCGTAAGATATTCCCTCTTATAAAACATATTTCATTCAAAGCAATTCTGCTCCTCTTCACGTGATATTTCTAACTTTATTATATTGTTGTCATAAAAACGGTGTATTGTGAAAGAAGGTCGTTAGAGTTGTTAAGAACTCTATGGACAAAAAGCGTTCATATATCTATCTATCTATCTATCTTCGTCAATTATGACATATCCCAAAAGCGTGAAAAACAGTAGAATTTTGCGTGTAATAAATATACAAGCTGTTTTCTTCATGCCAATAAAGCATATAACATTTAAATAGGGAGGTATTAAATTTAAAGGTATTTCATAAAAAAAAATATATTTAAAATACCATGCTTTTAAATTTGTAAAACTTCATAAAACATAACTTCTCGGGCCAACATCCAAATGCTTGCCTCTATAAACACCGCTTCTGTTTATGATACCTTGATCTCTTTTTTTTATTACCCTGAAAATTAAACTTGGCGCAGCAAGGACATTACGGGTGTGGGAAAGACCGTGATGAGATAATTATAAAATAAGGAAAACAACTTTATTAATTACCAACAAATTAATAGAACGTCGCCCAAATCTCCCAATGAAGATTTTCTGACTCTCTTTCCTATAAATTGTGATTTCTTCAATTTCAAGCTATCAACCGATGGTTATTGGCGGAAAGTTGTGATAATACTGTATGTATGGTAAACACAATATTTTTTAATTTATCTGTGTTATTTGTCAGTCTATTAACTAAATTTAAATAAAAAAAAATTAATTCATTATTCGTTACTAACGGGTCGCGCAGAGGTTAACACTCTTGCCTTTGATTCACGAGCTCCCTGGTTCGATTCCTGACCAGGGTAAAATGAAGAATGACCCTCGTATTATTATCCTGGATTATCATGAATCAATATTCGTGATGTTTTACGAACCCCTACCTTTGACATGACACTCAAAAACTTACAGAAAATAGAACATAACTTATTCTTTTCCGGAAACTTGCTAAAAACTTTGTTAACAAACGATTAACAGATTAATGAGTTAATTAAAATTTACATGGAGGTAAATAAACTGTACAAAACAAAACATAATTATTGTTTTATCTAAGATAACATTAAATATAAACAGTATAAAATATTGTGCGTGCAGTGTTGTTAGATTTAGTGTTAATTTAACATTGTAATGTGGTGTGTGCTTGTAAAATAATAGATAAATAAGTAAATAAATTATTATGAGAAGAGTTTTGCTACCTGTGCTGGTGTTGATTGCTTTTGGAGATGGAGCTGAAAAGTCTATACATGGTAGGTATCACATTTTGATTTTTTTTTTGTTTTTTACTTTCATTGGCACGAACATTGACTATTCTTGTAATAAACATCTAAATCACTGGTGACCCCAATTATGAATGGACGAATTGTTTAATATTCCTTTTAAGAACACAATGTGATGGGTATTATCTTATAAATTATCTTATTTGTCGGAGATGTGCGAGATCGAGACCATCAGTGAAAGACGGCTCATGCTTCGCTCAGCACAGGGTGAGGCAAAATGCAGACTAATTGAGCCATCTCGATCTCGCAAAACAGGCTTTGGAGATAGAGCGTTTAGTGTTGCGGGTCCCAGATGTTGGAACAAGCTGCCTCTGTGTCTGCGAGAGGAGGTGAATGGAGAGAGTTTTAAAAGAGGGCTGAAAACACACCTTTTTGCTGGGAGTTTCGGGTGATGGATACTATATACGGCGCCCTTTAGGTCATGTTATGAGTAAACGGCGCTTTACAAATTTTCTTTATAAATATAACATTCTTAATACATCGCGATTTTTTTACTTGTGAAGTCCCCGGCGAAGCATTATTGTTTTGTCAGTGGCACAAATTACTCGAATCGGGCCGTAAATCGGATTGCCGTAACCGATTAATAATAATAATAAGCCTCCCATCCTAAATGTCTTAAATTTTATTGGCATGGAGAGGATGACGTGCATGTTTATTTTATTTTATTTTATTTTATTTTATTTTATTTTATTTTATTTTATTTTATTTTATTTTATTTTATTTTATTTTATTTTATTTTATTTTATTTTATTTTATTTTATTTTATTTTATTTTATTTTATTTTATTTTATTTTATTTTATTTTATTTTATTTTATTTTATTTTATTTTATTTTATTTTATTTTATTTTATTTTATTTTATTTTATTTTATTTTATTTTATTTTATTTTATTTTATTTTATTTTATTTTATTTTATTTTATTTTATTTTTATTTATTGGTAAAAAGCACAAAACAGACAACTATAAATATGGTTTACAAAAATAGAAATAAGTCGTTCATAGCTCAGCTGTCATCCATGTACAAACATGTACCACAGTTAAGTCAATCAATATACACAAGGTAAAATGCTTTTAAATAACATATTTTCGTAGTGGGCATACAATAAATTATAAACTAAAATAATGCAATAAAAACAAAATAGAATAATTTCAATATCATAATATATCATAATTAATAACTAATAATGCAAAATGTAAATAACAAATAGCATTCTATAACACAGTTTTCTATAACAATTTTTCAGTCTTACCGCGACTTAATAAAACAGTTCAGAATACAAACGATAAAATCACTAATTAAGAATATTATTCAATATACAATGGATACTCAAAAAAGTCAAAGAGTTAAAATTACACATAGTTCATTCGCTGACTACAATTCGTAAGTCCCTTTTGCTAAAGGTTCTTTGTCTTTAATGAAACCGGGCGTAAGTAGGTTTACATATATTTTATTTTCATTTACGATTTTTTTTATATATCTTGCAGACTATAAAAAATTTCTTATCAAGTGTGTACAAATTAACGATTGTCACTTATTGATTTACAAGTGATTTAGGAATCAATCATAATGACATTATTATCTAAAACAAAGGAATCAGATACTTAAAATTCTTATCACTAAAAATTATGTACACGCATAAAATTAAGTTGGTATTTGTACTGTCGATGATTTTTGGGCATGACTACGTAACATATCACATCATAATGATTAGATGATCTTAATAAAAAGATGGGCCACAGAATTCATTCTATTCTATTCTATTTTCAAAGGCCATCCACTCGTTTACGAGTGGTCAGGCAGAATTCATTCTTCTTGGATGCTTCTACAAAGCAAATTTTATAAATACGAGTATTATATTAAATTAAAGATTGATTAGTTTTTTCCTAGATCAAAATAGTTAGTCCCGTGGAGTCTTTAGCAAATAATAGGTTTCCCACTCGTTTCTGTAAATTTTCGAGTGTTCCATAAAACTAAGTATACATTTGTAACCCCTTAAGTATAGAATAATTAACTTCTACAATCAGCGTTGAGGCATGCCACCCATCCCGCATATATTTTTTTATATGCACGAAAAAGCAATCCGTATGTTTATTACATGCATTAGTCCGCTGGGTACCCCACTTGCGGATTATGCTGTGATGGTATAATTGTAGTTAATGTATTAATCAAAATAGTTATTTTCATTAATGTTATCACGAACTCCGAAGATCTACAAAAAGATAAGGAATATTCCTTGAGTTGATATAGATCAGTGTTTCCCAGCCTTCTTTATGCCATGCCCCACCGTAACCTTTTCAAGAGTCATATGCCCCAGCAGCCTCTTTTTTAATTAAACAGTTGGTAATTTTTCAATAATATGTGGAAACTCGATGCCCCACCTAGGGAAACATTGATATAGACCAGTGGCGGGACTAGGCTTTTCACATCGGGCATGCTTTGTACAAATATACTATTTTACTCGCAAACGAGTGGACGTCCTTGAGAATAATATAATATAGGTATATATATCGGAGACGGGACTAGGCTTTTCATGTTGGTCTTACATTCGTTATAATAATAAAAAAAAAAAGATATCCAGAATGGTTGACATACCCCTTTGCTGAATTTAAGATATTAAATGGTTTATATTCGATGTCTATTAAAAGACACTTAAAAACTTTAGTGGGAGATCTATTGTTTGCCAAAGACTTCATGGGTCCTTAATATAAATAAATAAAATACAAGAAGTCTGCGATACAAATAAATACTATTTTTTAGTATGTAAGTAACTTTAAAGTTAAATGTCGTAATTTCTATACAATTTATTTTGTCTCGCGCATCCATCATAATATTAATCAATCCTTTATGAAGAACGTTTCAAATCTAAAAACTATTAGCGGTTGCACATAGTATCTACCTTCAAATTATTTTTAACTGCCTAGTACGTTACGCACGACTCACACAATCATCACACAACCAATACAAATAAAAACATACTCATATAGGTACATTATGCACCCAAACGTTCTTCGTGCAAGCTTGCTTATTTTGTCCTTAAGATTGCACACATACAACCAAACATACCCAATAATACACATGTATGGCGCGTCATTGCCTACTACGTATTCACACTAAAATTTAAGTGTGTGTTAGTGAGACAGAGGCTACGTATAAAGCAATAACTTACTATTCCATTAATTTAGCTATCACGGTAAATTATTGGATTTTATTAAAAAAAGTCAATATAACGTATCGATTTTACACGCACTTCAATACAAATAGTACGCGCTTTTGATAAAAACTCTAAAACTTACAAAAATTGTATATTTGCTGCGTATATTTTTGTAAATCATTCTCTTTGCAACGAAATGTTTGGCGGCAAATTCAAACTAGTTTTTGATGATTTCAATATTTTCTTCATAGATTCTATGGGCATGCTGTGCTTTTTTGCATGTATGGCAGGCACGCGACTGATATAGACCCTCTTTTGAACTGAATAAAGTCAAGTAAGCCAGGACAATCCCGAATTTAAATGTTTAGTAGTTTTTTCAGAATATGTTCGATAATAAATTTTCTTTCTCTATCACTCTCGTCTAAATTTATCCATTCTTACGAAATTATGATCTTAACTTAAATTTCATTTTACCATTTCAGCCACTTCTCCTTCTGATTGCGGCTTCATATACTTGTCAATATCATCCCTAACGTCGGACAATCTGTCACATAAGCCTGACATAGACGATAAGTTGGAACTAAACTGGGATCTGAGGAATTGCAATGGTCTCAAAGACGACAATACACCAGATAAGGTATTTTTTTCCTATTCTACTTATCAGATTCAACCAAAACGCACACCTTATATTAAAGAATGCTCTCATCATTTACTCTTGGATATTTCAAGAACGTCAGTATCATCCAGTCAATCTAAATCATTTTTTTAACCAAGAGTGAACTCGAAATTAGCCTTAAAACCTCTCCTCTGCAAAAACTTAGCCAAAGTTACTACATCTTAAAGATTTGTCTCCATGGTTGACTTAATGATGTAGATTGGCAGCAAAACATACATCAGCTGGAGAAGAACAAAACATCTATTTTGCCACTGAATAGGCACCAAGAACAATCCAATATATTTGACGTGGACAGCTTAATACCACTATCACATATTTTAAGTTTGTCTTGCAGAACACTCAATCGCTAATTACCCCAAATAGATTATAACGTTAATTCCCTCCGATTAAGACAATAACAAATAATGTGGGCAGATTTCATATAGAGCTTAAAATCCTCTATGCCTACTTCTCAAGGAACGTGTATATAATAAATAAATGATGTCTCTGTATTGATTGAAGGATTATAATTAGAGTAAAAAAAGTGACATAGATCTCAAGATAAAATAATTTATCTATTTGAAAACGTGCTTACGTTGTTTTACGTAGCTAATTTAAATTTGATAATAACATTACTGATTAAATAAATATGTATTAAAATTTAAATAACAATAAAAGATATGTGAATTTTAATGATTAAATCCTATAACATAAAAAAGTCTTTTGTGAACATAAATAATAGAAGAAATAAATGAAAAATCTAGGATTAATTAAAGATTTTCATAGCACTTGAATTTATCATTGAATCGTTCGTGTTTTTTCTTTACTCAATTTTTTTTTTATTAACCAAAGCATCAATAGTAACCTCAATATTGTTTTTTTATTAACCTGAAAAACATTGAAACCAACAATTAGTGTTTAATATAAATTGATGGAAAAATACTCTATTGGAACTTCAAAAACTCTTTTCTTTACGATTTTTCTTTTCAGGTAGCACTATTCAATGAGAATCCAGAAATAAGTCTTCGCGCCAAGCCTTTGGTAGAAGTGAGGATATCGGATCATATATGGAATTATTATGTGACGAAGATATCGCTCGGAGAATTACCATTGCCTGAAAATTGGACCAGAGAGGTATTAAAATGCTTATCCAAGTTTATTGTTAACTTTTAAAGTGACCAGGAGCCTAACATAGTGTACCTAGTTTTAGTCTTTCACGACACAAGCATATATGCTTGCTGTGAGAGTATATTTAGGTTTGTTACAAACATTCTAATCACATTCACGTCTATTAGAAACATCAAATTATTAAAAACAATTCGTTTAAAAAAGAAAACCTCCCATTTCCCATTATAACACTTCCAATAAGTGGTCAAAATTGGTGACTTCTAGATGGCAATGGCCACAAAATCAACTGGAAAGTTTATAATTGAATTATCTGATAATATTTAAACATAATACAATATGAGGACAGATGAAAAGTCTTATCACTCAATAAATTATGTCTAATGTCTTCAGAGTAAAGATTTGTTTAAAAATGCTTGAATCAAAAACTACGTAACGTAATAGGCTGCTGTCAAAATATATGATAAAAAGAATTGTACAACAAAAAATTTCCTACTTTTGTTCAATCACCACAAAATATATCGTTTTCTAGGCAAGGCACCCTAAAAACCCAGCGGTGCAACCTGCCGGTCCAATATGTCTTCCAGTATGGATTGCCAGCTTCAAAGACAACACTTTACAGAAGGTCAATTGTCTCCAAATGCATCCAACTTGGATGGCTGACATCAGGTTTGTAAACGCAATACTTCATCTTTCTAAAGTTTTTCGACAAAATAACCGAAACCTATTGAATTATAATATAGTACTTGATTAATATTTCACATTTTGAAAATGAGAGGTCGATGAACAACCGAGAGTCAGCTTCAAGGGAAAATTAATCACTGCATTTTTGACCAGGGACATTTGATCACTTAAGGGCCCCGTTTAGCAAAAACGGTAAAATATTCTATTTTCAACAAATTTGATAGAAAAACTGCCAAAACTTGTTGACCCTTGTGAACATATTGATTTGATAAAATTAAAAATCAAATATTTATTACCAATATTAGTTTTTTACTAAAAAATAAATAAATCGCAGACTGACGAGATTTATTTAGGTACTCTTTGTTATATCAAAATACAATTTATTTGTGAAATATATATATTTTTTATTCATCCTATCAAGCATACAAATACTATAGATTTTAGCAAACTTTTTTAGTATACAAAAAAACGAGTTCATGTGGTGATTTTTAGTTTCAAAATATGAAAAATTATATCAAAAAAAATATTTTTTAAGTCGGTCAATATCCATGAAAAATAAAGAAACAAAATAGTTTTTTTGTTCTATAATTGTAATAGCTATCTAAATATTCTCAATATTAAAATGAATATACGAAAATTTGTAGGGTTCTCGTGCATTTATGTACCAAACACCCGAATTCGATTTTTAGAAATAAGGTTTTTCTAAACGAATACTGTGAAGCTAAAATCGAGTTTTTTTTTAAGTTAAAATTTGATATTGGTAATTAGTATTTGTTTTCATATTTTGTCAAATCAAAATGTTCGTAGGGTCAACAAGTTTTGAGAGTTTGTGTACCAAACTTGTTAAAAATTGAATGTTTTATCGTTTTTGCTAAAGGGGCCCCTTAACGTTGCCAAAAGAAATTAAATCATCCCGACAGTTTCATATAAAAAAGGTGGGGTCAAAAAGTGTATCCCAATAGCACCATGATTTGTTCCAATTTAACTTTTATACTTCTAAGCACTAAGACTTCGAATACAAAAAAGTAAATTTTAAGTTAAGACAAAAATTGATATGCTTTCTTAAATTTTCAGGAATCAAATATCTGATACCCCTCTATCAAAACTCCTCATTCCAGGAGCACACAACGCTGGATCGTTCGGATTTAGCTCGAATGTTGGAAGAACTATTTTAAACAGATACGTCTTGTGCCAAGATAGAGATATCTGGACTCAGCTTGTTTCTGGAATACGTTACTTCGACATGAGAATTGCCTACTACGAGACGTTCCAGAGTTTATTCCAGCCAATTAGGAATAAATATACTCAGTAAGTTTTACTATGAAATCTTAAATACTACAAAAACTCTTTCACTACAGTGAATCAATATTTGTCTAGTTCTTTTCGCACTTCTATGCTCCTCTCGGGAGCACAGAATAGAAACCTTAGTCCTCTGTATTTAGAATATTTATATCATCTCTGGGGCAATCGAGTCGCCTCTTCCTGTAACATTTTTGACACTCTGATGCCATTGTTATAGTTATGATATTATATTTGGAAGGGCTGTCATTCAGGCCACCAAAATCAGTGCTTTTAATCAATACCTTAATAGATTAACTACATTCTAAAGCAAACAAAACGTATAGATATCGTAGGATAATTAAATTTACACCTCAGAATAAACAGGGAAAATCGTAAACTTGTTGAAAAACGTAAAAATATTGCCGTTCTACATTCTTTTTTTCAAATTGTACCATAATGCGTCCGAATTTTAAGACAAGTTCTTCACGTGGGTAGGCACCTATGTACGTCGGGTGATTTATTCGGTGCCGTTTAATGGAGCATCCACCTCAAGGGCGACTTCATGATTGAATAATTTGATTTCTATTTATTTAGTGGTTTGATCACGTGAATCATATTCTCAAAGACGGCCGCGTATTGAATAAGAAAAAGAGATGTGGAGGAAGCGAAAGAAGTGTGTAGGGATAGATTATATGACATTTCGTCCTCTCTGCCTACCCCACATGGCATACAACGTCAGGGTATAGTATAATACCGTTCATACAAATATTTTTTTCATCTTTCATTTTTCACACTTACTCAAAATAGCAAGTTTGCAAGACAAACGTTACACATCTTCACATACAAAATAGCAAGTTAGCAAGACAAACGTTACACATCTTCACATACAAAATAGCAAGTTAGCAAGACAAACGTTACACATCTTCACATACAAAATAGCAAGTTAGCAAGACAAACGTTACACATCTTCACATACAAATTTTGCCTCTCAATGATAACTATTTTAAGAGAAATTTACCAGCTGGATCCAATATTAGGTATTACTATTTTCAACAAACACTGTTTTACAATCCGCTATCACTTATCTCTTCTTATTTTTAAACCAGACACTGCTACCATAATATTAAATATTTAAGTTTAAATATATTAAATGTAAAATACACTTTATTGACACATTTTTCAACAATAACAAAAGTACTTTTCAGACAAAATATAATATTAAGCATAGACAATATAAATTTACGTCCAATGTTTCAGATTATGGGTGAATCACAATATGATCAAAGTGACACCTTTATGGCCAGTCATAAAGGACATCAGAAGATTTCTGGATTCAACCACGGATGAGGTGAGCAATTTTAAACAGAACTTTACAATACATAAAACTTGGATCTAAAAAAAGGTTACAAACTTGCAAGCTGTTTGGTTTCGAGTACAAATAATTGCGTTCTCGAAATCAATAATTTGCATTTTGTACGAATGTTTCGTTTAAAAATCTAAGGCTTTTATTTTATTTACTAGCCAAGCAAAACATAGTGTCATTTGGTACATATTATAAATAAAAATATATCAAATCAATATTTGACCAGTGAAGTTTACGAATATTATGTATTAAAAAATCAGCATATTTACAAATCTACAAAAAGAAAGAAAAAAAACAACAGATAGATGTCTTATTTACTGATGCAAGAGCCCATGTGAGCCCAGGAGATGGCGAACCTTTTTTGCCATTATCTGGTAAATTAGTCTAGTAGTCGACATATTACATATGTTCTGAAATTTAAAGCAATACTGAAGTTTTTAAAATCTATAACATTTTCAAGTTCGATTTTTGAAGATTCTAGGACATATTTTTAGCTCCCAACCTATCAAATTAATATAAAATTTCAAAGATGATATTTTATCTTGATATTTTATTATTATTTTCAGATTGTTATCTTCGACATCCACGCTTTACCAGTTGGTTTCTATCAATCGAACACCGCTGTCTTAGAGAGGCACAATGTTCTTCTGGACCTTTTAGAAGAAGAATTCTCCGAGCACATCCTTGACTTTAATAATGAAGTCATGAGATTAAGCAGCAACAAAGCTATCGGAGGACCTACCGTTTCTGATGTCCTGAGAACTGGAAAACGGTTGATCATCAGTTATCCAGATTCTTATGTTTTATCACGTAAGGAATTTATTTTTCTCTTTATATATTGTTACTCCACAGCCCGGTTCCAATCCTGTTGTGTCCTCCTTTTTGAAATTTAAACTCAAGTAAAGCTAATTTGTGATATATTCTTAAACAAAACCGAGGAGATCGTTCAACATCTTATACAACTTTGAAAATTTAGCGATGGGGGAGTAGAAATATAGGGCCGCTGAGATAATCAATACACATTCCACACACGAGGGTATTTTGGCCAGCTAGCTCTTCAGGTTGCCCACTTGGCACCTTCGGTGTGGACAAGATTTGTTAAGTGTAGAATTTCAGATAAATGGAAGTCTCCAAACTTCTGCAGTATCCGGGAAGACGATGAGTCTCCTTCAATGATGATTTTTATGGAGGTCCTCGGGGAGTCGATTCCAGATGACTGATCATACGACACTAAAAGTCCTGTGTTTTGAGAAAGTAGAGTTCAGAAAGCAATGATACATTGAAACAATAAAAATATGAATCTGGGTTTATGATAAACCCAGCTACGTCCATAAAATCTTTGCAGTAAGCAGTATGTTTGAGTTGTAAAAATTAAGTTTTTGGCAGGGGCAGGAGGTCCGAATTTAGAATTTCTTGATTGAATGTCAAAGACTCCACTATCAAGCTATTAATCACCTCTTTTGAAAGATGTCATTATTGTATCATGCCAATACGTCAAAACATCTTTCTTCATCTTGTCAAGGCAAGCAACGGTACATGGTTCATAGACATTATATAAAATGATTTAGCAGTTTGATATAACGTGTGATTTAGCGATAAATAGTTATTAATCGTTGACAGATCAGACAGGTAACAAGAAAATAATTGTAGGTGTGCACATGGTCATTAATCCAACAAAGTATTAAACTTGCACATCAAAAGAAATTAAATAGTTATAATATTACGGCTTTGAACGATGAGATACGTACTTGTAGTGTGCAAGAATTCACTGTCATTTCAAAGAAATTGTAATTTTACGATTGATTAAATATTTTATCGATAGATGCTGCTAGTAGGTAAAGAGACAAAGGTCCAGTACGAAAACATGAAATTTCGTGTTTCGAATCGGATTTCGAGACGGCCAATGTAACAGACGGCAGAGGTAACGCTCTTGTCTTTGAGTCACGAGGTCCCGAATCAACTTTGATTTTGCATTTCAAGGCTAACATCGAATAACGGGGAATGTCATAAGAGTTTCCGTATGACATTCCCCCTTATCCAATAATAGAATTTATTTGATGAATACCTATATTAATTTTATCGCAAATCATTCAAAATAATGTGATCAGCGCTTAAAACATTAAGAAACCAGTGACGGGACTAGACTTTTTATGTAGGTCATGCTTTTGCGCAAATTTGTAAGTTATTATCAGAAAGTGACGAAAAAATTATACATAATGTAAAATAAATTATAGATTATCAGAAAATAAAAAAAAAACAGAACTTTTCGATTTTCGAAGAGGAAACACTATGAAAGTTCATTTTAATTTAGATAATAAATATTTAAATAAAAAACACTGTTTACTTTCATTTAAAATTGTTATAATATTAAAAGCTTTTCGGACATACGTCCATCTTCAGTAATAATTACTTATAACTAATGACAACTGACAAATTGATGGTACATGATAATACAAAATTAAATGTGGGTAGGGGGAGTGGGCGGGGTTAATAGAGATGTAAAATGGATATGTGAAGGTATTGGTAGAGATATTGTTTCAAGGCAATCTTTGGGTGGAAGTAGTAAACGGGTAGGTAAGAGGAGAAATTAGAGGTGGGATTTGAATGTTAATGGTGTCATCTTTATTTTTGTTGATCTCCATTGCCTCCAGTATATTCATTTTTTGACCTTTTTTGCATTTATGTAACACATGTATGCCTTCCTGGTTGAAGGAGTGCCCCCATTCTTTGGCATGGTCCGCCATTTCCGAATTTACTCGAATTGTGTTTAGAGCCATTCTATGTTCTTTATATCTGGATGAGATTTTTCTTCCAGTTTGGCCGATGTAATATTTTGAACAATCGTTACATTGTAATTTATAAATGCCGCTGTGGTCTAGTTTCTTAGTTATGGATTTAGTATTGAACAATTTTTTACCTATATTATTTGAGGTATAATATGCTGGTTTAAATGTTGAGTTTTTACACATATTTAAAGCATTATATGTTATCTGACCCATAAATTCTATTCTTTTATATGTGAGATCTTTGTTTGACTGTGGTTGTATTTTAGGGTAAATATATTTATGTGTAAGAATATTTCTTTCCTTTTTTTGTACTATTTTCATAATATCGCAATTACATATTATATCCATTGTTATTTGCAATATCTAATATTGTTTTTAATTCTTCATTGTTGTTGTTGGGTGATAAAGGGATGGATAACAAACGATGAATCATGGAATTGAAAGCGGCCATTTTATGTGATGTGGGGTGGCATGATGTTGAATGTATTATCGTATCTGTATACGTAGGTTTACGATAAATTTTAAAATCGAATTTATTGTTTTTGACTGATATAGATAAATCCAAAAAATTCAATATTCCATCTTCTTCTACTTCCACTGTGAACTGGATGTTAGGATGTTGTTTGTTGAGATATATTAGAAACATGTCTAGCTGCCTCCTCGTACCTGACCAAGTACAGAAAATATCATCAACATATCTATGGTAGTTTGAAACATGTTGAATTAAAGGATTATCCGATTCGAAAAGTTTTTTCTCAAAGTGATCCATGAAGATATCTGCCATAATTGGACTTAACGAGCATCCCATCGGTAAACCGGAAGTTTGTATATAGATGTTTTCTCTGAACTGGAAATAATTTTGTTTGAGACAAGTTTTTAAAATTTCTTCAATACTATTTGCTGTATCACTATCTTCACACTTCTCATGTAAAATTGAATTCACTACTTGTAATGTTTCTTCCACTGGAATTAGTTATAAGTAATTATTACTGAAGATGGACGTATGTCCGAAAAGCTTTTAATATTATAACAATTTTAAATGAAAGTAAACAGTGTTTTTTATTTAAATATTTATTATCTAAAAAAAAAACAGAATATGCAAAAAAGAACAGGGAAACATGTTTCGATGCATATTGAATTAATGTCTTCTTATCACCCTGTTCGGTTTATCCACGGTGGCGCCGAGTATATGCATTTTTTTTTCGAACATGCTTTGCAAATGATGGATGGTAACCTGGTGGAAAAGTCTCAAACTTTCAAACGAGAGATTCCAAATTCGATTTATTTCACGATTTAAACATTAAGTGTGAGGGATGTATTCATGGTCGTGGGGGAGGGGTAAAATGGTGAGTGGCCTTCTCGAGGATCTCGGAAATTATAATAAAGTATGTAAAACCTGAAAGTATGGAAAGTTGGCATCGAAGTGGAAAGCTGACCCCCCCCCTAGAGAAAATGCTGAGTACGCCCATGGGTATATTTGAATTTATGAAAAACTCAAATTCATCTTTGAAAAAATGCTATATTGTGTTTTTATTGAAGGTATGCCACTGGTATACGCGTCATATTAAGTCAATCATTTGGCAGGTAATTGAATTTATACATTGTATACAATGATTGATGTCAACAAAATTGTTGTCGTTTGATTTAGTACTTGAAAATCTGGTTGCGTAGGTCTATACAATATAATAGCTGAAATACTCGTATAAGGACTACAAAATTACGGTACTACCGCTGTTAGTTGGTAAAACCTTGCGAGTTACTCAATGACAGACGACAGTGGATCAACGTCTTACATAACTGGTCGGGAATCGATAACGACATTAATATATAGAATTGAAATTTTAAACGAAATAAATCCTAAAAACGCATCGAACCATTGTGGTCCAATTCAAGTTCATCTCGAATCAGTCTCAAACAAGCATTGATCGATGAAGGTTACTCTCTGTGTCACGTATTAATAAAAAAGTATTTACTGTACTGAGTATTATATCGATATTCGATACATTAGAATTGTACCTTTTTACAATAATAAATAAACAGTCCACTAGGTGTAGATACCCTAAAAACCCTCGAAGGATTTTCATTTTGTTTTCATTGCACAAATAACGGCGCCTAGATAAATATAATGAAGAATGCATGAGAATAATGAAAAATCATATTATTTTTTTTATTATTTTGAATTTTTACAACTACTACTACTATACCATCACGGCATATCCCACAAATAGGGTAGCCAGCAGACAAGGCAAACATGCAAGCTGTCTTCTCCATAGCAACAAAAAAATTAAGACATTTACAATAGATGGTAAACCTCATAGCTGAATTTAAGATGAAAAATCTCTTTATAGAGTAAAGTATAGGCCTCATGCACAAAAGGTGCGTGGTTCGATCCCAGGTGCCGACAAACTCTTCTTTCACGACACACGCTTGTGACAAGAATTTGGGCTTATAACAAAAACCCAGATAAATCTACCTTTTTTAACTTCGTACTTCGACTCTTTCATAAGTTTTGTAAATATTCCTATGGTGAGATTTATTTTCTTTCAACTGTTCATTCTGTGGAAATGTAGTTTATAATTATGTTTGAATAAAATATATATATATATATACATGATGATACCAAATATCTCCAAATTTAGGGCTAAGGGATGAATGAAATATCTATAAATGAAATACTGGCTCATTTATGTTTTTGCAATAAAACAGAATTAATGTCTATTGTGATCAACGGCAATAAAACAATAGTGATAACGTATTCGGAACCTAAATTGAAGAAGATTTGTACTAGGTTTCTGGTCTAGTTTCAATGATGTTGATAATCAAGCTAGCATTAAGTCATTCCATATCATAACGGTCCACGGCAGATTAGATTAGAGTGTGTTACTTATTATTATTGGGTCAATCGTTAATACTACTTCTACTACCTACTAGAATATTATTAACTCGGTTGACTGGCTGCTGGTCATTCATTGGTCAAGTTTAATAAAACAAGATATTATG
Organism: Athripsodes cinereus; assembly: GCA_947579605.1. Taxonomy (NCBI): domain Eukaryota; kingdom Metazoa; phylum Arthropoda; class Insecta; order Trichoptera; family Leptoceridae; genus Athripsodes; species Athripsodes cinereus. The sequence goes on from OX388316.1 coordinate 24,417,730, forward strand.
TTATTCTACTAATCCATTTTTTACCAACATTCTTTGTCTGCTTCTTAGGGTAAACCGTTGATCCATTGCTTCAGAAGTCGTTCCCTCTTGTAGTATGGAAGACTGTTTTTACTGTCCTATCACCTTTCAACCTTTCGCCTCGTGACAATAAAACGTACAGACATTTTTCCACGTGGTTTTCCTTTTGAACCCAAAGAAATAATTCTCTTGCAGGACATTCTGTCTTCTGCTAACCGATTTATGTGATCTCTCCAGAATTATATGCTTTTCAAATTCCATTTTTTTTTTCTCCATCCAACAATCTTGCCAACGTCGACTTCTTAGTGTAGTGTAGTCCATTGTAAGATATAGTCCTTAGATGTCTTCCCATAGTTCTAAAATCTGAAAAAAATCAGAAAATTCTACGGGTTAGTTTCTCTAATTTGCTCTTGATAGAAGTGTGAGCCAATTATTTAGGCTCTTGTTTACATTATTGGTTCACATCCTGTAAGTACATGCAATGGAAGTATTTCATTTTACATAATTTATTTATTTATACATTGAAAAACCGTAAAAGTCTTTGACAATATTCTTCATATCTTATTTTTCTAATCTTGTCTTTGAGAGTTTTGCCTGCTATAGCAAGTCTAGTACTATAATTTCATCCAAATGTTCTAAGGCCACTTGCCCACCTTCTACACAAAACAGGAGCAATATCATTCTTCTTCTTTCGCCCTTTAACATTCCCTTTAAGAGCACAAGACGGAAACCAACTCCCTCCACTCAAAGTGATTACATATACACGAGTCGAGTCACATCTCTCTACTACTTTTCCGACCCTCTGATTGCTTAGTCATAGGAATGGTGTTAAACAAAATGAAACGTAACATAACTAGCTTCCATATCTGTCTTTTTATTTCTTTGTTACTCACGCATTTTAAATATGGATAGAAAACTACAGGAATAGGATGTCACAGACGTTAAAAAAATTTGAATAATAAATAATATACATAGATCTCTGGTTTATTACCGATTCATAGATCTTGAATTGTGATAAAAGATAATAAAGAATCCTTTTTTATTTCATTTTTCAGAAAACGGTTGGTTATGGCGAACTGTCAAGCACCAATGGGCCAACACAAACGATCCATACATCCTCAAAGATTATCTGGACAACGTGATGAACAACCCATATACCCCAACGAATCCAAGAGCAAATCCCATGTGGTCTGCAATGGCGCAGATGACACCAACCACATTGGACATTACATTAAATATACGCGGAAGTCTGCGCAAAATGGCGGATGTGATCAATAGAAATTTGACGACATGGCTAAATCACGATTGGTGGAATAAGGGAAATATAATTTCGTCAGATTTTTATTTAGGAAATAATTTAATTGAACTTATGGTTCATTACAATAAGCAGAAAGGAAAAATTTTAAAGACTGGCATGTGGAAAGCGCTGTTAGGTTTATAAATAAAATATATATTATGTATTATCCAATTTATTCTTCACAATGGGTACCGCAGTAGCGAAATTCAAATGAACGATTTTGACATAAGTTGTACATTTTCATGTTCCTTTCTATTTATTTATTTATTCTTTACTATAGGTACACTGATAACAAACAATTTCAAAGAGAAATACTTTCAAATTAAATACATACAATCAATAGGGCGAGTTTATCGCAAAGACGCGATGTCTTCAAAGAAACTGAAAAAAAAAGCTGATCAAATAAACATACACTTACAGATATAGATAAAAGGTTTTTGAACAAAATGCGAAAAAAGAAGGGCGGGTAGAGGTGATGTGATTAAGATTTCAGAGGCTGTGTTCGAGAAAATCATTTTCTCCTTGACAGCTTAATCAAGAGACGTCAGACTTTGAGTCAGTCTAAGGTTTGATGAGAGATTATTCCAACAAGAGCACTCCGAGCTCCATAAAATTTTCGGGCGAAAGTTGAATCATGAGCCGGAATCGGAAGGATGTGATAGTTGTTAGACCTCAGAGGTAAACCGTGACTCTCCAAGTATTCAAAAATCTCCTTAATAATTAATACGACGTTGCGCAAAGAGCATTGTGAACAAAAGAATGTGAGCAAATGAGGTGAACAAATTTAAACAACATAATCATGTTGTTTATCTATTTGTTTATTTATGTACCTATCTAAAAATTATATCCCACAAATGGGGTAGCCAGTGGACTAACTGCATGTAAACATACGGATTGTCCTCTCAGAGTCAAAAATATATTGCACAAAGATATTAAATATTTTAAAAAAAATATTTTTAAATGTGTTTGTACAATTTGTTATAGGTAGGTATAAATAATTAAAAATGTTAAGAAAAACAAAATTTTAATACCTATATTTGTAATACGTACATAGCGAACGGTTTGAACTATAAAAATATACACAAATATTTATTTTTATATGCTTTACTTATTTAAAATTCAATATTTTTTGAAAATAATCTATAAATAAGTAGGTACCTACTTACTTCGGTGATATATTCTTTAATTTTATTTTTTGTTATATAAAATGTAAATAAATATAATATATGTATTTATTGAATAAAATCTTTTAAAAATAATTGTGTTTATTTTCCATTCAGCGAGGATCATAGATGCGATAGAGTGAAATTAAAAAGCAAGTACTGGCGCACTCTGCACTTACATACATTAACCTTTATGAGGAAGTTATTTCTTCTTTACATTCCCGAGTGGAAAGTTTAAGAGAGATTTTGAAGTGATGGATAGCCTGGTGGTAGAGTCCAGGAATTTCGATCGAAAGCACCTACTCCACATTCACGACATAAGCATATTGCTTACTGTAAGGATGTCTGGATTGTATATGGATTTATTACAAACTAAGGTTCATATCTTTGATCTTCTTTATTATTTTTCTCAATGGACTAAATTGGAGGGACGTCATAATAAATATGCAAATCGTCCTGTCCGTGTCAATGAAAAGAAAAATAAGAAATTCAGGATAGATGACAAAATTCATCACTGCCGAATTGAAGATGTTAAACACCTTTTACAGGACACTCTTAAATTATCCTTATCCTATTCCACATTATTTATTTATCCCAACAATGTGCAAAGGAGAACGTCATCATCCCAAACTTCCTGTCAATTTACATCCCAATTATAGAATCGCAATATATACCTACATGTGATATCTTCAATCGATACGATTTTATAAAAGTGTATAATTTATTTCAACTCGCAACAAAACAATCGTTTATTGTAGATTCGATACTTTTTACACGTGTTCACATTTCGAGACATTGTATTGGAAATCAAATCATGTATCATTGTTCGATGATTGTGTGGATTAACGGCATAAGGCCATTTTTCCCTTTTTAATTAAATAAAAATATGATATATCTGCACTAAAAAATGGTGTTTATATTTCAACTACACATTACATGAGAACTTAACACTGTTAAAACGTTAATAGATATAGAACATGGTTTACTAAATTTTGAAAGAACTACACAAATAATGGAGATATCCGTAACACATAAATAGAAATTTTTCGAATGTTTCGTGATTTACACTGTGGAATTCCATATTTATTATTAATTTAAAAATAAAAGAAACTTTGTATTTTCCTGATGATGAGTATTATTACTGATGATGGAACAAGTAGTTCCGAAAACGTTTTAACTGAATAAAGTTATTTTAGTGGAAAATACAAGGTTTCTTTTACTTTTAAATTAATAACAAAAATAGTATCGAAATAAACATAACTAAATTATTGTAATTAGGTAACATTGTTTTACCTGCGGGTGACCACGTTAAAGTATATTTGTAAAAAAATATATTTATATTATATATTAAGACATATATATACAGCTTCTTTTATTTACTTTTGTAAACTTTTATTTGATTTCTGTCTTAAACACAGATAATATTTTGTCTTTTTTCACCTTATAATGTATTTAAAAATTATTTTTAACTGTTTTAAAACTGTCAAAGGCGAAAGTCGTTTATTGCTTAAAATAAATAAATAGTACTAAACTATCAAGCAGAATTTAAGCTATGCCATTAGTGGCATACATGATGCCACTAGTGTCGCGTTATTAATTGCGCAATGTAATTTACCAAAAGGAAACCCTCATGTCATTCAAATTCAACCCTCCGTCCAAAAAAATATTTAGAATGAATAGCAAACCTAATCGCTGAGTTGAATATAATATTATTCAATGTCTTATTCGTGATAATTTACAAACACTTGCCAAAATACTGAAAAACATTAAGGAAAGAGTTACCTATTTGTCGGAGAAACCACGAAGATTTATACAACCGATACTACTGCTACTACTATATACCATGCCGGCATATCTCACAAATGGGGTAGCCAGCAGAACAGTTGCATATAATAAACATGTAAGCCATCCTCTTTGTGCCAATAAAAAATCAAGATATTCAGAATGGGTGAATTCAAGACCTCATCGCTGAATTTAAGATGTAAAATGTCTCAATTTTTCCGAACACCTGCAGAAAACTATTACAGAATACTCGAAAATTTACGGAAAATAGTGGAATATCAATTTTTGCCGGTTGTTCCACGGAAAAAAAACAATATACATCCGAAGGGATTGAGTAATATTTAAATGAAATAAATTGGAATAATTTGAACAAACTCACTTACAAATTCGCATCTTCGCAATAATCATACAAATCGTATGTACATAGTATTATCATAATAATATGAATGAGGTATGTCGCATTGCTTTCTGTTGAGTGAATAATGATAGTGTGAGTAGATATCTACTCAAGTAGTAATAATGTATTGGTTCAATCGTGCTAAGCTAACTTTAATAATCAATTCTGTCAGGGCATAGTGTGTAGTTAGTCATATTTAGCAGGACACTGCGATATTGGTAGGATCCAATTAAAAATCAGCTCTAAAATAAAAACTTGCATTTAAGATTGTGGTGGAAAAATTGGATTTGTGTTACTCAAGACCGTACGAATGGAAAAGCTTAGAAGAGGAATCTATCCAGCAGTGGAGAAATAAGTAAGTACTTAAATTAAGGTACATCACTCATCGCCAATTGCTCATGTCATTGGTGAGAAGACGACTTGCATGTTTATTAATGCAGTTATTATAGTTAAATGGCTTCTCTGCTTATTTAAATTTTATTACAGGCTTAGAAAAATTTGGCAGTTTCAGTCTCGATAGTCATTCAGTTCAACGAGATAAATGAAATTAATTTTACGTTATCAAAAAAGTAGCAATTTTTTTACCAACAAAATTTAATATAATTTGAAATAACAACAGTCACAATAACTTTGAATTTGCTTTCATACTTCTTTAACATGGTAAAAGCTACTTTTGGGGATTAGATTAATGGACTTTGGTGGGTGTGTGTATTTTTATGTTTTTATATTTTATGCATTTATTTGCTTTTTACATTTTTTACACTTTGCCTTTTATACTTTTTAACATTTTTTGCCTTTTTTTACATTTTGTACATTTTTTGCATTATATACATTTTTGTCATTTTTTACATTTATTTACATTTTTTACATTTTCACATTTTTTTACATTTCTACGTGTTTTGACATTTTAAGTCTAAAAATTTATGTTTATTAGATTGGTAAGAAGGAAATCTCAATTGATTTGCTCATTGCTGTCTTTTAATGTTCCTACTAATTTTTTCAACTGTCTGATTCTTACTGAATAAGTAAAAAAAAATAAGATTATACTGTTTTTTTAGTTTTTAGTTTTACTTCTTATTGAACTAATTGTAAAAATAATAATTAATTTAAGATATGCATTCGAGTAAGAAGTTTTCCTATAATTGGATTATAATAAAAAAATATCTTAGTTTTATTTCGCCAACAGAATATTTTTTCAGATTTTAGCAGCTTTTCGTCACATTTTTAGCAGGATATTCAATTTAAATCTGGGTACTATGTAATTCTGTCAGTCTGTAGGTTAATAATGTGATGATCGCTATACAGCGATCACGTCACAGAATTAGTCTCGCTAACTGAACGTGTCTGGCCTTGTGATTCACATTTTAAAATTACATATGTATTGTTTGTGAATATTTATATTATAGTAAAACAATACATTCAACAATATGTTGTCCTCAAAACAATTTCAAATTTTTTTGGTTGTTAGTTCCTTATTCAGTTTACTCTTTGCACAAGATTTTCCTATTAAAAGTGGATGTAAGTTAATGTTTTAATTTATTTTATTTTTCTAAATCAATAATGTTTATTTATAGTTTTTTTTTTTTGGGTATATTGTTTACAAAAATAAAACAAGAATTTTCCGTATAGTGATTTTTTTCTCTCAAATCATAGCAAAAATATTCGTGTATCATTAATTGATAGATATATAGGGGCCTTGTGTGACATTATTTGTAAAAAAAAAAACATTATTTTTCACCAATTTTGATTTTCTGTCTATACTGTCTCATGTGCATTCTTAACCCTAAAATTATCTTTTTAGCTTCAAGTATGATACTAAATTAAGGCTTTTATAAATTTAGATTTCTTACAATAATTTATTATAAGAAACATATATCAAAACACCATTTTTTTTAATTTCGGAGGCTACAAAACTCGGGAGTCCCGGGCCAATTCCGGGGGTCCGGATCTTGTTTGCCCATTCTCAATTATGTCCCTGAATGAGTAACTACATACATTCTTACTACTACTAAGTGCTACTAGTACTATCATACCGTAGTATATATTATCACATAAAAACAACAAAACAAAAAATTTAAGAATTTAGTAAAATACGTTACAACTTTGTTTTAATATGTTTCACTCTCATTCATATCAATATTACTACTACTACTATATCATCACGTCGTATCCTACAAGTGGGGTAACCAGCAGAACAGCTGCATGTAATAAACATGCAAGATGTCCTCTCGTTGCCAACAAAAAATTAGGGCATTCGAATGGGTGGCAAACCTAATCACTATCACGATATATTCATATCGATACCGTTACGATATTTCACACGATGGTGTAGCCAACGGACGAACTTCATTTATCTATATACATTAAATCAAGGGTGGCCAACTCGCGGCCCGCGAAGCATATCAAGGGTATGCAATCAAAACCGCACTAAATCAGACTAGTGCTACAAAAATTATTAAAAACTAGTCAAGTAATTAACATTTTTCCTATGTTTGTATTTGTTTGCAAAGCCTAAAAGTCATTTACCAATATCATCTTAATTAAAGTTAAAATAATACACGGCGATTTCGTATTTTTCTTAACAACTGTTTTTTCATTAAACTGCCACCATCTCATCTCAAAACTAAAATGACTTAGTGCATTTTGGTTGTATACCCTCGATATGCACCTTTTTTTAAAAAATAATCGGTACAAGTACCCGTTACTTTTTTGAATGAGGTAATTTGAGAAAATATTCTTAAAGAAAACCAAGAAGATTTGAAACATTTCAAATATCTATACAATTTTGAAAATTTGGCGACGGGGGGGGGTAGAAATTTTAAGGTGAAGTAAAATTTTCAAATGTTCCTTATATGGAGTGCGGCCCGGTAGGAAATCTCATTCTGAAATCTGGCCCGGCTGCTGAAAAGGTTGGCCACCCATGCATTAAATAATCTTTGGTACAATAATATTACACAGAGAATTAAAAAAACAATCAACATTTTTTTACAACATTTTTTCCTGTTGTCATTATTTTAACTATGTATGTATCATTTAAATCTTACTATGTATGTGTATGTGTTTTTATCTTAATATATATATATCTATACTCGTATGTATGTATGTATGTGTATAATTTTCTTTTTTTACTTTATTTATTATATTGATAGGTTAGTTGGAAGATATCGCTTCCGCGATAAACTCGGCCATTGTACAATATAATTTATTTGTATCACATTATTTTATAACTTTGTTAAAGTGTATTGTGCAATAAAGTTTTTTTATTATTATTATCCCACCAGACTAGGCCTGAATGTGGGCATACCCCTGCAAGTAATAAGCGTGCAAATCGTCCTCGCCGCGCCAATAAAAGTTAAAACGTTCATGTTTTGTTTCAATATTCTTAATCAAACGCCAATCTCAATAATATGTTTTGTGGGGCAAACTATATTGACATTGAATGTGTCAACTGTCAAATAAATCAATCGTAGATAGCGAACTGTGATGAACCCAGAGGCGTTACTTGAAGAAGGCAAACAATGCTAACACCTAGCGCTGTGCATGTTATGGAACTCAAAATTAATATGAATTATTGCGATACAGTGAGATTATGTGTTTGCATGTGCGTAATTGTGTAAATATTTATGATAAATAAATGGGTTAGTTGGGAGACATCGCATTCTAACGATAAACTCGCCCTCTGTACATTGAATTGTAAAACTTATATTTTTTTGATACTTTGTATTAGTTTGAAATATTGTAACCAATGTACAGTGAAGAATAAAATAAATAAATGAATAATAAAAACAACACCTATACTGTATTAATGTCACATCAATCCACTTTACCACATCTATGGGATCAATATTTTCCAAAATTAAACGATAATAACGATTCAAAATTGAAGATAGAATATGGGATACTATAATAATATTATAAATAATACATACATACACACATAGATACCGCAGACACATACATAGTTTCTGTCAAAAATATATGACTAAGATCAAAAATAATAAATTAACCTGTTGTGAAAAGAATTTTGAAAATAAATTAGTGTGTCTTTAGACTCCTTTGAAACTGTCATACTCACAACCCGTCTGAGATACAAAAATATGCTGTGTGTCGAGGCCAACAAGCAAAGAATTCGATTTCCATAGACAATCTTGTCCATGATCTTAATGACAATAACAGGGCTGTTTATTTTTGTTTATGTATTTGTTCCGTGGAGGAACCGGAAAAGACTGATCTCCCACTCTTTTCCGTAAGTTTTCGAGTCATATAGAAGGCAGGTGTTCAAAGTTCCAGTATGGTCTGTTATCATTCCACAAGTATGGTCTGCTGGCTACCATACTTGTGGGATATGCCGTGATGGTGTAGTAGTATAATATGTATCGATAAACACGTTTATCGGGCAATATTAGTACCAAGAAAACCAATAATCTCTTTCAAATCTATTAGTCTGATCGCCTCTGCTTTCTCAGAATTCGATAGAGCTTGACCTAAGACTTTCCAGATAAAATCATACTTAATTAATATGTTTAATAATTTTACGACAAAATAACGAACTCAGTTATCTTTTATTATACACCCGCGTATATCTTTTCCCGAGAAATTGGCATTTTATGGAAAATCCAAATCTTCTTCTACTGAAAGTATCTATCATATCGGATGTGGATCGCTTGCAAAGACATTATACTCGTACATTACAAGACTGGGCAATTTTTTGAAAAAAAAAACGCGCCATCTGAGAAAGTCATTATTGGAGTGCTGTCCCTTTCTAACACATGATTAAATTTTATGTACCTACATATTTACTATTATTATATAATTTTACTATGGACTTACAATGTGTAAGAAAGAGATACCTATCACCCTTAGTATTACTTTTTCACGTGGTTTACTTTATTATTTTCATGGGAAAGACTTCATTACGATGGAGGAAAATATATTTTGCTTGGATTTGGTCAAGTCGAAAATTGCAGTCTTATTGTATATAACGTAGTACCCTCTGACCTGCGTAGTACGAAACAGCTCTTTTAAACTTCTCTTCTCTATCTAGGTACTACCAGACAGTCCGAGATTACGTGGAAAATCAAATTATGCGAGCCCTCGCCACTACAAATAAGAAACCCAGCATTCCTAAATTTTCACTCCATCCGTCGCCAAATTTTCTATTTGGTAATAGCAATTTGAGGAAATTCGCGAATTCACGAAAAAAATATGAATGAAATAGGAACGGGTTTTTTTTATTAAAAATTTACAGCTTAAAAAATTCGAAACTTCAGTCTCTTGCACGAGGCCCCGAGCCCGATTAGCCCGCCGTTAAGACTGCAACTGCTCTCGGATTTCTGAAGCCAATAAAATTACCTTCTTCCGCCTCTTCTACGCTTCTCGATTTTTTCTCCCATGACCAACTGCAGCATCGCATAATATTTCGCATCTCTCGTCACGTGACCAGATGAATATCCCGTTGATCATTTACATAAAATTTGAGACAATACATTATGTACTTGTATACCTGAGACTGAGAATCCACAAGTTATCCAAGGCATTGGGTTTATGGATTGCCTAAAGAATAATTGCATAGATCAAAGTCTTCACTAAGTTGAATTTTTTGCAGATACTTCATGTAACCTGCATATCACAGTGTCTTCACTGGAAGAGTCAGCAGGACTATTGGAAATGAATTGGGATCCAAGCTGTATCTACTTTCAAGGAAGAGTATGTTAACTTTTGTTTTAATGTTCTGAAGCTTTTGTTGTCTTTCTCCAGTACTCATTTATTTAGTATTTTTAAATGTTTATATCAAATACCTACTTACCATTTATTTACTCGTTAAACATAAACAGCACACTACAAACAATATTTATATGCATAAATAAACACAAATAATCCAAGCAAAGAATGTATCAATTTATCGCTCTATTTACAAGTATAAACTTTTCAACAGTTCCTATCACTTCAAAACCCTATAAGGTAGTCATATTTAAATACAAGAAGAAAAATATTTAAATATATTAACTAACCCATTTCTTCCCAATGTTAGAAATCATAAAAAAAATGCAATTTTTTCATGAATTTCACTTATATATAATTGAAATAATATATTAAAGAAAAAAAAATGCATTATTGTATTGTCGTTTACACAGCACATAATGTTGCGTTGACGCAACGTTGGGAGTTCTCCGGTAAAAAAAAAACTTTGAAAATTTTCAATAACTGGCTTTTATTTGCTCAAAATTTAAAAAAAAATGCACATTTTATGAATAAAACTAAAGAAAAGTTGGGAAATAACTAATGAAATTTTGAAAAATGTAAAAACAAAGAGAACCAGAACGTACAGGATGCTTAGTGGGTGTTGACAAAAAGTTAGCTGAAATTGAAAAGAGCAAGGCTGAAAAAACTAGCAGAAGAGAAAAAGAGATTAAAGCATATGCCTTCAGAGAGTTGGCATCTGCTGCTTTAGGGTGCTAACACAAAGAAAGCGGGTTACTTGCTTTCAGATGCCTCCGTCTACCGGCGCCGAGAATGTTTACATGCATTTCAATGGACACGAACATAGTAAAAGCAGGAACGCCGATTGCGATTTGCTATGCCGGCGCTTATCGGCGCTGGCAACCTGCTTTCTTTGTGTTTGCACACTTACACAGCTTTGATACGCCTAAGAGAGCCTCTAGCATCCACATAAATTGTAAATCAGACCTATAACTGTATATACTGGCATAATGCATCAAGCACAATGGATGGCAATAGCTATTTACTCTTCAAAAATATGTTTCTTGCAGTCTCAGTTTAAAATCGGAGCTAAGGGCAAAGAAGCTTTACTAGATGTTCGTTTGTTTATTGTAGTGGTACATGTAAAGCCCTTGCTTGAATGCTGTTTAGTGGTGAAAGCGCCGAATCATGACTTGTGTTTTTTTAAAAACCTTTAAAGGTAACGAAAGAATTAACAAGTTGATTTCCAAAGCGATTTTATACAAGTTCAGTCGACATTTTATGGAACTTGTCAAAATAAATAGCCGTCCTTTTAATTTTTATGATGAAATTGATGAGCATATCAAAGTGAACACTGAAGAAAATTTACAAAAAAAAAAGAAAACATTGGTGATTTTGGTAAGAGTTATGAACAATCGAAGGAACAACGTCTGGCTCTCTATATGTTAGGCAGTAGTGCTCAATTTAATATTTAATAACATGTTATACCATGTTCTTTTCATGTACCTATTCTACAAGTAATTTTAATGTTTTTTTGTAGGAAAAAAAATTGTGTTGTTTTCTAACCGTCAAGAGCAAAGATTTATTTTCACAACTAAAACTTGACAGCAGTTTCCTTTGAGAAGGTGTATCTTCGTAAAATGAAAACGTGGCTTTTGTGGAAGCTAAAAAACAGATATCTAGCTTAAAAGCAATGAATAAGACATCTGAAAGAACTGTTAAACTAATCCGAGGCTTTCATGGTTTGATAACCGCAGACGAAGAATAGAAGCAGTTTTTATTACGTTGTGTGCATGAACATAGAAAAATGTATTCAGAGTGAAAAAAAAGAGACTTTAAAAAGGATATATCCAAATTAATTAGTATCTTTTTTTGATAATTATAAGAAATGCTCTACATAAATTTGTGTTTTCATCAATATTTAGCTAACATAGTGGTATTAAGTGATGATCTACAGCTAAATTTAAAAGACGCTTTAAGCAACTTTTTTCTTAAACTTTGAGGCTCTGTCGGCACGGGTTCTAATGAACGCAGAAAGCTAGAGTTCTGTATTTGGGTAAGTAGTAAGCTAACAAACACAATTAAGGGGTATGCATTTCAATAACTGAAAAAAAATCGACCATATAAGAGACACCCTACCAAAGATATATTATGTACAGTACTATGGTTTACCTTGACATTGGCATTAATAATAGTCGGTAGTCGGTACAAATACTCGGTATGTATTGTAGAAAAAAGTACTGTGAGAAAATATTGTTTTAGTAAACTGAGGAGTTTTTGAAATATTTTAAATTCCTATACCATTTTGAAGAATTTAGTAGTTTTCAACTTCCACATTCAGTAGTTTTTGAAAATAAAATCTGGTTACACTGCTCTCTACTTTGACAATACAACTACTTTGAGCGTTCGTCGGTAGAGGTGCCTGGCGACGAAAATTTAAAAATGCTGTGAATGGCCATGCTTGACGTTTGTCAGATTGATTGACGTTTATATAGTTCAATTTAATATTGTATATTTTTTATTTTAATTAGGCATAATTCAATGCAGTGTTTTATTTGCCTGTCTGAATATTATTATACTAAATTTCATGTGCTTTTCATAAGACTACATTGATTAAAGTAATTTTGTAGTTCAAAACATGGAGGATATTAAAGTCGAGATAAAGGAAGAAATTTTAGATCTTCCTCCCGATTTCGAGGCTCCAGTCGAAGCCTGTATTAAAAAAGAAAAATCCAAAAAGGAAACAAATGTTATGTCTGTAGATTCAGATGAGGAAGATACTTTCGTTAGATGTATATGCAGAAAACAAGTATATTTAAAAACTGTCGAAGGTATCCGAAGATCTCCTTACAGTTCTGCACCTCTCAAATGTAAAGCGTGTGTCGAACGTTCTACTGCATTTTCGACTGTGTTCAGTTTTATAGTTCATAAATCTGTTATACATAAAAAGGGATGTGAGTTCGAATGTAAAAAATGTTTAGAAAAGATGACAACTGTGAAACAATTCAATGCACACATGAAGTCTCATTATAAAAGCAAGAAAAGGAGGGGAGTACAAATATCAAACAATAATACAAATCAACAAAATAAGACGAGATCTCAATCGTCGGATGATTGCACTACATCTGTAAAGGTGGAACGTGAATGAGTTTAATATACCTCTCTAACGTAATATTAATAATATCATCAAGACTACATGAAATGAGCAAATGTGAATGATAGCAATTAAGCAAAACTTCAGAGAAAATATCCACCAATCAGGACAGTAGATAGGAAAATTCTTATAGTCCTTCACACAAATACTATTCTTTCTGCTAGACATCACTTAAATGATACCATACTCACTAATAGAGATAAGCATTATTGTTTCAACATAAAACTATTTTTATAGATATTAATTTTTTATTTTACCTGAGATGATAATTTGTTTTAATTTTTTACTATTGGCACATAATAAAATGCCGTTTAGGTCATGTTATGAGTAAACGGTGCTCTACAGATTGTCTATATATTTATATCTGTGTGCGAAGGGAAAAGAAGAAATGAAACGAAGCACACTACTATACAGGAAAGCCAAAACAAAGAACAGAATACATCAGTGGATGAAGGTGTTATGTGATACAAATGAAAAATTGAGATATCTGACATTAAAGTTCATTATAAAATGTATTAGTATTGTAACATGACACTTTTATACTTGAATTTCTGCTATTTTAAAAAATCTACGTGGGAGCGAAACTACACCATGTCGAATTTTGGCCGAAGAGACTTATAAACATAGGATTGTAGTCCTTGTTATGCTCTTTTAAATGACATATTCATCTGTCTTGAAAACGAGTTACGTATATTTTGAAATATCCATTAATAAAAAAGATATGTCAAATTTTTGTTAAAGCAAAACAAAGCCATTTTAATGCAGTATTGGGAAATTTTTCCAAAAAATGTGTCAATATGCTATAGTATGTCTATGGTTTTGACTGCATTTTGTAAAGTTAAACTTTGTGTTGCGTGAACGCAATGTTGGGAAGAAATGGGTTAAAATAATAAGTTCCTACATTATCAATTAAAAATTGTATATTACTATATTTGTACAGTACTAGTAATTGTATATTACTATATTTCGTTTTAGGTAAATTTGTATGATGACAATCCTAGACTTACCGAAGATCCTCAACCTTTAGTTTCAATAGATCCAAAAAAACATCAGAAAGGATTCTATTTGACAGATGTAGAATTTGGTTCGCCACATCTTCCTGGAGGTTGGGACGAGACGGTAAAAGAACTAATTAAATTATCTTTAATTTTATTCCGAATTAAAATAATATATTGTAAACTTATAGTTTTTCTTTCATAAAGAAATAATTCAATAATCAGATTAAAGTTATCAGGTCCTGAGCATGCCGCATCGCCAGGTTATCATTGCCTCCCATTCTGGATTGCCAACAATCATGCATTAGATGGATTAGTGGAAATTAACTGCCTCAAAATTCAGCCCACGTGGATGGGAGACTCAAAGTAAGTATTTACAACTTACATGCTTCATTGACATATTATAAATTAAAGTCATGGACTTCAGTTATTTTTTAGGGTGGGTACACACCCAACGTAGCTTTTAACCGTATCTTGCCGTAAAATAACGAAACATGTATAGAAAATTCACACAGATCGGGCTAGTTCCAAATTTAGATTGGAATTTTGAGTACTAATGCGACGATACACATATAAAATGTAGCAAACGCATAAAGGTACATGTAACACCCAGACACAGAACATTTTGAAAATGGTAATTTTTCATTTTGCTCTAAACGGGAATCAAACCTGGGACCTCGTGACTCAAATGCAAGAGCGTTACCTCCCCGCCACACCGGTCGCCTACATAGCTCATGTTTCTAAATTTATTATCAAGTATAATTTCTGAACCCTAATACTGTCAAAAAATATATATACCAACTATAGAAGATAATTCAGGATTTAGTATTTGTATCAACTATTTAAGTACATGCGTCTAACGTCTGCTGCCTCCACCACATCATTGCCTCCAAAGCCTGCCCCTCAAGGTCCCAGCTAATGTCAGGCAGAATACCAAATCGAACCAACGGTCTCTCCCAAGATCAACTAAAAAGTATTCTTCAAAGCTTCTATACGTAGAGTACCTAAGATCTTTAAATATACTCGTACATATAATATGCTATGCGAAAACGCCTTTTTAAACTTTTATTATATTTTTTCCGATCATTCTAAAAATTGGCTATGAAATTTTAATCATAATTCATCTTAACTTTTAGAGAACAATTGGAAAGGATGCCGTTGGCACGAACTCTGTTTCCTGGGACACACAATTCTGGGTCATATTATGGTCCCGGATCTCTCATAAGGGGAGAAGCTCTTCAAAAATTTGTCATGACCCAAGACCAGACTATTTGGAATCAACTGGTTTTTGGAATCAGATATTTTGACTTGCGAATAGGCTATTCAGCATTTGAGGAAGACGAAGACGATAACTCTACAAAGAGCGAAGAAATTGTAAGCAATGCAGATGATAAAGGGTGTGTTTAAGTTTTACTATATCATATATCCAATAGGTAATTAGACACTGTTAATACTTTGATTTGTTTTGTAATCGAACTACTGGAGAACAATGTTCCCAAAAATGTGCAAATCAATATTTAAAAAATTTGATGTTTCAGTAATTACAAAATGCATGATAACGACGTAAATAGTAAAAATATTGTAAACGTTAAAACAAACAATCAAGCAGAAATCCTTCTTTATGTTTTTACATGTATACAAGGAAAAGAGGCATTATAAATACTTAAGAGTAATTTATTCATCTGTCACAAACCAACGGAGTAGTCACAGAGTAAAAATACTTTCACAAATTTGATGACATTCATCTGAAGATATCTTTTTTTAGGTTCACAATAAACCATGATGTCGTTCAAGTTCGCAGATTTATTCCAGTACTACGTACGTTTAAAAAGTTTCTGGAAAAAACAACAAAAGAGGTTTGTTAATAATATATCAATAAATGAATAATTTTTTTTGACTAAGTTCAATTTAATGTTATTTTAAAAGTAATCTCAAATTTCAGTTTTGTTTTAGATTATTATCTTAGACATTCATCGTCTTCCAGTTGGATTTTATTTATTGAACGGAAAGATACGAAAAGATAGACATCAGATGCTTGTTGATCTTCTACAACAAGAATTGGGAAGCTATGCGATGGAGTTTGATACAAAACAAAACGCAAGATCTCACGTATTTTTGTTGAATGGACCAAGGTTCCAAGATGTTTGGGGAGCAGAGAAAAGAGTGATATTATGCTATCCAGAAAAAAGCATTACTGACTGTACGTATTTTTTTTCCATTTCGAATTTAACCTTAGGTTGAAAAACTGAAATTCTGAAAATGCATAAAAAATATTAGAGCTTTAATCTAATCCCCAAGGTGCTGCTACCCTATTACGTATATTTGAATAGTAATAGGAATATAGCGATCGCCGTCATTTTTATAAAAAGTTAATTTCTTATATACATAACATAGGTACCGATAGTTAATACGACAACACCACACCTTTTTATAAAAATGATGCAGATCCCTGCATTGCTATTACCATCAAAACACGAGTGAAAGTGTACCTGAGCTTTAAATTTATTTCTCGAAAACCTAGGTACATTGCTTTTAACTGTCGAACAATGCACCACTTCTCCGCATTTCAGCACTGTCTCGTGCCTTATCATTGTTCTTTACTTTATTAAGTAAAAATATTATTTTTTTAGCTAATCGCTGGTTATGGCCACCATTGAAACAACAGTGGGGTAACAAACAGCATGCAAGTGATTTGAAGAATTATATAAAAAGAGTAATGGCTGCTGACCCACCCGTCCAACCACAGGGTAATCAACTTTGGGCTGTGATGGCGCAACTAACGCCTACCGCTTTGGATATTCTATTCGATCCGTCAAATAATTTAAGAAAAATGGCGGATTCCGTCAATCATAATTTGACAAAATGGATTGACTTAGATTGGCATACCAAAGCAAATATTGTTGCAACTGACTTTTTTCTTGGAAATAATTTAATTGAAGTTGCAGTGAGATGTGCTAAAAATAAAAGAATTGTAACGGAGTAAGTGATTATAGTTACTAAAACATAATAAAATAAAATAAAATTGAAAAACTTTGTTTTATTCCCCTTTCTTTTAACACAAACTAAAAACTCAGTGGTAATCTCTAGTCGAGATAAGAATCTTTTAAAAGCCAGGTATATAATAATTCTTTAGAAGTAGTTTCAATTCAAAACATAGATAAATAGGTATCTAACAATGGGCCAATTGCAGTCGTGGGGGATTTTAATAAAAATGATAGAATTAAGTAAATTTGAGGTCAGAAAACACAAACATGTCAGTTAAAAAATTTTAAATATCTAAATTATGGAGAATTTCCAAAAATAAAACCCAAATTTTTTGACGTTTGGCAAACACTCTAAATGGTTTTTGACAGCTGATGACGTCACGGAGTCCCGTGAATCATAGTAATTTTCGCACCACAGATTATAATCTCATACACACATGGGACTCCGTGATGTCACAGCACCGCCATATCGTTTTTGATCATTCCGAGAAAATCCAATTTTTAAAAACTAGTATCTATATATATGTTTTTTTCTTGCTGTTAATTATGTCGGATCGGGTACACGGTCTACTAGAACCGAAGTGAGCCTTGCCCATCACTAGTAATTTAATTAACATGTAGCGTGACGTAGTATGGGTGGCTCTGATTGGGTAGTGGCCCTGTGCTCGGTCTGAAAAATAACATGATTGTTTTTTTTTATCTATTGATGTTTTTTGAGTTAACTTTATTTATTAGTTTTTTAAATGGTGTTTGAAATATTGTGTAGTGTTTTTACAGAATATTGCAAGTTATTTTTTTATTAATGGGTTATTTATTTATTTATTGATACATCAACGGCCCACAGGCCTTTTTAAAGTAAGGTTGGCACAATACAAAACATAACAATAATAAACATTTCAATACTATACAAATTAGTTTAGACATAAATATTATCGAAAAGGTGGTAACAAAATAAAAAAAAACCTTATCAAATAAAAAAACAGTAAAATTGGTGTGAGCAAGTGTAGGTATACACAATAACATAACAAATCAAAAATAAAAATATTAATCATTTAAAACATTTCAATTAGGTATCACAAATAAATAGGTACAGTAAAATAAAACAAAATAAATCACATAATAGTAGTATGTATAACCAAGCAGTATCATAGTATGCGTAAACATCAATCAATCAATACTCCCGAACTTGCAACAATAATCGAAACACCAAATACACACAAACACCAACACTCCGCTCAAAATTCAAATTATATTCGTATGGTTGTTATTTTAGATTCCTAGATTCATATTTGTTTATGATTGTTATATATTATGTTGTCCACTGTCCAGCAATTAGGTTTCACAACTGTCAAGCTGGCAGTGGTATATTTTATTCAAATAAAATAAATAAATTAGAAAATAGTGCAAGAAAAATTAAAATAAATTATGGTTGTGTTTTTTTCATACTAATTTACAATTTTATGTAATAAAAAAAATCTGCAAGTGGCCCACGGTTTGAAAAACGCTGATAAAAAGAAGACTCATTATTCTCTATGACTATCTGTCACTGTCACAAATTTATTTCGCGCTCGATTTTGACATTTGCATTTTGCAGCCAAGTAAATTTGTGGCGAATACATATTGTTATCGGAGTTCTTAATTGTTTTTATTCTGTAGGAAGTTCATAATTAGTTTAAAAAATGGCAAATCTCCAACCTTTACACGCGCTAAACCTCGGTATGTATAGTATTATTATCTATATTTAAAATAAACATGGTTTGTTGATAATAGCCTAACGTGTTGTTCATACTCGACGATTCAATCTTTTTGCGTATGTATTGTATACTTATAGAAATAATTTATTTCAGATAGTTCACAGCAGCAGAGTTTCGTTAGATACTTTAAATCATTGCCAGAAGTAAGTACAACTATATTTTTTCATAATTAAATATGCGGCAATTGCCTTTTACAAAACAATGAAATACATTTTAATCAATCAAAATATTCACTTACAAACTAAATAAACCATGTATGTACAATCTTCAGTTATTCTACAGAAGTGAGGATGTTGGTTTCATTCATGTGTTCGTCTGAGGAATTTCAAGGGTGAATTAAAATGGAAAACTTTGTAAGTGTTGAGTTTAACTAGTTAAACAAAGTTTCTGATGAAAAAAAGAAAGGGCTTTCATTTCACAATACAACACTTTTGTGATAGTAATAGACTAAGAATAGCTCTCACTCTCTTCTGAAAGTTTTCGAGTCCCCTGTAAATGACAGGTAGGTATTTATAAAATATCTATATAAGATATTTTAATGATTGACACATAATATGGTGCCCTTGAGGTCATGCTGTGAATGAAAGGCACTTTACAAATTGATCATAATATAGGTATATTTAACATTTACAATTGAGCAATGAGGTATGCCACCCATCCTGGGTGTCTCATTTTATTTATTTATTTATTTATTTATTTTATTCTTTACTGTACATTGGTTACAATATTACATAGTGAAATAGTGGCATAAAAATAACAATTATAAATTCAATGGGCGAGTTTATCGCTAAAATGCGATGTCTTCCAACTAACCCGGTAACTAAAACTAAACAAAATTAAAAAAAAAAAAAAAAAAAAACACATGCATACATATATGACACAGAAAAAAGGGCCAGCATGTTTGATAACATGCAATTAGACTACTAATTACCCCACTTATGAGATATGCCTTTATAATATAGATAGAAATTAGAATGCCATGAAAAAAGCTAACACAAATAACAGATTGTCTTGAATGGAAGAAGTTTATTTCTTATCTGTTTTCTCAACTGAAACAATGAAAGGCGAAAGAAGTAAAAGAATCTTTATCTATCACATTACTACGTCTCTTGAAAATTAAACTAGTCAATTTCTTTTACCTTTAACACTTCTCTCTGGATCACAAGGTGGAAACGAATCTCAATAATTCAGAATAATTATTCTACACCAATTGAATTAACTCTTCTAAAAACATTCCTTTCAAAATCAGTTAGTAGAGATGCAACAAATACTAAGCAACTATTCAATATTCTGTCTATTTGGCTTTTTTTCTAATTGGCCGAATACCGAATATTTAGTCTATTATTTGGTGTTCTGCCTAATAGTTTAAAAGTAAAACTGCAAGGAACTAATAGCTTTTAGGTTGTTGCTATTTCATTGTCAGCTGCAGATGCATAATTTTGTTAATCCTCAATTATCTAATTAATTTATTTAATTTATATATCTAATAAAACAAAATTAAACACATCTATTGTTAGATAAAAAGTATTTATATACTTTTATACATAGTTTTAAAATTAATAAGCGGCAAGTTGTTATGCAAAAAATATTCATGTTGGAACACAAAAATTTTGAAGAAATGTACCCCGCGCTGCAAGTCTAGTATGTCTATGATGCACCTACAAGAAGATACGCGGTCGGGAGTACCGCACGCTCTCACCATTGTTTTGCCTAATATTCTTCAAATATCTAGTTATTCGACACATGATCTTGCCTAATATTTGGTCAAATATACTATTTGTTGCATCTCTAGTTTAAAGCATTTAAAATACTGTGATTCTATTAGAATATTCTTTTGCATCGGTAATAGAAGTTAGAGAATTCTGGGAAAGGAATATTAAATATAAATAATGTACACATTTAACATAATTTAATATTTATTGATAGTTAATTTATAGTAATTATGAAATACAAAATTACCATCCTACTAATAAGTGTGGATTGAATTAGTAGAACTCGTACCTATCTATGAACCCATATGCTTGGGTTATGTAATATATTGCG
This sequence comes from Athripsodes cinereus, assembly GCA_947579605.1. NCBI lineage: Eukaryota > Metazoa > Arthropoda > Insecta > Trichoptera > Leptoceridae > Athripsodes > Athripsodes cinereus. The sequence goes on from OX388316.1 coordinate 24,439,017, forward strand.
TATATATTTTGGATTTGTTGGAAAAGATCGCACTTCTGTGATAAATTCACCGTCTGTACATTGATTGTATTTAATTTAAATGTTTTTTTTTCTATTAATTATTTGTTACGAATGTAGAGTAAAGAATAAATATTTATTTTGGACAATAAACGGCATTCATTTGCCTTTTACAATACATAACAAATTTACAACATTATACAGTCTTCCAACATCAAAAAATGTATACACTTCAATTAAAAATAAAACAAATCACACCATTACAGAACAAAACCAATAATAATCTGATAGAAGTAGGTACAATTTAATATTACATGCATCATTCGGTTAATTAAAAATAGCTCCAAGTATAAGTACACAAATACGCACCTACACAACCACAATACATAAAGAAGTTTATAATTTATAATGGCATTTGGTCATCAATAATATAATGTTCATAGGTATATAATTATGCTGCATACACCTACAGAATTAATAAATATGCGAAAATGTAGTTTGGTGAAGTAGGTACAACCTGTACTAAGATGTGCACATCACAAAACACATCAAAACTCTCATGGTTGGGACATGTAGAAAAAATTAGCGGTACTATGACAAAAAAAGTAATATACTCTACGAAGCCCAGTGGTAAAAGTAATGTTGTGAGACTGAAGCTGAGATGGAAAAACACAATTGACAATTTGTACACCATCGCCATGTGATGATGTAGGGAGGTGTAAGAGATTTCTTCAAGAGGCCAAGATTCATTTCAGGTTGTAGCGCCAGTGATTTTGATAAAATTAGTCTAACTAGGCAGTCAATCAACCATCGATCAGATCCAAAAACCTAACTTGATCCACATTTATTAATAATATGGTTATTGTTTAAATTTACAGTCACACGAGCCTTCATAACAATGTCTAAATCTAACCATTCAACACTCTGTCAGTCACATTTACTCCATTCATTTCAACTAAACCATCCTTTTACTTTATTTGATGTCCTTCTCCAAAATCCTGGCTTTTCTGTTGTAGGTATTAGTTGTATCTCCACTTTATCTACTGATTTATTTATCGGTTCTACTTCTTTAACAGTCTGTTGTCCAGCATCTTCACCAACATTCAATTCACTTTTTACATTTAAATTGTTAAGCGTTGATTGTTGTCCAATATCTATTTGTTTTTCTTCTAAAGTTTGCTGTTCGTTATTGTTATATAAATTTTCTTTTACCTTATCTTGTCCATTATCGTAAAATTGATTCTCTTGAACTGTTTGCTGTCCCAAATCTTCCCAAACATTTTGTTGAACTTGCTGGCCTTCATCTGTATCAAAAGTATCTAATATTTCAGTATTACCAAAATTGTTTGGTCTATTGTTTATAGAAGTTTCTGTTACTTTAGGTTTGTTTTCGTTTTGATGTGTTATTGTAAAAGTACCGGTTTCTTTATTATTATTATTTGCCGGTCCAGTGTGAACATCGAGGAAACTGTGTTGGTTAAACCAATCATCTTCACTTTGTTGATTTTGTGGTGTAGTCGCTTCCGTTGTTGGTTTTATTTGATCCCTGACTTCTAACCTTTTGTTGTTAGTCGTCACTCCAAGTATTTCTTGTTGTTGATCCAAATCGGTCATCTTTTGTTGTGTGTCATCTGTTTGTAAATCGCCTCTTTGATTGTTACCACTTAAATCTTTGGGATAACGAGATCCGTGTGTTGAAGTTTTATCATCTTTTTGTTTTTCGAGTCTTATGTTATCCATTTTGGATTGAGTAGTGTGACCATCATTGTGAAAGTTTGAGCCACCTAATTCCTTTAACATATCCTGTAAGTGATCATTTACAGCTGTTTCTTCTTGTTCATTTCTACCATGATATTTGTGGAAATCTGCTATTGTAGGGTTTTCTGTTGTTGATTTGACTCTGTGATTTACATAGATACTATTATGAGGGAGGTTTACATCTTGATGTCCGTATTGTTCTCTTGTTGCTTTATTACCAAAATATTCATTTTCTTGCATAACACTACCAATACCGATGCTGGGATTATCATAATTATGTATCTGTTGTCCAACATCTTCCGTTTGTTGTCCTATTTCTGTTTCTTGATCGGTATATTGTTTAATTAGTTTATTGGTTCCTAACTGGAGATTTGAAGTGTACTTGAATTTATTGTTTTCAGGTTGCCATATATCTTGTGTTTGTTGCCCCAAATCTTCAGTTTGTTGCCCCATATCCTCTGTCTGTTGACCCATATCCTCGGTCTGTTGCCCCACATATTCTGGTTGATTGTCTTTCTGGTGTTTCATACTTCCAAGTTGTATGTTAGATGTGTGTGTATATTTGTTATTTTCAGGATGCCATATATATTGTGTTTGTTGCCCCAAATCTTCAGTTTGTTGCCCCCTATCCTCTGTCTGTTGCCCCACATTTTCTGGTTGATTTTCTTTTTTCTGTTTCATACTTCCCAATTGCAAATTTGCTGTATAAGTAAATTTATTACTTTCAGGCTGCCATATATCTTCTGTTTTTTGTCCTAAATCTTCAGTTTGTTGCCCTATATCCTCTGTCTCTTGCTCCACATATTCTGGTTGATTGTCTTTTTGCAAATTAGATGTGTGTTTAAATTCATTATTTTCAGGTTGCCATATATCTTGTGTTTGTTGCCCCATATTCTCTGTCTGTTGTCCAGTACTGTACTCGTCATCATATTTGATAGTTTTACGTTTTCTATTACCTGCTGATTGTAATTCAGCTTTTGGATACAATATTCCAAACAAATTAGACTGTATTTCTGGCTCTCGTTCCATGTCATCTATTTCTTCTGCGTTTTGTATATATGGATGGTTCATATATTCCACTTCTGATTTTGGATCTTTTTTATCAACTTTGTGTTCATTAGAAGTTTTTTGAAATTCTATTTCTGTTTCAAGTGGGTTGAACACATTTACATTTGATGCATCTTCTGGTTCCTGTGCAGTTTTGTCAAAGTCGGGAACTACAAGATATATATGGCGATTTACGACTGTTGTTGGTTGAGCGTTCTGGTCATAGGGATGAAAAGGGTTCCTATGGCTGAAACTCGGTTCATATACGTGAGGTCTATGTAAAACATCAAAGATTCTCGAGTGATGATCAAAAAATTGTGAATGGTAATCAAACACATCTCCCGTTCCTCTACCAACTCCATATTTATGGTCCAACTCACAATCATCAGGATGATCTTCTACAATTGGATCCACTATTTTATGTTCTTTAGGAGAAAATACTGGAGATTCGTATTCATGCATTGAATCAAAAATCGACGAATCATCAGTATTTTGATGCATCACTTTTTCCAAATCTTTTAGACTATTGTGCAATTGTTTTAATTGTTTCTCTAGTTCTTCAAATGTGTCTAATGTATGTCGTTTTGTTCTATGATTTGCGGTTTGATCATCATGATATGGACTGGTGTGTTCCTGTCCACCATAACTTCTTTGTGCACTATATGAATAAGATGCACTGTAGCCCTTGCTTTTAGTACCTCCACAATCTGTACACATTTGTTGCATTTGACCTTTCAGTCTTTCTTGCATTGCTTTCATTTGAGCATCCATAGATTCTGCGGGGTTAACTGTTGCCCCACTACTGTAACTTCCATGTTGTGCTCCGTTAGAATAATGTTGTGCTTCACCAGAAACACTAGACCTCTGTCCTGCCACATATCTGGAATTTCCTTCAGAGGCAGATGTTTCCATATCTCCCTTCCTATTGACAGTTCCATATCCATCTGCATTCTGTGAGTCAGATGTGATTGGTACTGTTTCACCTGATGGGAGAATGTAATATGGTGTACCATGTTTTTCCCATGACTTGTGATATGAGTATGATGACTGATAAGATTTTGGTTTAGTGGTGTATTGATTTAAATTAGCTCCTATGTCATCTGTTACTCCTGTATTGTAACTTCCTCCTACTGCTTGTTGACTTTCTCCTCTTCTGTAACCAGACTGACTTGTTCCATGTTGTTCCAAGTTATTTGAGCTTCCATAAGTTCCTGTCGTAATTCTGCTTCCACTATTGTGTGTTGACAAAGATTGATCTTCTGTTCCTAAATCAACTCCTGCAACCAACAGTTTGTCTCGATTTTGAGCAACACTTTCGAAACTGTTTATTGGCCTAATAACAGCACCTTGTGTAGTTCCTACATTATTTGCTGTTGATCCTTGCCTCTCCCATTCATTTTGATAGGAATACGATGATTGTTGATGTCTTGTTCCTCCGACGGTTGATGTACGACCACCTTGTCCTATATATGTATTACCTGCATTTATATTTCTGCTAGGCTCTTCTTCGTATACTTGTGGTGTCACATCCACATGTTGATCAGGTATTGTGGGAGCTTGTGCTGTTAGTCCAACTCTAACAGGCTGATTTGGTCTTGCTACAAGATTCACTCTAGTACCTGGTTCCACTCTAATAGTTCTCATATTAGATGTATCTGTGTTGTGTGAATCTGATGTTTCAGATACATAATGTCTATTGCCTACTGTGTGGGTTTCATCTGCTTCAGCATAGCCAGAATGCAGTGAGCCAGCTCCTATTGTATGACTTACAGGTCTCTGTCGAACAATAACAGGTCGAATTATTGTTGATCCTGTGTTATGAGTTGCTGCAGAGTGTTGTTCACTTGCTGATGCTGACATTTCTGAGTGAGCTGATTGGGTATCAGATCCATGTACAGTTGTCTCTGGCAGCACTCTAATACGTACCGCAGGCACAATTACTCTTGTAACCCCTCGTCCACTTCCCTGAGTGTCTGCGGTGTAATCTGAGCCTGATGTAGTATATGTTCTTGTATTTCCTCCAGTATAAAATTGAGAACCACCAACCATTGTATTAGTTCTTGATGTTTTTGGGATATAGGGTCCAGGTTCATAACGTACATTACTCATGCCATCTTCTCCGACATTTGATGCTGTACTGTGGTATCTGTTTCCAGCTACTCTCCTTGTTCCGGTTGTTGTAGCTCCATAATTTTCAGACATTTGGTCTGTGTAATGTGTTCCTGCGGCTACTCCCGCAGCACCAGCGTCAAGAACTCGCTGGGAGTCTTCGTAATCAACGTTTGTTGAGTGGGCTGACATTCCACTAGAGTGACCCGCCATTTGACTTCTGGAATTAGCTCCGTAAGTAGTTCCACTGTTGTACCGTCTTTGATTTGTGTTGTACGTGTTTGCCATGTTGTGTTGTCCTCTGACTGCCTGTTGTGTGTCCTGGTCTACTAGACTTCCTTTGATGGTTCCGCTGGTGGATGCTGAGCCATATACAGATGTTGGTCCACCTGTTTCAATGGCCCCTGTTCCTATTGCCAAGGGATCTATTCCCAGCTGACTCCCAACTTGGTCTCTCAATCCATGGAGTTGCCTTTGAGCTAGTGTGTCCATGTTTCTGGATACTTCATAGTTTCCTCCCATATTTCCAGACTGTGACTCGTAGAAACCCTTCTTATCCCCTTCATCCCCTGTCCTAGAATATTTGAAGTTCTGTGTTTCCTTGTAATAGTCACTGGTGACCAATGGTATAAGCAGTAGAAATATTAATTTCTTCATTTTGTCCAATCTGAAATTGAAATAATTACCAAACTTTAGTTACAGCATTTAAAGATCTATCCCATCACAGCGTATCTCTCAAGTGGGGCAGCCAGCAGACCAGCCGTATGTAATAAACATGCAAGCTGTCCTCTGTCCCAACAAAAAATTAAGACATTCAGGATGGGTGGTGTACCTACATCATTGTTGAATTTAAGATGTAAAATATCTATTAAGTGTTTTTAATTTTATGCTTTTGTAAAATACCATTTTTTTTTAAACACCTGCCTTTTACAGGACACTTGAACTTAAGGAAAAGAGTGGGAGACCTTGAAATATCTTATTCATCACATAGTAAAGAGTAAGCTAGTCTTAACCAGAGACCCCACGGGATAATAAAAATAACTTGAGCATTTTTTTAATTACGTATTCATTCAAATCTTTTCTGTTCCTTTGTATTATGTTAAAACATATTATATTTTACAATTTAATAAGGCAGGCAATATCTTGTGCATGTTGTATTTCAAGATAAATGCTTTATTTTATACTTTCTTCTTGCTTATATATATATAAAATTACTAAAGATATAACTTATTGTCAAAGGTCACGTATAAAACATATCAAAACAATATATAGAATGATTATTTATAATTATTTGTTTAATGTTTTAACCTTTTTATCCGTCAAGACGCTTAAAGAATACGAGATCATATTATTAATTAATTTTTTTCTTATAATTTATCTGGTAATCCATCTATCGTTTTATGTTAATTTGTACCCCCCCCAAGTGTGGTAGCCAGCAGACTAACTGCGTGTAAATAAATGCATATAAGTTCTCTTCTTCGTACAGAGAAAATTAAAAAAATATCATACTTCATATGAATCATCAAGATACCAAACCTACTCTGGTACAAATTGTTGTTTTTGTGCAGTAAATGAATAACTATTAGGAATATAGTTGGCCAAAAAGAGCACTGTTCTTCCGTCCGCAAGTGTTCCATCGGCCCTGGCGTCCCTTTTTCACAATACACCGTTCCAATGACAACTACATCAGAGCGCAGGGAATGTCGTGGAAAGAGGTGACGCAATTGGCGCAGAGACACTCTGAATGGAGGAGGCAGGTTTCTGCCCTGTGCTCTCGAGAGGAGCATTGCGGGCGATGAATGAATGAATGAATTAGGAATATAAATAACATTGTATATATTGAGAAATGAGTTTTTCATTACTAGTTTCTCAATATATCCAAAGCGCTAAATCCTAATTAAAAATATTCCAAACTGTTATTCATTTGTAACTCATAAACAACAATTGTTCCAGAGTGGGTTTTGCATCTTGACGACTTATATGGCATATCTGTCATTTTTTGCAGTTTAGTTTGACTCTTGGAAATACTTTGGTGCTCTTTAGGGAAATTCAGGTGCTTTGGGGTGTTAGGTTTGCCTAGAGTGCCTAGACCTACGGATGGCTGACTCAGTGAATAACCAATTACGCCTGTAATAGGGCACTTCTTTGTTTCTAATTTCGTTTTTATTGTTTATTATATGGATTCGATGTGACTGTTGGTGTTTGTTTGCTTTCAATAAATAAATAACTAAATATGTTCATATTGATGATGATCTTAAATGATTTGTTTCTTTGAAACTGTTTTATGATCCCTAATATAATTGATATAACGGTGTTCTAGAGGCTACTTCGCTTGTGGGATTGAACCCAAGATTTCTCAATGGAAAGAATTCCAACCTCAAACGTGATGTGTAAAAGTTATTTCTAGAAGTTTCCATCAATGATGAAATAATATATCACCCTGTGTATGTTGTGTTATGTTATTTATCTATCGCGTGTTTTAATTGTGAATAAAATAAACAAAATGTTATTATCTAAGCTAAAAACTTGTTATCCGCTAATGACAGCTTATAATATATATAAATATTATACATCTGTACATGGAGATATCCAAGAAGGGCTGAGGCAGTTCCCTGCCTCCCCCCCCCCTAAGGATCTTGAAAATGTAGGTAAATTTACTAAATAAATTGTACCCAAAGACTGACAAAGAAAGAAAAGGATTTTATTATGAAACTGTACGTATGAACAATGATCTACCGGAAGTGCTAAAGTATGGAAATAGTTATTATACCTTCAAGAGACAGTTGAAGAAAAGAACATTAGAAAGAAGAGATATTGACTGATTAGTTTTTAATTGCCGGATTTTTGTTTTTTTTTTTATTTTTTTTTGTCAGCATTTTAACAAAAAGTAAATTATGCGTGCTATCTAATGTCATCAATGTCAATAAAAAAATCACGAATTTCAGAATGAGTAGCTTGTAGAGTAGCAATATTAAAAAAAAGGTAATAGATCCATTATAATTATGAGGTATTACCCAGAATTTTCAGTAATTCAATAAAAAAATTAAAACAAAAACCTTGTACTCACTTGATATGAAAGAAATTGGTTTAAAACACTCTGTTAAAAAATTGACACTGTTCTTTGGTTCCGTTCTATCTGAGAACTGTCCGTGATATGCTGCTGTCGCAAATAGCCTCGACATATTTGTAAATGCAAACATTAAGTTGACCCTTTGATAACCTGCGAGAGATACTTGGAAATGAACATCGTCACGTTAATACAACTTACCCGGAGTTGGCTAATTTTTAATAAGTATTATTATTATTCACGGTATTTCCCATATCTTTATAAAAAAAAATGTTTAGAATATTTACTATTTTTTTTTATTGTTTAATCGGATTTGGGTGCAGATGACAAAACCAATCAGAAGAAAAAAATGAGATCCCAAAAAGATAGTTCCTTCTAAGGTTTGCATAAAGCGTCTCTCGATTGGTGGACCTTACATCATGACAGTGAAAATGGTGGAATTGGTGAACGTTGTCCATGGATACCGAAAGTGATCACTTAAGCCAGCCTAGAGCCAATTCGTAAGCGTTGGGACACCTTTCTCACTTCTTCCGATTAAATTTTACACAATGCTGTATTGTGTAGACATCCTCCAATCGAGGTTTCTGAAAAATAATAAAACTTCATATTTTGGTTACATAATGAGAGGAGAAAAATATGCCATCCTACAACTGGTCATAGAAGGGAAGATTGAGTATTGAGAAATAAAATTGTCTCGTAAAATGCAGGTTGTTTAGGCTCTCTATCACTTCGCATTGGCTTATCTATCAAAAAGTGGACTCCCTGTATAACCAATGCACATTAAAAATAAATTATTTGCCAATGAAACAATTTTTGCCATATACCCTTCAAATATCAATGCTATATTCTCAGCGTGTCCTATTTTAAAGAGATATAATCGTAAATTATGTTTTTATTGAGAATTGTTATTTATTTATTTACTTGCTAATGTTTCTTATCTGTAATTTCCTACAATAATACCCAGGATTACATCTATGTAATCATTCTCAATTCTTTGACATGGTAAACGCTACTTTGGGGGATTAGATTTGTGTACTTTGGTGGGTGTGTGTATTTTTGTGTTTTTATATTTTTTACATTTATGTAGATACTTTTTTACATTTTTTTACGTTTTATTCTTTTTTTTCATATTTTCACATTTTTTTTTTTACATTTTTATGTGTTTTAGCATTTTAAGTCTTCGTGTATCTTTTTATTCAATAAACTGCCTCAAATTTATGTTTATTAGATTGGTGAGAAAGGGATCTTAATTGGTTTGCTCATTGTTGTTTTTTAATGTTTTTACATATTGTTTCAACTTTTTGATCCTTATTTATGAATAAAAAAATTGTCTTAAATATTTCACAAGTATGTATGTGGATTAATAGGTGAAATCTGATTTAATTTATTTATTTTATTCCTTTTGCACATCATTGTTATAGAACAGTGTTAAAAAATCAATACAAAATTTAAAATACTAAGACGATGTTATGCAGTGCCGAGATTATCACTATGAAATGATTTCTTCCATCTAACCATCTAACATTGACACATACCCAACCTAAACAAAATAATATACCTATACTAATAGAAAAAAACTAAATTTAAAATAATATTTGACACACACCCAACACGTAGTAAGGATTATTAACTGAAGAATAGTTCCTAAAATATTACAACCAATTACCTACTCACACCTTTTCCCATGTGGCGTAGGCAAAGAGAATGGAATGCCATATTAATTTATCGTCAGTTTTTTCTTCCTTCACATTCATGTAATTTTTCAAATAGTGACATTCTTATTTTATTTTATTTATTGATAAAAAGTACAAAACAGACAACAACTATAAATATGGTTTACAAAAATAAAAACAAGTCGTTCATAACTCAGCTGTCATCCACAAACATGTACCACAGTTAAGTCACTTATTTAAGTATTGCACATTCCACTTGTGCATCTGTTCTCACTAGCATATCGCACAAGCAGCCATTGCTAACACACAAAAACATAGTTTGAAACATATTATTATTATTATTGGACCATTTTTATGTGGCGCCGTTTAATGGTCCGTGACCATCTCAAGGGCGCCGAGACTTCTCCCGAACAGCAGCATCTTTAACTTGGTCCTAAGTGTGGTGGTGGACTGATTCTCTCTCAATTTAGTGTATGGTCAATCTGTTTCGGCAGTTGGCGCGGCGGCTCTGAAGCTCCTTTCTTTGATATGTTTTCCCAGGGCTCCCTCAACTCTGATTGAGTGAGATTCTACCCTTCCAATGTTCTGTTGCTTTGGCAGTTGCTACTGCTTAAGTACTTTTTTGGTGTTTCCTTTGACATAATTATGAATTTATAATCATAGAATGTAGTAGCCTTATCATGGTGGCGGCATAGATTTATAATGTACTAAAGTACGGTGGCGGTTGTTATTTCATACAAAGAAATGAAGTGGTGTTGTTGTTTCTGTCTCCATTGTATCTGCAGCTGGGTGGTGTTGTGTTGCCGTCTTTGTTACACACTAAGGGAACACGTGTTGTTCTATCACTGCTGGTCGCTAGGCTAGCGTTCGGACCGAATACAAAATTCTCAGAAACAGATCAGTACGCGACACATGTTAATGTTATTTAGAACTATTGATGCACTTATTATGAAAGATCTACCAAACACAGAATATTAAATGCGAGAATTTGATTAAAATTGACGTAAACATACACTGATATTATACGAAAACTGTGCGAATTTATTATGTGATTGCACACGCGAAATCTGAACACTGTAGGATCAAGTTATACCGTGAAAACGGCTGTTTTTTTGAGAGTGTTGTAAAACGTGTCTGGCAGCTAGGACAGCGCCAAGAACACTCAAGTAGTAAGTACAAATAAAAACTATTAATAAAAGATTTGTTTATTTTATTTTATATTTTGGGGTATGGTATGCACCGCGACCTATATGATCTATTGTACTCCCCCTACTTAGCTTTCCTGGTGTTGCCAGTCAAAGCGAACCCTCAAGTCCTAAACATTTTATGAAGTCCAGGATCTTGAGGGGATCTAAGGTGTGGAGAGATTCCACTTCTACGCAGTGCCTGTCTAGGGCCTTGAGTGACATTTGTTTACATTCAGTTGGTCTACTGGCTATCCCAGTTGATCATCAGTGAAACCTTAACCTTGGCCGTACCTGGAGATATGTATCTGTACAATGACACACGCATGCACAAACAGTATTAAATGTTGCATTGAAGCGAGAAATACTACCCCAAAGGAGCACTCTGTATTTAGCGGCCATACACACCAAATATTTTCGTGCTCAAAGCGAAGGAAAAATAGTAATAGGCCTTACCTCTCTATGCAGTATCATCGAGTACTTTAAGAGGATAAAACATTAATGTTGTTGACCGAAGGTACTTGTTGGAAGTCCATTTCAAGATAATTGCAAAAATGAAAAACTTTTTTACTAATCGCCTGATGATGGAGACGAGAGTCTCCGAATACTAGTACGCGAAGTTAATAAAGTCATTTGGAAATTAACTACATATTGTGTTTTTTTTTTTTTTGCAATTATCTTTAAGAGGATAAATTTAAATTGAATTATTCATATTAGCTTGTGATTGAAATCCACATTCAGAAGTTGTAGTGTATTTAGTAAGAATTGTTGTTTGTTTGTGACTTATTACTTGAAATTTACCTATTCGCCAATATATCAATTTGGAATTGATACTCGTAATCGGTACCATGTCTGAACTTTACAAAACAATAATTAAAATCACGACTTAAAACGACTGAAATTTTAAATATTTTAATGTAGTTTAAAAATACATAATATATAAAGGGTAATAACCTCAAAATAAAAGTTAAATTTTTTTCCACCTATCAGGTTTTAAATAATTTGCATAACCCTCTTTCACTTTAAACCGTTGCTATGACAATGTTATTTAAATATTGTGAAATGAAGCAACTCAATTTGATTAGTATTTTTTCAATTACATTTTTTTTTAGAAACCTAAAACAACCATCAGATTCTTCAATCGACTGGATTACTATACAGTACACGGAGAAGATGCTTTATTCACAGCCAGAGAAGTCTTCAAGTCGACCTCGGTCATCAAAAACATGGGGGCAGAGCCCTACAAGCTGTCCTATGTGGTCTTATCCAAGGGAAATATGGAACTCTTCATTAGGGAACTTTTACTGGTTAGTATATTTTTAGTCATCTGGTTATCATGTTTATGGAATGTCCTGTGATAATCGGCTAAAAAGAACATTATTTCATTAACGAGAGTTTTACTATCTCTTTCACAATACACCATTTTACTATATTATTAAAGAGTCAGAGCAAAGAGTTGCAAAAGCAAAACGCCAGAGCGTTGTGAAAAGACACTGGTCGCAAACTTTTTGCGTCAATCAAGGATCACAAAAGATGTGGCGCTTCTGAAACCTTGAAAAGACTTTCCTTTCCAGATTTCAGAAGTGCCACAACTTTTTCTAATGCGTGTGTTCATCATTGGCACAGCTGGATGAAAACGGAGAATGCTCCGAATTGTCAGAGACACGCCTATTGTGGACAGTCAGTCATTTGACAAACTGTTTCATCTAATTTGCTTTTATTTCATCCAGTCCAGTTGCCTTGTTTATCTTTCCAGTGTTCGAGTCTTATTACTAACTTTTGTTTTGAATAATTGTACAAAATTCTAGAAATGAGTATACTGAATGAAATAAAAATAAATTTGCTAATGTGTTGTATTTCCAGGTTAAGTTGTATCGTGTAGAAGTGTATATCAATCAAGGTTCCCCCAAGAGCAACGATTGGATTCTGGAATACAAGGGTTCTCCTGGAAACTTGGCACAATTTGAGAACATCCTCTTCTCAAATGCTGATGTAGTGGTCACCTCCAGTATACTGGCTGTTAAATGGAAGGGAGACGACAGGAATAAGGTATTTTTTTCTTTTTCAATCCAACTGTTTTATATTAAAAATATTTTTCATATATTCCGTGAAGCACCACGCAAAGATTGTAGAAGTACACAAAGAAAGTATCCCACTCTTTTCTGTAAGCTTTTGAGTATCTTTTAAAGGGCAAGTGTTGGAAAAAATAATGACATTTTACATCTTAAATTTAGTGATGAGCTTTGCCACCCATGCTGTTGTCGTAATTTTTTGTTGACACATAAAGGACAACTTGCATGTTAATTACATGCGGCTCGTCTATTGGCTGCCCCGATTGTGGGATATGCTGTGATAGTATTGAAGTGTTTTTCATATTCTTTATTTACTTTTAATTCATTCTTGGAGGTAAACCTTCCATTTGAAATTTTGCAGGTCTGTATCTTGGACAAATAGATTCATTGCATTCATTACATGCACTTTTTTTATATTTTTGAGTGTTCTGAAAAAGGAAAGGAACATGGTGACAAAACTTGGTAATGTTTATTTATTGTAAATATTTTCCTTTTATTATTACCTTTGTTTTACTTTTCAGATTGTCGGCCTGGTGTGTGTGGATTGCAATGAGAGAACATTCTCCATAGCAGAGTTCTCAGATTCTGAACACTTCACAGAATTGGAGGCACTAGTCGTACAGTTGGGGCCCAAAGAATGTCTGCTGAGCATCTCCGATACTCCTGAGGTGGGCTCACATTATTTTTACCTTCATAATCTAGATTTTATAATATGAGTATATTTTTTATATCACAATTGAAAGTTGAACTCCTGGAAACTTTTCATATATGTATTCGTTGATATTTTTAGGCAAATTGATGAACTGCTTTTTTCACTTAAATGCCATTGAGACAGTGGTATAAGTGCCAGAAATTTATCAACTAATTATCAAACACTGCGTGTTATATTTTATATTTCTTTTTCCAGAGTAAAACCATCTGTCAAATTATGGAACGATCCAATGTTTCAATCACCAAACGCAAGAAAAATGAATTCTCAATGGAAGGGTTGGTTCAGGACCTTAACAGACTTCTTGTATTCGATGAGGGACAGATCAAAGATGCCAATGCTCTACCACATATCGAACTGTCCGAGGCGTGCATGGCATTAAATGCTACAATAAAATATTTGGAATTAACATCAGACCAGAACAACTTTGAAAAATTCTCTTTTAAGAAACTAGATAGTGTGCGATATGTGCATCTTGATTCTGCAGCCATGAATGCTCTTCATGTTTTGCCCAAGAAGGAAGGAACTGTTTTTAAAAATCAGAGTATTTTGGGGCTTTTGGATAGATGTCGTACTCCACATGGTCGAAGGTACCCTAGAAAATTATTAAATTCGGTTAGTTGGAAGATATTGCTTCTGCAATATACTCGTCGATTGCACAATATCATTTATTTGTATCACCTTACTTATGTATGTAATTTTTTTTTATTTATTTAAAAAAATGGGCAACATACAATAAAATTTTACAAAATATAACATAATAACCATTAAACATATTTTTTGTACTTGACCAGCTCATCTTTGAGTTCATTATTATTATTATTATTATTGCCAGTACAGCACAAACACAGAAAGAAAAAAAAATAATTGTGTAATAGCTTATGTTCTGTATTGTGCAGTAACTATTATACTGTCACGGCATGTCCCACAAGTGGGGTAGCCAGCAGTCCAGCTACGTGTAATAAACATACAAGCTGTCCTCTCTGTGCCAATATATAATCAAGACATTCAAGATGGGTGGCAAACCTCATCGCTGAATTTAAGATGTAAAATGTATTAACCATTTTTGAACACCTGCCTTTTACAGGACACTCGAAAACTTATGGAGATGAGTGGGAGACCAATTCTTTACCGGGTGCTCCATGGGATGTGCAATATTTATAACAATAACATTTATTATCAATTTTATATTTTTATCACATTTCTAAAATTGTATCAATGCTCACTGTACATAAAATATACTTTTTTCATCCTTTCATCATCCATTCACTCCAAATGTCCAAACCATCGCATAAAATTGACAATTATACTAGTTTTCAAGTCAAGAAATAAAATGGTTGGTATTGAAAAAAAGTAAATAATAAAAATAATGACTTGGAATTAAATTTAATTTAAAATTGAATTCTTTCGCTTCCTCGATCTTCATCCAATTTCTCATACACGTGGCCGTCCACGAGCATTTAATCCTTGTTATTCTCGGACGTCCATGTTTTTTCTGTGAGAAACTAATTTTTAATTTTCAGATTACTCTCTCAGTGGGTCCGCCAGCCACTCAGGGACATCAATCAGATAGAGGAGAGGCTGGACACTGTAGAAGCTCTGGTGAAGAACTCAGAAATCCGAAGACAACTTCATGAGGAGCATTTGAGAAGACTGCCTGACCTGCAACTCCTAGCTAATAAGCTACTTAAGGAGAAGGCTACTCTTCAAGACTGCTATAAAGTCTATCAGGTTAGTTAAAATTAAAATATTAATATTGTTAACCGAAGGTACTTTTATTAACTTCGCGTACTAGTATTCGGAGACTCTCGATTACACAATTCTTTTACATCATTCAAAATTTTTCTCTTGTGAATCCGTCCACAGCTGATGACTTTGCAATAGTTTTTTATCAATGAATTATAATTACTTTCTTATCAACACGGGCTTCTCCCAACTTTCTTTTGTTCAAATCCTATAAATACTGTTTTGTCTCTGTATCTTATTTCACTTTTTACTAATCGCCTGGTGATGGAGTTGAGAGTGTCCGAATACTAGTACCTACGCGAAGTTAATAAAAGTTATTCGGAAGTTAACTACATATTGTGTTTTTTTCAATTTTATCTTAGTTAAAATTTGTATGTCAACTGGTGTCAGAATTGTTATAAAGTCTATCGGGTTAGTTAGAATTAGTATGTCAACTGGTGTCAGAATTGCTATAAAGTCTATCAGGTTAGTTTGAATTAGTATGTAAATTGGTGTCAGAATTAAACAGAGCCAATAAAAGTATTGCTTGAAGATTAAATAGGTAGATTATAATGAATTATAATTGTAAATGATGAACACATCCTCATTGGATTGAATAGAAGAGCTCTTTCTTAAGAAACTATATAAATTTCATATCTCTTATTTGTCTATATCAGTTGCCGATCGTAATTCGATATTACCCCCTCATTTTTTAATGTTTTGTAACACATTTATAAAATAATAAATTAGAAAATTTTCCTTATTACCCTCAAAAACTTCATTATTACCCCATTTGGGGTAATATACCTCGGTTTCCCGACTGCTGGTCTATATTATCATGGCATCTCGACCATGTGAAGTAGTCAGAAAACTAACTAACTTTATTTAATGAACTTGCAAGTTGTCCTCTTAGTGTCAGGATAATATTTCAAATGTACTATGGAATACTTATCAGTTCTCAATCGAAGATGTGAAAAAAATTATTTGTAAGTTGTACAAAAACCTGCATTTTACGAGATATTTAGAATTTAGTTCTTCTATTCAACTAAACAAATATTCCTTTAATATTGTCTTAGAAAAATTTGGGGTACTTTTCCAGGGCTTAGAGCGTGTACCTTACTTATTGGAGTGTGGGAGAAGGTGTAACAGTAAAACCATTACTGGAGTCTTTGTGAGTCCTATCACAGACATACTGCAGGACACACAGAAGTACATGGAAATGATGGAAACCACTCTGGATATGGATGGAGTAGATAACGGTCAGTATCCAGATTTTTTTTAAACGTTATAAGAAATAATAGAACGTACAATGGATCAAGTTACTTGCAATATTTTAAGTTTTTTCTCACATAATTGTCCTGGAGGTGGTTGGTGTTTTATGATAGAGCCTTAGACTTTCAGTTGAGAAGTCCCAGGTTCAAATCCTCTTGCTGCCAAACTGCTCCACTTTTGTGACACGAGCATATTGCTCTCTACGAAGGTGAGAAAAAACAGATTAAAAGGACTAAGCTATTTTCTCATTCAGTGTGATAATGCCAGACTTCAGACATTATGTGAGATTACAGTGGTAATGTTGTCATGTTTTTTTTAATTCTTTGTATACAAATTTTGTGCAGTAAAGATTTTTATTATTTTTTTTTTTACGCGGCGGCAGAATTGCCATCCACACTTCTCAGCATTATACAACCAGATAAGTCTCCATATGATCAGTCATGATCACACAAAAACTTAACAGTCTAATGCCGGGAAAAATTCACCTATCCAGATATACAGGATATCAAAGGATTAGGCTCAAAACGCGGGATCAAAATACCAGCATTGTGCCTGAAATATCTGTGTTCAGAAACCTTTTTACAATATTACAAGTGTTTATTATAATAGATTTTTGAATTTTAATGTACAAATTAACCGGTAAATCTAATTTTTGTAAATTATTTATTAAAGATTTCGGAGTTACCCCTGTAGCTGACATGACTAAAGGTATTATATAAACGGACCTAGAATGCCAAATATTTTTTATTTCTCCTGCTAGTTCTGTATATTTACGTATTTTTTCTGCGACGGTTGTTTGTATATTATGTGTATTTGGGACAGCGATGTCGATTAGGTACGTTATTTTATTACGTTTATCATGTAATACTAAATCGGGTCTATTACGATGTATTTGTCTATCTGTTATTATGGTTTTATCATAATAGAGCCTATAATTTTGATTTTCTAATACCTGTTCCGGGTTATATTTATAATAAGGTATTACATTATTTGAGTTTAAAAGATTATGTTTAATAGCTAAATTTTGATGTATAATTTTTGCTACATGATTATGTCTATAAGTATACTCAGTTTGAGCGAGAGTGGAACAACCCGAAACTATTTGTTGAATTGTTTCCGGTTTGGCCAGACATTTCCTACACGAATCATCAATTATATTTTGATTTTTTATAATATATTTTTGATAATTTTTTGTATTTATTACCTGATCTTGAATTGCTAGCATAAAACCCTCGGTTTCCCCATACAATTCCCCAATGGTCAACCACCTGTTTGACGCATATTTGTCAACATAAGATTGGTTGAGATCATTGAGGTGTCTAGCATGAAGTTCCTTCCTACCCCAAGATTCTAACAAAATATTTAAATAGTTTAATCGCGGACCTACTGTTTCGTCATTTAAATTTAAAGGTGTATGATTTTTATCGGCCTGTATTATAATTTTATGTAATATAGAATTATTTTGTTTGTTCTTAAAAAATGTTTTAAGGGATTCTATTTGATTGTTATGTAAAGAGGAAATGTTAACAATTCCTCTTCCTCCTATACTCCTAGGCAGAACCAACCTTTCTTTCGCGGAATTTGAATGATGATATCTATTTTTGGTTAATTGTGTTCTAATAAGTCTTTGTAATTTATCTAGATCCGTTTTAGACCATTTTATGATGCCAAATGAGTATGTTAATAATGGGATTGCCCACGCGTTTATTGCTTTTACTATGTTTTTGGCCGATAGATCACATTTAAATATTTTATTAAGTCTATCTTTAAAATCATTTGTTAATTGAGTTTTGATTAAAGAGTGATTTAAATTTTTAGATTGCGGAAAACCTAAATATTTGTATGTTTCATTACTATTCATGTTATTAATTTGATAATTAGAAACTATATCGTGACATTCTATAATTTTACCTTTTTCAATGTGTAATGTTTTACATTTATCTAGCCCATTTATTTATTATTACATAATGTGTTTTATTTTTAGTAAGCATAACCATATAAAATATTGTTTTTGTGCCCACAAGGTTCTCAACAAACTTTTTTTATGGCAAAGCACCCAAAATCGAGTGCAATATGCGGTTAATTTGTTGATCTGAGGAAACCTTCCTTCCAGCACTAGAGTTTGAACTTCTGAAGTTTGATTAAGTTTAATTTATCAACCGACGGTTCTTGGTGGAAGTTCATATTTATATTTTTTTTTAATGAAACACGATATATAGTTATTCCACTATTGACTTTATTTATTTTTGCGTCAGCCGGCTCTCAAGAGCTTCCGCTCTCATCGTCAGGCAAAAGTATAGTTTGCTCTTGAAAGCCGGCTGATGCAAAAATAAATAAAGTCAATAGTGAAATAACTATATATCGTGTTTAATTTTAAAAATTATTATTCTAAAATGTGGATTTGAAGTTTGTGATTGACTACTTTGTTATTTTTAATTTTCTTAAGTTATTTTTAATTTTCTATGTTTCTTCTTCACAGGTGAATTTCTGGTCAAGTCCTCTTTTGACGAGGATCTTCGTGAACTCAGGGAAAAGATGTCAAAGGCCGAATCTTCTCAGAAAAAAGAACTGAACAAGGCAGCTAAAGATCTTGGATTAGAAGCGGGGAAATCTATCAAACTAGATTATACTTCTATACTAGGACATCATTTCAGGTGTTATTCTATTCTTTCTTATTTTCCATAGTCTATTGGCTTGGCACTTGGAATTGTCAGGCAATTTTAACCTTCGCCTTACTGAAATCAAAAACCTACGCGCGCTCCTAACATGTGTAGTGACTACACATTTTCAAATAAGCGGTTTAAGATAGAAAAAATAGGAATAATCATAGCCAAACCATTCGGACAGTTATAAGTAAAGTATTGTATATGTGTATTGTATAGGAAATCATAAAAATATATATAAATTATTGCTGAAAACGTGAAAAATAATATTATCTAGCGCTCATGAACCTAGCGAGAAGACAACTCATTATGAATAGCGAAGGCCAACTGACGGCTGACCGCACGCATAGCGACGCATTGTGCAATCGGCAATCATCGGCCGATGGTCCGACATACATTTGCGTAAACTGCAGTGGTTGCAAACTATTTAATATGTTATTTAATTAATTTATTTATTGATACACAATTATAAAGACAATCAATGCATAGAAAATGGATTATCCAACCTGTTCTAGGATTTAGCTAAGACAAAATATATGTATGTACACATATCAAGATTATAATCAAAGTAAATAAAAAAATAAAGTATAACCAGCACATATACCAAATAGTCCATACAACAGTTCAAAAAAAAGAACAGGAAACTTACAAACTTACAGATAAAAAAATGATTTACAGAAAATAGATAAAATTAAAAATCATTTAAACCGTAAAAGTTATAAGCAGTAATAGATACAATAAGATGAATAATTTTATAACTTAGTTCCAAATGTCTCTCGAAGAATCCGCACTTTTATTAACTCTTAAATATTTTTTTTATTTCACAATTAATGATTCTGGATATAATTTAACTCAAAAATTAGATTTACCGGTAAATTTATATATTAAAATTCAAAAATCTATTATAATATTTAATACATGAAATATTGTAAAAAAATTTGAACGCAGATATTTCAGGCACGATGCTGGTATTTTGAACCTGCGTTTTGAGCCTAATACTTTGATATCCTGTATATCTGGATTGGTGAATTTCTCGCGGCATTAGACTGTTAAGTTTTTGTATGATCATGACTGATACTGATAATATGGAGACTTATCTGGTTGTATAATACTGAGAAGTGTGGATGACCATTCCGCCGCCGCGTAAAAAATAATATTATTACGTTTATGTTTATTTTAATTGTAATATTTATTTGAAATGTTTACCTACATAATAATATTTATTTTAAATGTTTATATAATAATATTTATAAATAAATCGCTAATAAATCCATAAATGAAGTGCCCTCACGAAGAAATGAACTGAAAAGTAACGTTATATATTATGATATACACCTTTCCCTCTTATGATACAATAATATAATGAAAAGTTGGTATTTAAAAATGTAAAATGAATACCTACCTAGTTATAATTATTGAAATTATTATGGAACGGAAATAATAAATCACTTTGAAACCTCTGGATTTAAGTCGACTTCGGAAGTAAAATAATAGATCTCTAATGATAAAATACGACTGTGTGCTATTTCGCATAGTCAATCCTCAGCACAGTTCGCGAGAGCGAGACGTAAATAGTATTCACTATCTAACGACAACAGCCGAGTACGAGCAGTCGAAGACACGTGACATACAGTTAATACATCGCGCATTTGATTGTATTAGTAAGATATTTTGTTTGTGTTTGTAATTTTATTTCCATTCTCCAAAAAATGTCTTTGAAATAGTCAATAAGTTCCAATTATTGTTAATATAATTTTTTAATTCGATGCGTAAATATATGACTGAGGATTACCTAAAATCTTGACCTTCTATTTATTGTATTTATTGAAATATTAATTATAAACAGAAGCATGTGTACTGGCTACACATTTTAGGACGGCAAAAGTTAAACAAATAACAGGTTTACAAACAATACAGTAACCATATATCACTACGAAAAGGAATAAAGAAATTTCATTGCATCAAAGCTATTTTGAGTGTAAAAGGCCCAAAATTACTTCATGTACCTATGTAAAAAATAAATGATAATAACAAAACATTTAAATCATACATTTTCTAACAAAAAAAAAGTACTTTTTGCATCATCTATACTTCTGAGCGAGTGAAATTCAGTTTCCAGCACACAAATTTAACATTTCTTGACATCATTGCAGAATAACGTTAAAAGAAGAACCAGTACTTCGTAGGAACAAATCATACCGAGTCTTGGATGCCATCAAGGGAGGTGTGAGATTCACAAATGATAAACTGGAATCTCTGAATGATGACTACGTGCAGGCCAAGAAGTCATACGAGGAACATCAGAAAACTATTGTGGTGGAAGTGATTAAAATAGCATGTAAGTATAGATAGATTTTTATCAGTTACAATCACCCATCCATACCTTCTCTTTTGGAGCCACATGTGCTCGTTTGCTGAAGTCCTCTATAAGTTTCATTAAAAAAAATTACTCGGTATATATTCCAGCCAAAATTTGTTTTGTCCATTGTATTTCATTTTATAGTTGTTTTATTTTGTGATATTAAATGTGTATATTCCATCCAAAATTTATTTTATTCAATTTTATATATTTAAAGTTAGTCATCGAATTTATATTCCATCCAAAATTTATTTTATCCAATTTTATATATATTTAAAGTTAGTCATCGAATTTATATTCTTCCAAAAGTAATTTTATCCAATTTTATATATTTAAAGTTAGTCATCGAATTTATATTCTTCCAAAAGTAATTTTATCCAATATTTGTTCTTTACTACTACTACTACTACTATACCATCACGGCATATCCCACAAGTGGGGTAGCCAGCAGATCAGCTGCATTTAAGAAACATGCAAACTGTCCTCTTCGTGCCAATATAAAATCAAGACATTCAGGATGGGTGGCAAACCTCATCGCTGAATTTAAGATGTATAATGTCTTAATTTTTTCGAACACCTGCCTTTTACAGGACACTCGAAAACTTACGCAGAAGAGTGGGAGACCAATTCTTTACCGGGTGCTCCACGGGGTTGTTCTTTAAAGTAGTTTTATACAATATTTATTCTTTCAAAAGTAGTTTTATCCAAAACAAGTAATATATACGCTGGAGTTTGAAATATTTTATTTAATTGGATTCTTTAATTATCCCGGTGGAGTCTTCTTTTCTGTTAGTTTTTGAGTGTCCTGTAAAAGGCAGCTATTTGTATAACATCATGTATAGGACACACAACATCCTCAATTCAGCAATGAAGTGTACCACCCACCCTGAATGTTTTAACAGACTCCTAATGTGCTGACAGTGTAATAATTCGTCAAAAATACATGTAATTATTGTAATATTGTAAAATAACTTTCCAGCTGGCTATGCCCCCATGTTGTGGTCTCTCTCAGAACTCCTAGCCAAGTTAGACATCCTAGTATCTTTCGCCGTGGTGGCTACTAGTGCCCCAGAGCAGTACATCAAACCTCACATGGTCTCTTCAGGTTCTAGGCTTAGTCTCAAAGCTGCACGACACCCCTGTCTTGAACTGCAAGATGGAATGTCCTATATATCTAATGATGTGGAGTTTGAAGAAGGTAAGAAAAATCTATACTTATAATATATAATTCAGTGATGAGGTTTGTCATCTGTCCCGAATGGTTATTTTTGATGAATCATGGTGTTTTTCGTGGCCATTTTTTCTCATAATTTAGCATCTCTATGACACTACAAACGATCCATAAAAAGTCATATATTTCACATAAAATAACTCTGCATGTTAAAAGCATATTTTTTTCATTTTTTAAAATGCAAAATTAAGGGTGTTGAAAGTATATATAATAAAAAAAGCAAGAAAACAAAATCATTATTTTGTAAAAAAAAATTAAATTGAAATCTGGGTATTCATTATAAAATAAAACATACCACTAACACTTTTGCACCAAGTAGTAGATTGTATTGTGAAGACAGTAGGGTGGCGGTGAAATTTGAACCACACTTGGAATCCAAGGCTATGATGTCAAGCATCTCACTTTTTTATATTTACTTATCAAAAACGTATGTTGTGTTTGCAGGTAAACGCACATTTTGTATTATAACCGGCCCGAATATGGGAGGTAAAAGTACCTACATCAGAAGTGTTGGTGTGTGTGTGCTACTGGCTCACTTGGGATCCTTTGTACCGTGCCAAGAGGCTATTGTGCCTCTAGTGGACTCCATTCTGGCGAGAGTGGGAGCTGAAGACTGTCAGCAGAGAGGGCTCAGCACATTCATGTTGGAAATGATTGAAACTGCATCTATATTAAGGGTTAGTATTCTTTTTATTTGATAACTATTTATTTACAATTTTAATAGTTCACACATCTATGGCAAAGCATAAGCAGTAAGCGATTAAAATCTCATAATTAAGTTTTATATAAACGAAACATGGATGTGGTTGAAGGAGGTTGAAATTAGAATAAATGCTGTGGAGATCTGATCGTTGAGAAGAATCGTTGTAAAACGTTGTGAGATAGAATGAAGAATGAGGATATTAGGATATTCGATAAATTGGTCATGGGCGAGCATATGTTAAGTAAGAGAAATTGGCAAGCATGTAAAGGGTGTTTTTTTTAGACTTGTGGTTTTCAATCTGGCAATACTTTTTTTGGAGATGGTCTTCTTGAGAGCTGTTACTTGATTTATGCTCAGTTTAGTTTGCCATTTCATAATAAATAGACTTACTCCTGAACTAGCGCCTCGCACGTTCGGTGAATGGGCCCAAAACGAGATGGCCATCGATCCCGATTTTCACAAGAAAATTATGTTCAGCGATGAAACTCACTTATGGTTGAATGGGTGGGTTAGTAAACAAAATTGTCGCATTTGGAGTGCTGATAATCCACAAGCCATTGTTTGGACGCCATCACATCCTCAAAAAGTCACTGTTTGGTGTGGTCTATGGGCAGAGGGAATCATTGGTCCATATTTCTTCAAAAATGAAGCCAGTCATAATGTTACAGACAATGGAGAACGCTTTAGAGCCATGATTAATGATATTTTCGTGCCTGAATTGGAAGATGTTGATGTGGACGACCTTTGGTTTCAACAAGACGGCGCTACATGACATACAGCCAACGAAACAATGAATTTACTGAAGGAAACTTTTGGTGAGCGCATTAGCTCACGTCGTGGACCTGTAGCGCCGCCTCCAAGATCGTGCGATTTTACACTGCTGGACTATTTTTTGTGAGGTTATGTGAAGTAACTTGTCTACGCAGACAAACCCGAGACGATTGACGCCTTGGAAGAGAATATTCAGCGCGTTATTGCTGACACACGGCTTCAATTGCTGCAAAAGTGATCGAAAATTGGGGCTCTCGGCTGGACTTTATTCGAGCCAGCCACGGCGGACACTTGCCTGAAATCGTTTTTAAAACATAATGGCAAACTCTTATCTTTCTAATAAAGCTAAATTCTTGGCCATAACATTCAATTATATGCGTTTAATTTCTTCTTGAAAACCACAGGTCTAAAAAAAACACCTTTATGAGAAATTTGATAAAGGTCGAAGAAGCTAAATGTAAGAATAGATCAATATTGCATTCCATTCTCTCTGCCTACCCCCACCTGGGACGCAGCGAGAGGGTATAGAATAAAGTATTAAATATTTTTTGTCAATCTCAAGAAACAGAATATATGTATGATCTGTTTATATTGTTTGCATTTTTTTTTTTTGCAGAATTGTCAAAAAGGACATTTCAATAACACCCTGTGCATAATCTCGACCGCTTTTATATTATGTGGTATATTTTCTTCTTGTTTCAGACAGCGACAAAGAATTCTCTGGTTATTATAGATGAACTTGGTCGTGGCACTTCAACATATGAAGGTTGCGGAGTGGCATGGTCAATAGCTGAGTAAGATCTTGTTTATTTTATTGGTATTGGAAAAAATTTGCGCTTCGAGTTCGAAGAATCAATATGCATATCTTGCATTGAATTTAATACATTTTCACAACACTAGCATATTGCTTACTATCAGGGTGCTTAGGGATGCATTTGGGTTTAAGATAATAAAATCTTTGGACTCCATATATAAACAATTTACACATCAATCGAGCTAGTCCCAAACTCGGATGTGAATCTTATACTATGAGTATCAATACGATGATACATATATATATGTATATATACAATGGACTATGTATATAATTGTATATGTATATATACAATGGACTAAACACATACATATATACATGTAACACCCAGATCCAGAGCAATTTGAAAAAGGGGTTTTTTTTTTTTTACCCTGGCCGGGTATCGAATCTAGTACCTTGTGACTTAGAGGCAAAAGTGCTACCTCTGTGTGGCACCAGTCGTCAAGTCATTTAAAAAGGAAATAGCAGTAAATTAGGGTGGAAATATGCTCTGAATGGAAGAAGCTGGTTTTTGTCCTGTGATCTTGGGAGGTGCTGAATGCTGATGATGATGAA
Organism: Athripsodes cinereus; assembly: GCA_947579605.1. Lineage (NCBI taxonomy): Eukaryota > Metazoa > Arthropoda > Insecta > Trichoptera > Leptoceridae > Athripsodes > Athripsodes cinereus. Next base: position 24,464,726 of record OX388316.1, read on the forward strand.
AGTGGATGTTACAAAAATTATGTTTTTACATTTTTGTAGATATTTGGCTAAAGAAAGTGGTGCCTTCTGTCTTTTCGCCACACACTTTCACGAAGTGACTCGTCTAGCTGATATAGTGCCTCAGGTCTATAACCAGCATGTGATGGCTGCAGTACAGGATGGCCAATTGGTACTCCTCTACCAATTGAAGCCTGGTGTGTGTGATAGAAGCTTTGGAATACATGTTGCGAAGTTGACAGACTTCCCAGAGAATGTGATAAAGGTATTTAATTAATTTTCTAACAGTATGACATAGTGGAATTAATTAAGCCACCTTTATGCTTTTTTGGAGCACAGAGAAAATGATCTGTCATTTGTATTGTTTTAGTTTGCTGAGCAGAAACAAATGGATTTGGAGAGTCACAGAATTGATGTGAATTACCCAGGAATTGAAGACAAGGAACAAGCTAAAAATGAAGCTAAAGATGTTATGAAGAAATTTATAGAAGCTTGCAAGGATTTGGACTTAGACTCAATGAGTGAAGAACAGTTAGCGAAAGAAGTAAAGAAGTTAAAAGAAAACATTGATACGTCCAAACCGTATATTAAAATGTTACTTAGTTCGTAAATTTTCCCTTTTTTTTTTATTCTTTCCTGTTAATTTCGATGTACCTTCTACACCTTTGTGTTATTTTTAGCACACATTTTAAGAATGTGATTAGATGTTTACGTTTTATTTGTAATTTTATGTGCCAATTTGAATATTCTCAATTAAGTGTACCTGATTTTATCACACTATTCATTAAAGTGCCCCTTTAGCAAAAACGGTAAAATATTCAATTTTCAACAAATTCGATAGAAAAACTTTCAAAACTTGTTGACCCTTGCGAACATTTTGATTTGATGAAATAAGAAAACAAATATTAAAAAATAAATAAATAGCCGACTGACGAGATTTATTTAGGTACTCTTTGTTATATAAAAATACCAATAATTTGTAAAATATATATATATTTTTTATTCATCTTATCAAACACATAAATACTATAGATTTTAGCAAACTTTTTTTAGTATACAAAAAATTGAGTCCATGTGGTGATTTTTGGTTTCAAAACATGAGAAATTTTATAAAAAAAAATATTTTTAAATCGGTCAATATCCATGAAAAAAAAAACAAAAAACTGTGGAAATATTTGTTCTATAATTGTAATAACTATCTAAGTATTTGTAATATTAAAAAAATATATGAAAATTTGTAGGATTCTCGTGCATTTATGTACCAAACACACCCCCGAATTTGATTTTCAGAAATATGCTTTTTTATAAACGAATACTATGAAGCTCAAATCAAGATTTTTTAAAGTTAAAAGTTTGATATTGGTAATTAATATTTGTTTTCACATTTTATCAAATCAAAATGTTCGTATAGTCAACAAGTTTTGAGAGTTTGTATACCAAACTTGTTGAAAATTTAATGTTTTATCATTTTTGCTAAAGGGACGCATTAACATTTCTAACCATTCTTTGGAGTATAAATATGCATTCCTTTTTACCAAAACAGTCAACTTTTTCCTCGGTGAAATGTTGATACCAAACACTATTACCGTCATTAATATATTTATACTTTGTGCAGCCAAGTAAACATTTTGTGATGTAAAATGTATTTAGAATATGTACATATAACTTCCTACCTCCTACGGATATATTACTCTTAAGATCTGTTACTGTGCAAGTATTTTGCTATTTTTATGTTGTATAAATACAATATTTTTTTACGTAAAATAATCTTTTGTTTTATTCAAATTTAAACCATTTTAATTTATTTATTTATTCATTCATTCTTTACTGTACATTGATTACAAACAATTTCATAGAAGGTATACATTCAAATTAAATACAATCAATATACAGAGGACAAGTTTATCTCAAAGGCGCGATTTCCAACTAACCCAAATAATGGAGGTAGAGTCTCGGCCTCATCAACATGAGGGTTTGCGGTTCGATCCCAGGTGCCGGCAAAACTCTTCTTTCACGACACAAGCTTTTAGTTTACTCTAAAAGGTTGTATTTGGGGTTATAAAAAAAACCCAGATATCTTTTTAAAAAAATATATATTAATCATGTTATTGTAATGTCCCTCTTATTATAATTATTGTAATCCCGTGGAGTACCCGGTAAAGAATTGGTCTCCCACTCTTCCCTGTAAATTTTCGAGCGTCCTGTAAAAGGCAGGTGTTGGAAAAAACTAAGTCATTGTACATCTTAAATTCAGCAATGAGGTTTGCCGCCCATCCTGAATGTCTTGTTTTTATATTGGCATGGAGAGGACAGTTTGAATGTTTCTTACATGCAGTTGGTCTACTGGCTACCCCACTTGTGGGATATGCCGTGATGGTATAGTAGTAGTAGTATTGTAATGTCCCAAATGATATATTACATATTATTTTATTAGGAGTCCTTTTATGGCTTTTTCAGGTTAACAGGATGTGTAATAGTTAAGTATAAGTAGGAAAAAGACAATTAGTATCTTAATGATATGGAGTGAAACAGCGTTATAGTGATATTATTAATAACACGTCTTCTGAAAAAATTACTACACTGCGATATTAGTCTGCACCATATATGTATGTATGTTAGATGATTTATTCAGCACTGTTTAATGGAGCATCCATCTCAAGGGCGCGGGAAACTATGTAGGAAGAGCGATGTCTTCAACTTGCTCCTGAACGTTGTTATCGGCTGGTTTTTTACAAAGGTCCTCGGGGAGTCGGTTCCAAATGACGGGTCCTGCGACGCCAAAAGCCCTATCACATAGAAGCAGGACTTGTTTGCTCTGTTATTTTCGTCCAGCATGTTGATGGATGTCTTAGCTGAGTATAGAGGTCTACTTGCAGGTGTTTTGAGAACATAGAAAGGTCAATGACAGAAACAAGCGTATTATTTCAACATTACTTTATTTCAGATTCATGTTTATAACAAACATAAAAGATATTTCTTTATAATTAATATATAATAATCATTACATATCATACAATATTATATGTATATTACTGTAGTATAGAAATAGAATATAATATAATTATATAGATACATACCAGCGGTGTGCTTTCCATGCAAGCAAATATGCAATGCATGCCTTAAAATTCAAAAATAATCTTTAACATATTATCGATTGCACAGTTCCACAAGTCGACATTTCTTGTATTTGAGAAATCGTCATTTTTGTAATTTTGGTATAAATATTTACCTTATGCTTTAAAAAGACAACAAAAAGTGAAAATATACTATATAATAATCACACTGTTAGAGGCATTGTGTTGTCTTTATTCCGTTCAATAGTTAAAATATAGTTCCCGATCCCTTTGGAGGGTTAGGTGTGTGGATTGTAGTTTTTTTCTTTTTTTTTTCAATCTAATCTATGTAGCTATTTTTCTTATTGTTTGTGTTTTTACTATTATTATTTTTATTTCTGTTTAGTGTTAATATGACGTGGTTAGATGGAAGAAATCACTATATAGTGATAATCTCACTACTGCACATCATCACATTTTTTCTTGTGTATACTGCTTTATTTAATTTGTTATATGAATGATGATGTGCAAGAAGAATAAAATAAATAAAACAATTTGAAATATTTATTTGTGGAATTGAAAAGAAGTACACATTTTTTTTTTTCATTAACTTAATATTTAATATATAAAGGGAACCATGTACTTTTTATAGCTTTTTATATTGTTTGTGGAATTGATAGAGTGGAGGTTGATTTTATGGATTACTAGTTAAATCAAAAATTCCGACTTGTTGATGTGTGGAACGCTCTGAATGGAGGAGGCTAGTTTCTGCCCTGTGCTCCCGAGAGGAGCGTTGAGGACGATGATGATGATGTGTGGAACTTTACAGTCTATATAGTATAGTAGTGTAGAATATCATTTTAAGATTCTTTATTAATTTCTGTACTACTAATAGTATATAATTTTTAAGATTATTTTAGGGCATGTGTTGCATATTTGCTTGTATGGAAGGCACACTGCTGCTGATGATACATAGTGTCCAATCAAGTATAATAAATATATACATATTTATATAGTACACAATATAGTTGTAATGTGTTGAGAATAATGAAACAAGGATCTATATCGTAAACCAAAATAATAAAATGTAAAATTCATTGATTGAGAAAAACTTCAGGGCTTGTTAAAAATATGTGATAAGTTGAAAACCCAAGTAAAATGAAGATTGCTAATATATAGTCTGGACTACATATTTGGCCATGTTTAAAGATGGGTAACCTTTGCAATTTTTGGAAGCTATTGGAGAAAACGAAAGATCGGTGGTCCACTTCGACAGAAACCAACAAGAACAGTTTTATTTTTACATTAGTTAAGTATTTATTAAACATTTTTTGTAAAAAAGGTGGATCCCAGGTGCCGACAAATTCCCCTTTCACGACACAAGCTTTTAGCTTACTTTGAAAGCTGTATAAGGTTGTATTTGGGTTTATAATACAACCCAGATATTTCTTTTTTTTTAAATAAAACTCAGGTTCATTGTTTTCAGATGGCCTGGAAACAGTGTAAGAAATACCTAGACAAAATGGTCCTCAATCCTCAAATCAAAAAAAAATATGATTAATTTTATAATTTTGCAAACTTTGTAGTTCATAATATCTTTTATCAACGATTCGTCATTTATAATAGATGAGCTCACAACAAAACAATGTGGTATATCACATTATTGTAAGAAAACTAAACATAAATTCTTCAATTGAATAAAATCTTCATTTTACGTAAAAATATTTGTAGTATATTATCAGCTTTCAGCATGAAATGGTAACTTAAGGCTTTTTCCATTTACATTAGCATTTAGTTTAATGTAAAAGTTTTTCAGGTTTAGTATAAAATGTAAGGATAGATAAAAATAGTAATTTTCATAGACAGTTTGTCAAGTACTACATACATAGATAAACTATTAACTTTAAATATTACAAATATTTACATCCTTAACATCGTGTTTTAACAATTTTAGATCTATGTTTATAGGGCACAATATTATTTTGTATAAAATTGAGATATAAATGAAAAGTGCTTACGTTTCTCAAAAAAAAATATATTTGTGTTTATTTTTTAATTATACTACTACGGTGCCATCACGTATATTCCACAAATGGGGTATCCGGCGGATTAAAAGAAATAAGCATGCAGATTGGCCTCTCCATACCAATAAAAAATAAGACATTAAGGGCCCCGTTTAGCAAAAACGGTAAAATTTTCTATTTTCAACAAATTTGATAGAAAAACTGCCAAAACTTGTTTACCCTTGCGAACATATTAATTTGATAAAATAAAAAATCAAATATTTATTACCAATATTAGTTTTTTACTAAAAAAATAAATAAATCGCAGACTGACGAGATTTATTTAGGTACTCTTTGTTATATCAAAATACAATTTTTTTGTAAAATATATATATATATATATATATATATATATATATATATTATTCATCCTATCAAGCATATTGAGTTCATGTGGTGATTTTTGGTTTCAAAATATGAGTAATTTTATCAAAAAAAAAATTTTTTAATTCGGTCAGTATCCATGAAAGAAACAAAAAAAAATTGTTTTTTTTTTTGTTCTATAATTGTTATAACTATCTAAATATTCTCAATATTAAAATAAATATATGGAAATTTATAGGATTCTCGTGCATTTATGTACCAAACACACCCCCGAATTCGATTTTTAAAAATATGCTTTTTTATAAACGAATACTATGAAGCTAAAATCGAGTTTTTTTTTTAAAGTTAAAGTTTGATATTGGTGAATAATAATTTGTTTTCATATTTTATCAAATCAAAATGTTCGTATAGTCAAAAAGCTTTGAGAGTTTGTGTACCAAACTTGTTGAAAATTGAATGTTTTATCGTTTTTGCTAAAGGGGCCCCTTAAGGAGGGATGGCATGCCATATCGCTGAATCAAAGATGTTAAATGGACAGTCAAAAGCTTACAGAAAGACGAGATCTTTTTTAGTATAAAATTAATTAACTTAAAATCAATAGTTCTTTTGAGTCAATGGCAATGTCCATGATTTTTTTATCAAGATTCAGCTAGACATAGCGAACCCTAAACGTCAAAGTATTCATATTGTTTTTTTTTATATTATACAGTAAACTTTGTATTCGTTAAATAATTCACCGGCCATATTCAATTCAATTATTAATATATAAAAGTATAATAGTTAAATGAAAATACAAAATAATTACAGGAGTATCTCACTCAGAAAACCAGAAGAAAATGAATTATTCAGGTGTTGACAATGGATGATTATTTCTTTGTATTGTTTATGGTTCATTGTGTAACCATAATCTGTAAAATTCCTTGCCAATATATTCAATTGTTGCAGAATCGCTCTGAACGGGGTAACCTCACTAAGATCGCAAACTCAATATCTCTCAATTTGATTTTAATTGCGTCCTTCCAATTTCCGATTGTACATCCCCAAAATCTATTATAATAATTCTTTCTCATAAGTAGGTTGCATTCTTTAGTACTACAACTATTTAGGTAATCACCGATATTATAGTAGATATCTAATAAACTTCATAGTGATTCAATTGCTTCTTCTTCCTGTCCACACAATTTATTTTATCTTCATGTATTGACTGACAATGAAGTAGTAACTAAAAACTCCCATCTTCTCCTTACTTATAGGATAATAAAAATATAAACAAAAGGAAAAATGATAAATAAAATATATAAAAGTACTTCAAATAATTTTATAGTGAGAAAGTCCCTTAATACAATAATAATAATATATACAATGCTGGTGGGCGGGCGGGCAGATACACACACCGCGCACATTACAAAATATTAAACACTTAACAAAAGAAAACTAATAATAATATAACAAAAAGTCGACCACAGTAATAATAATAAAAATGATGATGCACAGAGATGTTTGTTATATAACATAATACATATTTAATATAATACAAATGCATTTACACTCCCAACATCCAATACACATTTTTACTTAGTACATAATATAGTTTTGTTATGTATTACATATTATCATTAATATTTGTATCTTACTTAATGTAATATGCACTTATCTGCTAACTAATAACATCTTCAAACACTTATCATCAATGGGGATAATGAGACAATATAATAATACCTAATATAATAAACACATAATGCACAGGACAAATCTATTACAATAACAAGTATTTATTTTGAATGACATTAATTTTCATCATCATCTCGCCCTTAAAACACTTGTCTCGGGAGCACAGGGCGAAAAACCAACCTTCTCCATTCAAAGCGTCTCTGCACCAATTGAATAACCTCTTCCCACAGCAGTCGTTGTCATAGGAACGGTGTATTGTGAAACGTTGTGTTGTGTCGTATCCTAATAAGTATAGCTGACTATAGGTACAAAGTATTTGCTTGCTACTAAAGCACATACAAGCACGATCATCGTGATACCGATCACCCAACACTGTTTTTCTTTAATTAAATATTACATTTCAAATATGCACAATAAAAACTTTGATATTTCATCATAATTATCATACTTTCACATTTTCAATATTACGCACAAAAAATACTTTCAACACAAAGAAATTTGTCCTGTAATTGTAACAACAATGTCATTAAAACAAAAAATAACAACTGGCAGGTCTGACGTAAACATGTACACTTGTAAACCAATATTATGTACATTTTACATTCATCATAAATGTTATTAAAATTAAATAAAAAATACAGCATGCAAACATCTTAAACGATTTAAAACAATTGTAGGTATTATTATAATACAACATAGTATTTGCACAGTGCTACGTGAAACCAAGAAACTTGCATCAGCAAGAAAGCTTTTGGCTTGAAAATAAATTATATAATACAGAGAGATCTTTACAGAAATATTTTTAAAGCAAAAAAACTTCACAAAAAGTAAAATAAAACACTTGTATTGCATTTCTTCAATGACAAAGGATTTTTCACTCCAAAAAACTGTAAATATCTACTTTACGCTTATAGATTGATTTTTTATACAGACTTTTATACATTCAATATTGTAAAATAAACTGCAAATTATAATATTACAAAACAATAAATTGTATCATAAATTACAAGAGTACATATATCCCCATTGTATGTCAACTAAAATTAAAATTCAATTGCTTGTTATGCCTTTAGGACTTTATCACAAGAAAATATAATATTTACATATTGAAATTGTGTTACAAATTATAATATTTATTTTACACAATACAGTAAACCCTCGCTATTTCGAACCCCGTTATTTCGAAATTCGTCGTAATTCGAAATATTCCCCCCAAAAATGTCCCCATAATGAAATTTTCATACAAAAGACATTTATAATTCGAAATCCCCGCTAATACGTAATTCGAAATAATATTTGGTCCTTTCAAAACAAAACAATAGAAATTTGTATATTGTAATTCGAAAACATTTGGTTGCCATAAAAAATACCCTTGTTTTTTCCCAAAGCTCCTTCAGGGACAATAAGACTTATTATGTGAAATTTGTGTTCACACTAATACACATAAAGGACCTACCCACTACCCAGCTACATAATAATATTTAACAACGGGATTTCCAAATTTCTAAGTAGATCTCCTATGTTGTATGTAAACATCGTAAATGTATTGTATTTCAATATGTACCTATCTACAGCTGTTTTGAGTATGTACCAGGTACCTGCTACCTATATCCTCTGGCTCATAGCGTGATCGATGTACATTATGTACTTCCGTGTTGTTCATGGGCGTCTCGTCATACGTACCTATACCTACTCGAAATATTTTGTGTTTTAATATTTTTATTTTCCATTCCAAATAAATAAATATTTTATATCCGAACTTTTATACACGTTTTAAATACAAATTTGGTCAAAAATATTTTTCCCATTTTTTAACATTTATAGTGAACTTTTAGTAACGTGTGTGAAGTGAAGCATTAAAATTATGTATTTTTAAATATTCGACTGTGTTTTAGGTACGTATTTATATTTGTGTATTGTTTAGGTAGGTACATACATATTTAGATTTACATGTGTGTGTAATTTAATTATGTCAAAAACTGTTAGTTTCATCAATATTTTGTTACCTTCATTGTGCAAAATGCAAGGATTGGACAAAAACGTGGTATGTGATAGAAGCTTTACATTTATGATAAACCACGATACGCCCATGACGTCTTTATTACGTATGTTTTACTACAAACTATTCCATTCTTGTACAAAGGGTCGCCTGTTTATTTGTAATGCGTATAAGAGTAGTAGAAATTGTTAGCCCTTTCCATGCGGCTCTTTCATCAGTGTTACAAATGTTTTTTTTTGTTTGAACGCGCGAAATTTAATGCCGGCTGTACACTCTCGCCGAGACACCCCGAGACATGCCGAGTGCGAGAGTGTACATGGTAGCTCTCGGCTCGCCTCGGGGTGTCTCGGACATACTCGTCCGCTCTCGCTCCCGTGTCGGTTTTTGTGCCCGAGTCAAAGGGTCTCGGCATGTCTCGCGAGGAACGGCGAGAGCATTGATGTACACTCTCGCGTGCTTCAGTGCACGAACAGCAAGCGACCGTGCTGCACGTGTCAACTTTTCTAATTTGCGGTACGTGTATAAACGTAGTTATCTGCAAATTTACCTTGGTATGACGAACAGCAACGAATTAAATATGTGGAACAATGAAAGTGAGTTAAACTTCATAGAGATATTCCAAACGGAACCCGTATTGTGGGAACCGAATCACAAGTTTCATAAAGACAGAAAACGTTTACATGACGCTTGGGTTAGGATATCGGATCAAACTGGATTCTCTGTGGACGATCTCAAGAAAAAGAAGGACTCTTTAATGGCGACGTACAGAGGACACCTACGAAAAATTAAAAATTCTTTGCAATCTGGTGCAGGATGTGAAGAAGTACACAAACCAATTTGGTTTGCCTTCGACTTAATGAACTCGTTCTTGGGTAATCTATACAAATGCAAGAATACAATAAATACAGAAAATCAGGTAAATATCTTTATTTTGTATACATATACATTTTTTATTATTATATAGAACGAAGTGTACAGTAGTAATTTTAATTCGTATTTTTAAAAAAATACGATGTAAATTCTTCTCGAATTTGTCTGGCATCAAGTGGCGATCTCCGCGCTACATTTGGCAAAGGTGTTATTGCACAAGTTTCTTGAAATTCATTCATATCTCCTCGCCAAGCACCACGTTGAATCAATTCCCCATTATTATCATAAATATCCATAGTTCCTGGTGGCGTGTATATGCTCCTTGATGTTTCACTTTTACGTAGAAAATTGTGCAATAATATGCAAGTCATGGTTAAGGCAGAAGTTTTTTCTGGATCTAATAGTATAGGCTTTCTAAAAATTCTGAATTTTGATGCCAGTATACCAAAAGTGTTCTCTACAATTACTCGAGAAGATGAAAGTCTGTTATTAAATATACGTTTTGATGTTCCTATGGTGTGTTCACCTGGATATGGTTTCATTACATGCGTGCTAAGAGCAAATGCCCCATCTCCTAAGAAAACATAAGACGTTGGTTTTGTTGAACCTGGCAAAGGGGTCGACGGAGGTAAATTAAGATCATTAGAGCAAATTTTCTGCCATAACAAACTATTACGGAACACACCACCGTCACTGATCCTCCCTTGACTTCCTATATCAGCAAACAAGAATTTATAGTCATGGTCGACAAGAGCTAAAAGGACTATGCTAAAACATTTTTTATAATTAAAATATTCTGATCCACTGAATACTGGGCTTTGCATTACAATGTGCTTTCCATCAATAGCACCTACACAGCGTGGAAAGTTGTCTTTAAAACCATTTTCCACATGCAGCCATGCTTCTGGAGTTGACGGCAACTGGAACAAAAGAAACACATTTTAATAACTTTTCATGTTTTTTTACAGAGTCAACTTTTTTCTCAAAGTGGACGTGAAGACAGTAATGATAATACCGATATTAATGAACGTGAAGATAATAATGCTACAAATGAAGGTGAGATAGTTCGCATTATTTAGATTTTTACTATTTAATTAAAATTTCGTGATGTTCAACAATCAACAACTGCATATGTAATGAATAAACTCCGTGTTCTTATAAATATTTTTTTTATTTTTCAGCTGGATCGACACTTGAAACAGAACCGCTTGATCCTCCAACGACACAACGAAGGCGAAAACATCCACCAGAATTACTTGAAGCAGGCAAACACATGAAAGACGCAATCTCTACTTTAAATAAAGTCATAAATAAAAAGGAAACACAGGAAGACGATTGCGATAGATATGGAAAAATATTAGCGAATAAACTTCGAAAACTCAGTGATGATGAGCGATTGCAAATGATGTATGAAATCGATGGGTTGTTCATAAAAAAAATGCGAAACTGGTCTGGCGCCTATGACTATGCTCCACTGTATAGAAATAACGTCATTCCACCATGTAGTCCATCGCCCAAAAATACATTTATTTCCCCAAGCCCTTCATCTACCTATTGGTCGAATTCGTCATGCTCATCATACTCAGATGTTCCGCCTCGTCAATATTCAGCATCTTCACCTATGATGACTAGAGCATTAGACAACATGCCAGTCCTTCACATACCAGAAACATCTCACGTGATAAATGAATCACCCCATTCTTCGTCTCGCCAAATAACAGTTTTGTCGGATGAATTAGTTTATTCTCCTAAGACTGATATTGTAAACACTGCTTTTAATCATGCGATGAGAAAGTAGTTAAAAGTTATAAAGAAAGTAAGAACCTAACTGTGAGATCTTCGTACGTAAATTAAAATTTTTGACTACCTACTTAATAGTTACTTTTTTGTCCACTTGTTTTTAATTAATAGTAGCTCTTTTACCCACTTGTTTTTAATCGATAGTTACTCTTTTATTCACTTTTTCTTAATTAATAGTTACTCTTTAATTCCCTTATTTTAATTGAATGTAGCATTTTGCTCTTTTCTTTTATTCCGTTATTTTTAATTAATTGTTACCATTGTACGATACTTTTTTGTTGACATATTTTATATTAGAAACTGCCATTGTACGTTACGTGTAATTTTAGTATTAATGCATTTGTATTGGCCCAATGTGGCCGTGAATATTAAATAAATAAAAAGTTGATTCTGGAATCTGAAACTTTCCAGCCAATAAGAGCCAAAAATTAAGTTGATACCGGAATTAAAATTTAATTTACATACGAAAATCTCACGATAATAGAATAAAACGTTTTTTAAATTGAAAATAAAAATATTTGAAAATAAAGTATTTTTTTACTACTCACCTTAATTTCATCCTTTAATACGTTATTTAGTGCCATGCACACCTCTGGTATTATTCGTGATATCAACGAACTGGATATCTTGAAAAGAAAATGAAGACTCTCGAAGCTATCTCCAGAAGCCAAGAATCGCAATGTAATCGCTAGCCGTGTTCTTGCCGGAATAGATTCTCGAAGTCGAGTGTTTTTTTTCGATATGATAGGTTCCACTTTTTGCAACAAATACTCAAAGTCAGCTAGGGACATTCGAGTAAATTTTTTGAACTGCCCAGAAGGTTCTACTAACAATTCTGATAACTGCTTCTCCATCAGTTGCCTGTAAAAGTAATTTAAAATCACATAATAATTCAGCTTTACTGTTTTAAAACTCTCATTTTATTGCAGAATTGATAAATATAGGCCCCTTTTTGGAAATTTACGCCTATTTTTAAATGTCTTCAAGAAATATATGTACTGACTTACCGGGTCCTATTTCGATGTATAGCAACCATCCACCATCTCCTCTTACGCCACTTCGTTTTAATTCTTTTTGTATGGTACGCGTGTGCATACATAAAATAATTGATTGCGCATAGCGCGACAGCGGAAGCAACTTGTACTGCGTCTACGTCCATCGCCCTTGCCGTCACGACTACAACTGAAGTGACGCGAGTGTACAGGGCCACCACTCGAGCTCTCGCTCCTCGCCCGAGAGTCTCGGCGAGACATGACGAGAGGTCTCGGCCGAGAGTGTACAACCGCCATAAAAAAACCCAAGTCCAAATCAGCTGTTTCTATTACGTATGGTACCTATGGCTATAATAATATATATTATATACTGCGTTTATCAAAATTATTTCGAAAATTTCGATTTATCGGGGTTTTCGCTAATTCGAAATCAGATTTTCGAGGTCCCTTGGATTTCGAAATAACGAGGTTTTACTGTATTATAAAACGAGCTATTGGGAGTTTGGTGCACTTACATTACTGACGACCTATTCAAGACTATTTCATGAAATGAAGTGAAATGACAGGTTACATAGTAATTCAAAACATTTCAATATGTTCCCAAACTGTTACATAAGTAATGCCTCCAAAACATTTTATTTATCTCTCGCAAATGATTTTAATATTTAATGCCTTCAATCTTTACTGTTTATTACTGTACACTGATTACAATCAATTTAATACATAAACATATGACAATATCAAATAAATCAATATGCAGAGGGTAAGTTTATCCACAGAAGCGTGATTTCTTCCATTTCAAGAAAGATGTACATATTCGTATATTCATTGGAAGAACAGTGGAAATTGATGTTATTATTTGAATATTGAACAATTCAATTGATTTCATGGAATATCTAAGACATCTTCTAGGAAAGCTCCTTCTGGAGAAACCATAAAGACACAGAAAAAGTGATAGCAGACAATGAAAACTAAAAGTTGAAAGGCCGAGGAAAAGATCTAAGGACAGTTGAATATCTTTGTACTACAAGAGCTTAACACTCGATACTTTTCTGTAAAACACTTTTTCGTTCTCACAATAAATAATTCAAACAAGCCGTTGGACATAACAAGCAACCACCAAATCTACTTAACATAGTAATATGTATATATAACTATATTATTATAATATATACAAGATGATGACACCCAAATAAATACCTAACACAATTATTATTATTATACTTGTGAATGTATTATAGTTTAGACACTCACCCATGCTAAATGTTGTGAGAAAAGTAAATTTAGTAAAATTTTGTTTTTAGTGACGGGGATGTTAAATTTGTACTATAACTTTAAAAAAATCCATTATCAACAATTAAAAATACAATTATTAACTCCCGTAGAACTTCAATTAAATTTGTGAATCTACCCGGAAAAGAACATGACACCCACTCTCTTGTACAAATTTTCAGCCTTGGATATATCGCCCAGTAGCCTGATAAATTGGGCAATGCACACCTCACAAAAAGGATAGGCTGCGGGTTCTAATCCCATCTAGGGCACTACCGAATAAGGAGAGCCTTATACGGTAATTTCATGTGTTAAATTTAAATAATCAAATGAGTCCTGATTATTTCTCACAACACTCTCTCACGGGTGAGGACTTTTTGTTTTGCTAGGGTGGGTGGTAATCACTGAGGCACTACATGAGGAATAATAATATCAGTCCCTAACTGATAATAACAGACAACAACACATTTTAAAAACACTCGACACTCTTACTAACTTACACATCACATTTGTTATTTTTAAAAGCCATTATTCACATCACTGGAGATTTAAAATTACTTTCTAATAAATACATCAGCTTTCCTCAACAGAGAGAAATAAATGTTTAAAAGAATAAACAATCAAGTGAATTTAAAATACACAACAGTAGTGAAATATATATCAAAATCTAAACACGATTTAAATGAAATTTAGACACAGTTTCACTTTATAAACTATTTTTCTGTTTATATACCATCTCCCACAAGTAAGATGCCTAATGAATCAATAGATTGATATAATTATACAGGTATTCCCTCTCTGTACCACAAAAAAATTCAACATTCAGGATTGGTGGTACAACTCATCATTGCTAAATTGAAGTTGTTAAATTCGTAATGAGCAGAAATAATAATGTCTTATTCATGATAAGCAGAAATAATAATGTAAGCCACACCTCCTGAATGTTACTTTTTATAGCCCAGTTAAAAAAAACGATTTGTATATTTATTACATGCAGTTCATCCACTGGCAACTCCACTTGTTACAGAAATTGATGCAAAGATAGATAAAATTAGTTAAAACTTTTAGGAAAAAACTCTCCGTCTGTTGCAAAGCTGATGTATCTATCTTCTCTATCTGTGGTGTTTCTCAACATCGGCCGCGACGTTCCATTCAGGATCTGTGGGATCTTCTTCTGGAGAATGTGAGTCATCGTCAGAGTCCGACGGTATTTCCAGATTCATTGGATTACTATAAGAGTTCTTGTACATGCTGCTCGTCTCGCTGTCTGACGCTCTATGCGAGTCTCCTCTGCTTCTGGAGGATGATTCGGCTGCAGTAAGGGGATGGTTCTCTGGCATTGCCTTTAACATTTTACTGTAAGCGTCTTCACTCAGAGGGAACATTCTCGGCGAGTATGGGGCAATCACCTGTAATAAACAAATTAGAATTATTCACACTGTCTCTGTGAATGAGTGGATCTGAGAAATAAAGATACGAAATAGACTTAAGATGCTTAACAAAGGTCACAAAACGTTATGGTATATATTGTACAGCTTCAATAGTAATGGGGGGGGGTCACGTGGTGAGGCAGAACGATGGTAGATGAACACCTAGAATCCTCAATTGGGGAATATGCAATTTGAAAAACAAAAGCATCGGTAGACCACAAGAGAGATGGGCTGACAACATAATTTTAGTCGCGGGATGAAAATAAATTGCGAAGGTGCATGATCATGACGTTTGGAAGAGACCTATATCGAGCAACATAGAAATGAGCTAGTGAGTGAGTGAATTTTGCAATCAATGTCCAATTAAGAATAAAATAAATAAATTTTTTAGTACACATTATCCTCAATATATTAAATATTATGAAAGCCTACCTCAACACTATCTTCCGTAGGGCGCCTCTTGTTGCTGATGGCATTGGCGATGATTGGCTGCACAGCACCACCACCATCCGAAGTAACGATAGATGGGACGGAGAGCGGAACCAATGTGACAGAGCACGCTGTCGTGGTTGTAAGCAAACTGTTAGCGGTAATACCCATCACTCCATTACTGGTTGCAGTAGTGACTGAGGTATTGTGTGAGTTGACGATGCTTTCCGTGGATGCTGTGGTGCTTGTGTTAACCTGCATCACTGCCAGGGGAGGATGTATGAGACCATTGGCCCCGCTGTTTGTCGTTGTTGTCGTGTTGCTAATAGTGGTGGATGGTTGTATGGAATTGCTAGTACCTGTTTCACTGCTCATTGAAGTCTCGTCAACATTCTACAAATACAATTGTAATTTTTCACTTTTTGTTATTATTTATCTATTTCTATATTAATTTTTGTATCCCTATCTTTTTTCTGTATTTCCAAATTTTTTTTGAAGTGGGATAGATGAGGTTGCAACACAACAAAATAAGCCTTTTGGGCATAACAAAAATTTATTAATTTGTGTGCATTACCAATGACGTTCTTATTGCTTTTAGAATGATAATTTTTTTATCTCTTATATTAAAAAATTGTAAAAAAAAATTATAGTAAAAAAACTGTATATTAACACCATTTAATGTATATTATAAATAAACAAATAATCACCATAGGTGTGTGCGGTGGTGTCTGTGTAGGAGTGGTCCTAGAATTTTGTCTGCGGGAGTTCTTTCTCTTCTTGAGATACTTGCCCCTCTCCATGGCCTCGTACCTATCATGTCGCTCCAGAACCCCCGCTTCTGACATGTCTTCAATCTGAAAATGACCAAAAATAATTACACAATCAAATCAATTCACTGTGTCGGTTATTAGGTAGTAGAATTCCATAATGAAATGAAAAAATCAATCAAGGACGATTTACAATGTCGATAAAGAACATTATAAAGAAAACATTTGTTTTTTAATTTCACAATCAAATCAGTTTTTAATACACGTTATGCAAATTTGCCCATTTCATTACTTGACAAAAAAAAACAATTTGATAAGAATAAAATTTAGATA